>CAJQZP010001189.1:1217500-1817500 GCA_907164705.1 Parnassius apollo | reverse complement strand
AATACTGCTAAAAACAAGTATTTGTATGTACTTGTATAATATTATGAGCGATTTATGTAAATAGTGTGTAGAGTTAACGTTTTTTAAAATAAAAACAGGTGTCTTGAACATAAAAAGAACTTGTAAGTTAAAGCAGAATTTCTCATAATACGTACGTTATTCAAACGAAAATATTTCGTTATCACCTTTGTTAAGCTTAATCAATGAAAATACAGGAAGGACAACAAGAACAAGTTGAAACATTACATAAATTTGGTTTAGCAAGATTGATTTTAGTTTTTATTTTATTTTTTAGATCCACATAATATGAGTCCAATGCCTAAACAGCAAACGAAATATAGGGCAGCCAACCTGGAGGACACTGGAGGCGTTTACGACCTGGTAGACATGCAAGAAGTCGATGGATGGAGATGAGTCAGAAACGTGCTTTGTGGCGTTACCTGGAGAGGCAATGTTCTGCAGTGGACTTGTGAAGGGCAGTTATGATGATGATGAAATAGATTTTTAGAACTAAAAATGCACGAAATTTAAATTTCTTCTGTATAATATTTCCAAATACGATAAGGACTCAAGTGAATCTAATTAAATTTGGATTCATTCACTTTCTTACATGAATTTCGAATCAAATGTTCAATCAATCATTCCGTTTCCACTCAATTGAACAGTTTGACAAGAAATTTGAAGTTTAACGCTCTAGTTTTAACTATAACTAGACAACAAAGTTTAAACACCGCTTCTTTAGTTCGAAGTGCTTGTTCACACAGAAAATGTTTTGGACGTGTTTCGGAAATCTATTAAATTATTTACATTCATTGTACTGAAGAAGAAGTGTGGAAAAGACGAAGAATATTATAAGAAAAAGATAATTCATGATAATAATTATATAACTATACTATCGGGGTTAATAAATAATTTTGTTACGATGCATGGAAATGACATATCTGAACATTAAATCTCTTCAATCACGTCACTTAGTGATGATTACATTATATTTTATATAGCGTTAACGATTGTAGAATGTCATCTTGGCTAAATCTACTGTCTCCCCGCCCCGGAGCTTAGTAGCCATGGCTTGGTTACCCACGGTGACCTAAGTGGAAATCCCCATGGCTGGCTCGTAACGAAGGGCCGGCCTGAGGTGGCTACTTCGAGTGGGCTTGGCGAGCCCACTTCTGATGTGTATTAGTGAACTGTGGCGAGAGGGGTGTCTCCTTCCTGGGCAAAGGAAAAGAAGTGTTGGTATAACGAGGCGCTACTCGCACTATCCTCCACGACTTTGGCGGGGCTGCATTTTGCTGTAAAGGTGGTGGCGCTGCGGTGAGAGAGAGGTGACGGTATTGCGAGGTGTCTCTCTCCCTATCCTCCGAAGCCGCATCTTGGTTGGCGGCGGAGACATGGATCAGATCCGACGCTGCGGTCAGGAAAGGTAGTGTTTCTAAATTATATATTTTTTCTGGCCTTTATGCATCGGACACGGACAACGGACGCCCCCGTTAGGTTACTATAGTCTCAGTCTGTCTGTCTTTCCAAACTAATGTAGAAAGCTATCTAGATAATAAAATAAATTTGTCATAAAATTTGTGAACATACAGTGCACCTGATGGTGAGTGAATTCCGTAGTCAATACATATCTACATCTATCTTCGATTAAGAATCAAAGTTCAGTAGCGTTACCCCTGAAGACGAAGATGACACAATGTTATTCTCATCCGGATCATTCATGCTGCAGATTTAAAACCGCTGTCGTATGATTATGTTAATTAGTGATTACAAGATTTAAATATAGTAATCAGGGTCATAACAAGCAGTAAAGGGGCCAAAGTGTTTATAAAGAAAAATATCAATTTTTTTAAGTCATCAAAAACAAAATAAAAGTATTTCTTTAAACACAAAGAATCCATTTCGACGGACACAGTGGACTGAGTGTCGCTGTGCAGCGAAACGATAGAAGGCCACTGAAAGTTGTGCCTTCTTGCGACGGGATGATATTATTCAAAAGAGTACGAGTACTTAATTGGGAATAAAATAAGATTATTTTAATAATACGGGTATTTCAATTTATTATAAAAATCGACAAGTTTCGCCTGACTATTCTAATCAAATGAATGAAAATTAAATTACACAGACAACAATAGCAATTCATAAAAACACTTTCTTTGTCAAGTTTATGGGAACAGAACATGCTTCAATTACTAACACATCATTTTTTTATATTTCTTCTACAGCCTACAAATAATTGTTCGGAGTATGGATGTTTTTTTATAGAATAAGGGTGAAAAACGAGCAAACAGTTCATCTGATGGTAACTTGATTCTGTGCCTCATAGACATCTACATATATACTCGATTAAGAATTAAAATGCAGATGCCTGACTTATCACCCCTGAGGAATAAGATACAATGCCCCGTTTCTAGTAAAAAGGGTCTCCGGTTTTCTACACTCACCATACGAAACAAAGCAGCATTAAGCTGCTATTTTGCGCTGGTACTTTATGAGAGTGTGGCCCTTCCCCAGCCCAATCGAACCATTCGTATTATAACGAATACAGCTGCAACGTGGCTACCACGTACGTTGTAACTATGTACAATTAAAATAGTGTGGAATTCAAAAGTGGATATAACCATTATTCTTACAAAATCATTCTCACGCTATAAGAATTAAGATTTTTTTAGGCGGTGGCTTGTAGTCCTTCTGCATAGGTATTACTCGCCAACGTACATTGTAGGAACTTGAATGTTATATAACTAAAATATTGCATTTTAACATTTTACAAGTTAGTTCATATAAGCATTCACATTTATGTACGAACTATCCTGTATTTGTGCGGGAATAACAAAAACAATGGCACCTTGTTTTGAAAAAAAGAAAAGACAAACGTGCTCATCTAATGGTGACCATTACCACCCTAGACATCAGCAACAGTAGGCAAATTGTAAATGCATTGCCAGACTTAAAAAAAGACCTTTATTATGCCTTTACCAGATCGTTGTATCGGCCTACTACTATTTCACCACATCATAGGTTGACTTACAGAGAACGTCAGCTGACACTAAGTCCGCCATTAGTTACCGTTACCTTTTGTAATCGCCTATTACCGATCATTGGACTCCCCCGAAGAGTTCCTCTTATATTTAGTTGCCACGCTTGTAGGCAGCTTGACAACCGCAATTTTATATTTATTATTTTGATATGGTATCAAGAATTTTAGTTTCTGTTACTTATTGCATTAAGCCATCCATTTTTCCCGTCCTGAACAAAAAGCCGTCCGTTAGCGGACCTTCATGAAGTCCCCTTTACTTTGTAAGTGGTAAGTTTAACGATCAATTGCCTGAAAAATAGCCTTTAACATCAACTCTATTTTAACTGTAATAATTAATTCAGAGACTGCATCAAGTGCCTCCTTTTATAAACTTCCTTTTTTAAAAACTTTCGTTCAGTTTCGAAGTACTACTTTGTTAATTTCGATTGTCTTCTTTGAGTCCTCTGTTGACTGAAAATATAATTAAACCTAATTCGCAACACTAAAAAATGGCACCGATATCCTTATTTTCATAGCATTATCGCTCATCTCACGTCTACTGCTAAACTTAAGGTTAACTGTAGATTCTCACAAAGTACGGATTTGATACACCATTTATTATTCACATGATTTTATCAAGTTGTGACTTCACAAAGGTGACGCCTATTGTCTTTTCCATCTTACAAGTCCAATGCTGAACCACATGTCAAGCTTGGTACAGTGAGGTTTGCTATAGTATAGTTAGCTAAAGTAGTTATAGGATTGGCGATACCAATGCCATACGTTATGCACATTGGATTCTGCTTCCCACCATCAGTCTGCATATTTTACGGGATGGAGAACACGGATTACTGGGTAAACGGGATGGTACATCCACCATATATTATGCTATAATTGATATGTTTGGCGGCAATCAGATCAACGATCGAACTACCAGATTTCTGTCATCTTTAGCGGTACTCACCATCACAAGTCTTTCTGTCATTACGAGATAGAGTACTCGTACATCGCTATATATAGGAGGTTACGAGGTCTTTCCTGCCTTTTCCATGGTCTCTTACGGCACACACAGCACGAGTTTATGGCTTTTCTTTTGGATTCATAAAATTTGTGATTTTACCGATTGCATTGATAACGGAAACCTGTAAATAATTATTGTATTTTGAGTTTATTTTTATTCGAAAATTTTATAATTTCTGGATAAAGTCGCGAACATTACAGATTACTATTATTATACTAATTGACTCAGCAAAAGTTATTCTGGCCTTTCTGTTTCACGTTCTGATCCGCGTTCATACCACTTTCTACAGAATAAATAATAAATTTAGTTTTTAAAGGACTACAGCGCTATTTAGACAGATTTCATAATTTTCTTTTTTGGCACTAAAGCCCATATTGTAAGCTAAATGTGCCCGCGACTTCTTCCGCATAAAATTTGTTTTTCAATAGTTTTAAATACGAATAAGGTGGTAGTTACTTTGGATCCCTGCATTTCCATGAGCCGTCGTCTCGACAAAACAAATATATTGTGGACGTCACGCGGTCATTAACAGACGCACTAACTATTATATATGTTATGGACCAAGTCATTAATAAGCTATTATTAATAATGTTCAGGCAGTTTGAAAATGCCCAATATGAGTAGACAATATGTTAAAAACTGTTGAAATAATTTAATTGACTGGGATTTATGAAAAAGGTCAGCTTCTTTTAGGGGCAGAGTAATTAAAAAATAGGTTAAATAATGTGTTGTTGATTAACACATATTTAACAATTAAACACAATGGGAATAAAGTGTATCATCGAAGGTACTTTTTCTTTGTAACGCAAAAGAACTAATACCATATTGCTACTATTTGATACTGCAAAGTATTAGGTTAAATTAAATT
Source organism: Parnassius apollo (assembly GCA_907164705.1). Classification (NCBI taxonomy): domain Eukaryota; kingdom Metazoa; phylum Arthropoda; class Insecta; order Lepidoptera; family Papilionidae; genus Parnassius; species Parnassius apollo. The sequence continues at coordinate 1,812,592 of CAJQZP010001189.1, read as the reverse complement.
GCACAATATTTACGTAGCAATATATAATTCACAATGACCGAGGAAGGACCACGCTCTCGAAGAATACCTGTATAATATAGCAGCTTAATACTTCTGTGTTTCTTACGGTGAGTGTAGGGATCCGGAGACACTTTTTTACTGGAAACGAGGCATTCCATCTTAGTCCTCAGGGGTAGAAACGTATCTGCGTTTTGATTCTTAATCGAGGATAAATGTAGATGTGTATGGGTCACAGCATCCACTAACGATCAGGTGTACTGCGTGCTCGTGTGTCACTCTTATTCTATAATATAAGAAATATGTCCTCCAGACCGAATTTAGATCACGGCAGCCAGTCTCACCGGAGACTAGCCATCTGCGCAGGACAGGATTATAGTGTCCAAGCGTATACACAACAAAGGTGCACTCACTATTCTCTCACTTTCATAGTCCCATAGGACTGTAATTCGGTAAAAACATGATCGGAGAGATATCAGGTGCAGGAGCAATGGCTTTAGATGCTTTACAAGGCACGGAGATGTTAATAATATTGATGTGAGACACACACACACACACACACACACACACACACACACACACACACACAAATTAACACGCCACGTTTGTTAGTAAAGTTGTCTTACAAACTTTCAATGTTTTCCCCCGCGTTTCGCCGAACTAGTTGAATAGAAGTTTACTCATCCACACAAGATGTGGAGCGAATGTTCAATAGTTCCCTTTCCACTCAATTGAACAGTTCAACAAGAAATTTGAACTATTACCCTTCAAGCCTTCAACTATAATTGTCATTCGACGTTAAAGTTTGAGCGTCACTGTTGTAAGTAGGAGTTGGCTGTTGTCTTATTAAAATTTATTAACTGCTATGGGGATTTTCCAAATGATCGTTTTATATAAAAATGTGAAAGTATTTTAATTTTTCTTCATTTTTTATACTATAAAGGTGACAAAGGAACACGCAGCACACCTGGTGGTAAGTAGAGTAGCCCGTGGACATCAACATTTATCCTCGATTAAGAATCAATATGTAGATGCGTTGTCATCCCTGAGGACCATCAGCACCAATGGAATTGTTAATTGCATTTAATTATGTCGTCTGTGATCAAGCAAAACATCGCAAGTAAACCTGTGTGTTTGAGGACTTTTATTTTATTTTATTAGATTACATATGCTTCGTCACTCCTGAGGACTAAGATGGAATGCTTTTTTACAGTTAAAAGATTCTTCGATTCTCTGTACTCATTATTCCAAACACAACAGCATGAAACAGGCATTTTACGCTGGTATTCTGTGAGAGCGTGCTCGTACCCCGGTTATGCCAACCGATTCGTGCCACAACCATAATAAATACACTCGTAGCTGAGCGTGGCTTTAATACGTAAAAATGGCAAAATATGTAGTTTCAAATTTTCGAATAACTATTTCATGCATTGTGCCAACTGAGTCGGGTAGCGTCCGCAGTAAGTCCGTGATTCAATTAAGAACTCTAATTAAACTAAAGTCAATGCGGCACCCTGATTTCCCCTGCTGCAGTTCTGTTCTGTTCAAGTCTGAAATTCACTCGATAGTCGTTATTGTGCATAACTTTATAATTGTATTATGGTATTACTTAAACAATATTCATTCATACATTGTGTAACTAGCTTGTCAAAGGAAGTAAATTCACAGACATACAAAGAGTGTCCTCCACAGCCGAATTTTTACATTTAAGATGTAAAATTAAGACTACATCTAATAAAAATAAAAGACTTGGAGTATAAAAATTAGCAAAACTGGAGAAATGAAACAACAAATCGAACTTTCGATTAAATTTGAACAGTAATATAATAACATCAGGTCAAATGTTGCAACGGTTTTTGAGTAATATTTTACCGACATTCCAATCTTGACTGCAAAGTCTCTGATCTGAATTCCTCCCGTACTGTCGCCGAGTCATAACTCAAACAAAATGTAAATGTCTGAACAGAAAATTTGCATTTCATAAAATTTTATCGAGAGATACTGTGAAATATTTCAAAACTGCTAATATTAAGAAAACCGCAGATCTATAAAGGATTTCCGTTAAAGTTATTGCGTCTATAATAGATGCAATCGCACCCCAATATGTTATTATTTTTAAATATTAGTATCGAGTCTGGTGTGTTCCCTAATTTAATGAAACATCGCCAAGTCATATCTTTAAATAAATCTCGTGTTACTTTGGACTACACTAAATTGAGACCTATTTCTGTACCGCCAACACTAGTTTAATACTTGACCCCTTCCTGTTCTTAGTTTATATTAATTCCTGAACTCCCATGTCTAATTTCTTTTCAGAAATTACTCAAATTGCGTATTGTGTACTTGAAGTGAAAAGTAACAGCATTTTGTAGGTAAAACTAAATTAAGAGTACGTGAAAATTTGCTTCAAATTTCGTTCATTTTTCTTCTGTATTCGTCGCTTTAGTAAATACCAGTACAATATACTCGTAAATACAAAACTATTATAATATGTATTTATATACCTAAAGGTGGTCGAAACTTAGAGAATGAACTCAGGCGTCATTCTATTACGTGAGAAAATCGGGTTCATTCTCCGCCATCATCATCACCCTCATCATCATTATAGCCGTTCACAAGTCCACTGCTGAACATAGGCCTTTCCCAAGGAATGCCAGAAAGCACGGTCCTCAGCCATCCAAGCATCCATCGACTTGCTTCATGTCTTATTAGGTCTTCACTCCATCTACATACACTTCACCTACCGGTACGAGGCTGCCACCCGAGAACCTTTTTTCCCCATCGGTTGTCGGTTTTTCGAGCTATATGGCCGGCCCATTGCCACTTCAGCTTACTAATACTTTGGGCTATGTCGGTCACTCTAGTTCTACTGCGGATATACTCATTTCTAAGTTTATCACGCAGAGAAACCCCAAGCGTAGCCCTCTCCGTAGCTCGCAGAGCGACCTTAGGCGTCCTCATACAGCCAGCAGTGAAGGACCACGTCTCAGTTTCATAGATCATCACTGGCAACACGTACTAGTTATACAGTCTCGTTTTCAGGTTTTGAGGTACAGCTGACGAGAAGATGTGTTGTATTTTCCCGAACGTTGCCCAGCCGAATTGAATCCGTCGATTGACCTCTCGGCAGAATTTGGACTTACCTAGTCGGACTATTTGATCCAGGTAAACACACTCGTTAGTACTCCCAACAACTACAAGCATAGGTGTGAGCTGGACGTTACACATGATCTTTGTTTTGTCCATGTTCATCTTAAGATCTATCCGTTGGGAGGCACAACTGAGGTCATTGAGTATAGTGTTTAGGTCCTCCTGTGATTCTGTCATGAGGACTATATCTTCAGAAAATCTAAGGTGAATGATATACTCTCCTTTTTATGTTAATACGTATGCTTTCCAGTCCGGTAGCTTGAAAGCGTCTTATAATACAGCGGTGAAGAGTTTCGGGGATATAGCGTCACCCTGTCTTACACTCCTCTGTTACGAACTCGTACTCTCTTACTCTGTTACGTATGTATTATGGTAGGAAACCTTTCCAACCCCGCCAGTACTATAACCGATGAGTATAACATCGTGAGAAAATTTTATTTCATTTCATATAATAAAAGTTTCTAATATAATAAAAATACGCCAAAATATAATAGAGTACGAATTTTTGTAGAACCAACGCGGTCTAAAACCTCATTATTAGGAGTTATTTTCAATTAAAGTATTCGTTAATATTATAATAACCCTTTTTGTACAATTTTTCTTTAATAAAACTTTTAAATTTGTTGACAAACTTTGAATATTTTTTGGGATTGTTATTATTAAAGCGTAAAAATAACATAAAACTCTTCCATTTTCCCAAATACTTTCAGAAATCCGCGGAAGCCTGTGTTAAGTGGGATATAAGGGAGTTACTTATTTTTATATACATTTTTCATTACTTATCAGACTCATTTTCTAACCTACGAATAATATTTTGTACAAACGACGCAATATTTTATATGCAGTTATCTAAAATTTTAACCCCGCATTTTACAAATTGAGGAGTCTTCAAATATTACTTTCCGTTTTAAAAGCTTCGAAGGCGCTTCGATCTGAATTTATAAGACATTCACTATTGCAGTGCTTTATCGAAGGATTACATATAGCGGAATGAAAGTAACGAACCCACCGTAAGGTAACTTAATCGGCCTTTAAATATATCACTTAAAAAAAAACATTCTTATTACAACTGTCCATTATCTTCAGTACAGCCTATTAAAAGTCCATTACTGAACACAGGTCTTCCCAATGAATGCTACAAAGCACGGTTGAATATGTGTTATATATTTATATAAAACTGGTTGCGTAAATTGATTATGCGTAAACATAATATTTGATTGAATGAATGAACTATTTATTTGTCACACACATCACAATTCATATTATAAAGAAATTACAACTAAAAAGCAAACAAATCAAAATATACACAAATACCAGTGCCAGTGCTGCCACGGCTACAGCGCTGTTATTCTGTTGGTGCCTCATATTACCGTAGTCGGACATATTTTATAACACCGTAAAAATATAAAAAGTAGAAAAATAAAAATCTAATAACCTTATATTATAAGTTTACATGAACGTTTAAGTTATTACGTGGTAGAGACAAATTGTGCTTATACTATGATTGTAGTATGAATGGGTTGGCTCGATCGAGGAGACCCCGCTCCTACATAATACGAGAGTAAAATATCAGCTCAATGCTGCTGTGTTTCGTATGATAAATGTTGAGAACTAGAGACCTTAATTAGTGAATACGAGGCATTCTATCTTAAACCTCAAATGTGAAAACGCATCTGCATTTTAATTCTGTCTTTGGGCCACAACATCCACTTAGCATCTGGTGGACTGAGTGCTCGTACCTAACCTATAAAAAATAATAATTAAAAGTTCTTAAAAGAATAGAAGTAAAAAATTAAAACCCATTACGATAACGTGAATTAGTATTTATTTAAACAAACATCATACAAACTAGTGACATCTGTCGACGTTACCAACATTTTTCTAATAGAAATTCCAATCAAAGCTGGTCCTCTAAACCAATCATGGGAAATGTTTCCCTTCCCGACACACGTCCAATCGAAAATTGGGACGAATAATACAAAAAGTTGTGGACAACGGACATGCCGTCCTTTGAATTGTAACGGAATGCAAACAGGGCTGCATTTCAGTTTGAATGTAATGGCATAAAATAAAGTCCTATCCACATATGTCTGTGTGTTCGTGTAAAACTTTTGAATTCTTGATGGATTTTGAGTCGGCTGAGCACTATGTTGCTATGCGCTGAAGGTCACAGATTCTAATCCTGGACGTTACACAATAAGTATTTCTCCTTTCTACCTTTTTACACATCCATAACACAGTCTATACAACTTTTCTTAGACCTACGTCTACTATATTCTGTCCTAGCATTTCTATCCTAGTAACTTTGTCTATTTGTAGTCAAAGCAAAGAAACATAACATTTTGTTTTTTCCTGATGATTTCAAATACGATATTATTAACTCCAGCGACCTGCGTTATTCTAAAACGACTGGGGAAATCAGTTCGTAGTGTTTAATTGAATTTAATTAAAATTCTTAATTAAATCGCGAATGTTCCGCGAACACTTTTCCAACTATGTCCCTCGTTCAAGTACTTGAAACAGAAGCATCTACATTGTTCCAGCTCTTTTGTTTACTTTGTGATGTTATCAAGTTCGAGGTTCTAGAATATTTAAATAAGTAACTATATAATATTATAAAACAGGTGTTTCATACTAAAAAGTGTAAGTAAATGAATAAAAAAATGTTTTTGTATTTGTAAGCACACCGTTACTAATATATTAAGTTATTGTTTTGTTATGTTTTTTACCGATTTCAAAAAGGAGGAGGTATTCAATTCGGCTGTACGTTTTTTATGTGTGTTACGTGATAACTTTTCTCTGGGTGAACCAATTTTGATGATTCTTTTTTTTATCTGATAGCGATTCCTTCTCTTGTGGACCAATATAAATTTAATCAAGATCTGATCAGTAGTTTTTGAGTTATCTTTAATAACGTTTATTTAATTTACTTTGCATAAATTGATGATATTCTCATTTTAATTATATTGAAGTCTGTTGTACAACATTTTTATTTTTCACACTTGTTTATTTTCTACATCTTTACCTACACTAGGATTTTCTCCTGAATCGCAGCTGTAGTTCATATACATAAATCACACTAGGATAAATATCTAGAGCCGAAACAATTATTTGTAAGTCAAATAAATAATTGTTCCGATCGGGATTCGAACCCGTGGCCCTCAGCGCCGCAGCTCATTGCTAAGCCACTGTGCCACGGTACGGTTAAATGTTTATAGCTAACTAAAATATAATTAGGTTTGTGGTATTCATACCAGAAAAGTTGAAAGAGAGGAATAGAAAGAGAAGGAGAGAGAAATAGATATTCAAAACGCGGCCATGCTGCAAGTATATTATGGTTGAAGCACGAATGAGTCGGCTCGACCGGGGAAGGACCACGCTTCCAAAGAATACTAGCGTAAATGACAGTATATTGCTGCTGTGTTTCATATGGTGAGTGTAGAGAAATTAGACATTCTAAGTTTTCAGGGGTGACAACACTATAGCCCGCAGTATACACTTCACCGTCAGGTGGACTATGTGTTCGTTTTTCACCCTAACTTTATGAAAAAAAATCACCATCATCGTTAACATTTTCCACTAAATATGATAAAAAATGTTCTTTTATTATTTTCTTTATTTATTCAGTATCAAAACAGAGCTAACATTATTACTGTTAAAATATAAATGCATTCAATACAAAAATATCTTTGAAGAGTTTTTCTTAAAGACATTAATGAGGTGCTTAAAGGAAAATTCAAAGGTAACACTTTTTTGTTTTATTTGACTTTTACAGGTTCCTTTATTATTCAAGAGCCTAAAAATATGTCTAAGTTATGTCTGATTACAATAATGTTTAACGATCAAAAGTTTTCTTTAACAATGTCTTTTTAAATTGAAACCTTCTTTGAGGATTGCAATTGTTAAAATTTCTTCAAAGGAGCGACAGACTGCTAGACATTATAATGATGCTTTTCGGCTTTATAACTTCTTCATACGTTAAAGTACAATCTATATATCCTACAACCTATATATTATATACAACATGTAACAAAACCCTGTGGTTCCCGTTAAGTGCGTTATCAAAATTAGTAGTCAAGCGTATAGAAATAATAAAAAACACATTTAAAAAATTAATTTTAATGAAAAAAAATTTGCAAAGTGTATGTGGTTTTATTATCTCTGCATTGGCCGAGGAGTAAGAGAATTGCCAAAGACGCTATATCGATACTCGTGTGAGTATCGATAAAGCAATAAAAGTATCAATAGTTAAAGGAAACTAAACCATATACAATTTGCAAATTTTTTGTTTTTGATTGAAATTAATTTTTTTATGTTTTTTTGAAAAAAAAAATATTTGTATATGCTTGAATACTGATTCTGATAACGCACTTAACGGAAACCACAGGGTGTTTGTTACAACATGTTGTATATATATATATATATATATATATATATATTTTTTTTTATATATATTATATGTCTGACTGCACTGACCGACTCATCACGAGACATCCACGGGACGATATGAGGTAGTAGATATCCTTACACCGCCACTACACGGGTTGCTTTGAATGAACAGGAATTTTCTTTTAGTTGCTTGATGTGAATTTTATCAAAATAATATTTTTGTCATTTGATTTGTGGTTTCATTTTTCAGATTTTTCAATCGTGAGATAACAGTTATCTCCCGAATAAATTATAACTTGACTTAATATAAAAGTGAAACAATTCAACTATTTTATTAATATAAGTATAATTTTAATTTGTCGATGTTGTATCTCATGAATAAATTATAACGGAATATCGAAAAGTTGGGCTTAAATGTTACAAACTTATACGTATTTTTTCGAAGTTTGAAAACTTTTCCAAACACCAAGTACCTAAAATAAACAAACTTTGTTTTGACTTAGAAACTCATCAGTTTGTTTATTTTTTATTTTGTTTTATTTAGGTAATCATAATATGGCGTTTTAATTGTATTTACAATACGTAGTAATATAAATACAGCAAGGCCAACAAATATTACACAATTTTATCAACTAATCATTATGCGTGTGTGCTTGAATAAGTGTGCGTGCGTGTATGCATAATATTATTTATTAATTCAGATAAATATATTCTTAACTAACAAACCGCCCCGGATTCGCATGAGTAAGATTAATGAGTCGTTTTTATATTTAAAATAATCAAATATTAATAGTTTTATCAATTTTTTTATATCAAAAAATATCTTTACGATTTTTTGGATAAAATATAGACTACCATTGCTCTCTTTCTTTTCGTAAGTTTCATCGTAATAAGTTAAGCCATTCAAAAGTTTAGCTGAAGACAGACAGACAGACAAAATTAAAAAAAAAATTGTAATTAACGAATAATATGCAAATAAGCCCCCGAGCTTAATAGAAGCCGGCTATTTTAATATTACACACAGACACTACAGCTTCATTTATATTTCCATATTACATATCCAACCCACAGTCGCATCTCACGACACCCTGACGCCCTGAAAACACAACGAACCGTCCTGCGATCATCAGGCCGCCTTCTGGTTAAATACACTGAACATAAAAAAGTGCAAGTGATGGGTAGTCACGACAATCAGCGATTCAATTAACCATATGTTAGTAATAAATATCGATTAATTCATTAAATAATTTACTTACTTACTTTTTTTTATAGGATAGGGTGACAAACGAGCACACAGTCCACCTGATAGTAAGTGGTTCCTGTGGCCCATAGACATCTACATCTATCCTCAATTAGGAATCAAAATGCAAATGCGTTGTCACCCGTGATGACTAAGATGTTCTCTTGTTTCCAGCAAAAGGGTCTCCGGTTCTCTTAACACAACAGAATTAAGCTACTATTTGACGCTGGTATTCTGTGAGAGCGTGGTCCTTCCCCGGTCGAGCCTAGCCATTTGTACTACAAGAATACTTCTAATATAACTGCAGCATGGCTCTACCACGTAATATATGTACTTAACTTCATATTCAAAATAATAATTAACCGCCTATATTATTAACCAATAGTCCACCTTATAGTGGTGCAGAGACAAAAATATCATATTAAATCATCGTAGGTACCGGAAGAGGCGACATAAGGTAACTGAAACGGGTTATGGGCAGCAGAATTTTCCTGATAACAGTAAACTAAAGCAATAAAAACAAAACGGTTGACAAAGTACTCGCCAAACGTGTTAACTATAGGAAAATTCCGCCAAAGAGGAAATCTTCTTAGATTATGAGAGCTATGTTCAACAGTAGCCTTTTATAGGCAGTAATGGATGGATGAATGGAAAATAAACGAGAAGATTAAGCTGCTATCTATAAGAAGCCATAATTTGTTTTAACTTTGATCATTTACACGGCAGTTGAAAAAAAAATTTCTAAATGTTTTTACTGTACGAGAATAGAACGTTTAAATATTGTATAATAGACTTAGTAATTTTAAAACAATATTGGCTTAGACAATAAGCCAAGCTGTCAGTGACTTTGATGCGATATTTCGTGTCGGATAAATTCATTATTCGGCCATATTGGTTTACGAAACGTACCAAAGTTGCTACACCCCTGTCATGCTACGGTTGACACCTACGATAATTAATTTCTGTTTGATTGAAGATTCCTGATGTTAATGCATTTACCTAAACATATTATAAGCTATTTTATTAATATTGTTACTACGGTTACCTTACGTCTTACGTACTTACGCGGTACAACACTCGCCCTAATAGCTATCACATGTTCATTCGAAGCCCAGCCAGAGCGTAAACAGAAGTGCAAAACATTTTCGATAAATAGTAAGTGGAGGCTACGGCCTATAAATATCTACATCTATTCTCGATTAAAAATTTAAATGCAGATGTGTTGTTACTGGATTAATATGGAATGCCTCGTTACCAGTTAAAACGGGTTTCCGGTTCTCTACACTCATCAAACAAAACACTGCAGTATTAAGTTGCTATTTTACGCTGGTATTCTGTGAGTTCATGGTCGTACCCTGGTCGAGCCGACCCATTCGTATCACAAAAATAATATAGCTGCAGCGTGACTTTACCACGTAAAATATATATTGTAATTTATTTATTTATGGGTATGGTTGTTACTTATTTACTATTTATCTTAGTAAAAGTAAAAAGTAAAGTTACAGCCTATATACGTCCTACTGCTGGGCACAGGCCTCCTCTCATTTCTGAGAGGGTTTTAGGGCAAGGAATAGTCCGCCACGCTGCCCCAATGCGTCTTGGCGAACTTCACATGTCTTCGAAATATTTTTTTTCTTATTTCTCAGACATGCAGGTTACCTCACGATGTTTTCTTTCACCGCCGAGCACGTGGTAAATCAGCACTTCATATTGCAATTAACAATTTCGTTGGTGCCGGCGGGGATCGAACCCGGTTTGCTCGCGTATTGTGAAATTTACAGCGAGCGCTAACCATCTGAGCTACCACGGCTATTTATCTTAGTATCCTAGCCTAACTTGATCCTATCGCTGGACAGAAGTAGATTGGTACATTTGAGTACCACGGTTAGTGATAAGGGTTATTGCTGTTGCAAAAAAACTTTGACTGTGACATCCATTCGAAGTTGATATCAATAGTTCGATATTGATATCGATTTTTTTTATAGAATAAAGTTGACAAACGAGCACACAGTCCACGTAAGTGGACGCTGTGGCCCGTAGAAATCTACATTTACCTTCAATTAAGAATCAAAATTCAAATGCGTTGTCACCTGTGAAGTCTAAGATGGAATGATGATGAAATCGTTTCCAGTAAAAAGGGTCTCCGGTTCTCTACATTCACCATACGAAAAACAGCAGCTTTAAGCTGTAATTTGCTCGTATTTTTATTATAGTGTTTAAAGATAATATAAACAACCGTGTAGTGGCAGTGTAAGAATATCCACTACCCCATATCGTCCCGTGGGGGTCGTAAGGAGGCGAAAAAGGGAAATTGAAACAGGTGACGGGCAGTAGCATCTTTCGATAACAATTCAAGGTTATAGACAACTGCGGTTGACAACGCGTTCACCAAGCGTCTCAATCGTGGCAAAACCTCCCCTATGTGACAATCTATTGAGGGGGACTACGTTTAGTTTATACTATATACGAGTAATTCTTCTATCCGTGTGTATATAACTAAACTCCTTCTAACCGGATAAACCAATTTTGATGAAAATTTTGTGTGCGAGATTAAATTGAACCGAGAATAGTTTAGATTCACAACTGGACCCGGTAGGTGGCACTGTTGTCGATATCCAGAATTCACCCGTGGAAACCCTGGGCGGATCGATAGCTGAAGTGATTGAAAATATTCTTCACTTTTTGAATAAAATTGCAAGCTGACATTTTCCGATGATTGATTGATTTGATTCCATAGTGCTGGCTGGTTAAATACCATAAAATAATTGGATAGATCGTGTTCCGTCTACGAAATTGAGTATTGAGTATCCATTGATTACAAAGGCGAAATTCTGAAACTCAATGCCTGTAAAATATTGTGGTTAGAAACAATTGTTCCTTAAAATATTTGATGTTCATAAACAGTAACGAAATAATTTTGGATTCGAACAAAAAAGTGTTACGTGTTTATAGAATAAGGGTGACAAACGAACACACGGTCCACCTGACCTGTACATTAACCCTACATAAAAAATCAATTCGAATACGTTGCCACCCCCGAGGTTTAAGATGGAATGCCTTGTTTTCAGTAAAGTGGGTCTCCAGTTCTCTACACTCACCAGAAACTCAGCAGCATTAAACTAGTATTTTACACTAGTATTTTCGGTATTCTATCAGAGAGTGTACCTTCCCCGGTCGAACCTATTTATTCGTGCTACGACTATTACATAGCTACAGCGTGGCTCTATCACGAGTAAAATATCTTCAGATGAGTCGAACTGAATGAACGATAATGTGGAATTATCCAATGCTGAACAATCCTCCAACAGACCTCCCCAATGGTTTGCCATAGGAAGGATTTTTGACATTAACAAATTATTATCAGACAGATGCTGCTGGCCAGTTTATCTCTGTCGTCTCTAATCATTTAATAGGGCATTATTGAATGGCGGGTTTCCTTACGTCATTACACAAACAAACATATTTTTAAGTGTCCTTGTAGTTATTCTATACGTGTCACAGAACTCTTTTTTTGTTGGGCTGAATCTAATGAATTTTTTATGTTTGTCTGAGTGGGTCCCTAGATTGTTTATATTCACGATTAAACACAGTAGGTGGCGCTGTTGTCGAGATTCAGATCTCACTCGAACGAAGCCAGGGCAGATTGCTAGTAGAATATAATATTAACAATGACGACTCCGGGTTTGAATCCCGCCCAAAGCGAGTATTTATAAGGCCGTCAAATAACTGTTCCGGATCTAGATGCTTGTGATCATGAAATTATACGTGGTAGAGCCACGCTGCGGCTATGTTATGGTTGTAACACGAATGTGTCGACTCGACCGCGGAAGGACCACGTTCTCACAGAATACCAGCGTAAAATAGCAGCTTAATACTGCTGTGTTTCGTATTGTGGGTATAGAGATGGAGACTCTTTTTATTGAAAATTAAGCATTTCGCCATAGTCCTCAGAAGTGAGAACGCATCTGTGTTTAAATTCTTAATCGGGGATAAATGTAGATGTCTATGGACCACAACATCACCATCAGGTGAACAAAGGAGCACACGGTCCATGTGCTCCTTTTTCACCCTTATTCTATAAAAAAATGTATTTAAAATTCCCCAACATACAGGAGAAAATAACAGTGTGCAGGTAAAGGTTTTTTGAAACAAAAACGATACTTCATCGTGTGGACCATATCATCGACGTTACTCTATAAATTCAACGAGCTTATTAAAGCGCGACAGTTGATTACAAAGCTAATTATCTGATAATATTTTCACGTCAATATCATGAATTTAATATGGACATTATCCTGATAAATATATTTAAAAACATATTCAGAAGCTTATCCTATGTTTGACAACATGGTTAGTGGACACTGTGACCCATAAACATCTATATGTATAATCGATTAAGAATCAAAATGCAGATGCGTTGTTACCCCTGACGCCTAAAATGGGATGCCTTGTTTCCAGTAAAAACGGTCTCTGGGTCTCTGTTGACGATCTATTTGACGCTGGTATTCTATGAGAGCGTGGTCCTACCTCGGACAAGCCTTAACTTAACGATGCAGCCCATCCAAAGTCTACTAACATACTCCCGACACATAGATTTTGCCATAGTTGCCACGCTTGCTGGAAAGGTTCGTACTTTTTTATTTTCTATTTTTGTTAAAATTAACACTATACTAACGTTAAACACTCGCATGCCGTGATGCAATAAAATGGGAAAACAGGACGCTGCCTATTGCGCTCTCTGTCGCACTCTATAATGACGCACAACTGTTGTGTCAATTTATGTTTTGTATAGTATGAAAAGGTAAAGAATTCAATATAAAAAAAAAATATTCAATATTTTTTTCGGGATCTTCTTTAACTTCCGAACGTTAGCATATTATTAATAACAAGGCGCGCTGGAGATTGAACATTTGTTCCAACACGTTTAATATTGCTTTCCAAGAAAGCATCCATTTTAACTTATGTTAAATCAATAATTAGCAACGTCCAAATATCAAATAACTATAGAAGCATATTAAAACATGTATTTATACCCTCTTAACATAATTAATAACTATTAAGTTACCCTCGCAGAATATTTATCAAATTACCCGCACTTATTAATTAATTACTACGCGCCAGCGCATACTATTCTTCATCCTTCTTAAGTGGTTATCTGTAAGTAACACACCGTTATAGCAGAGCTATGCTGCAGCTATATTATGGTTGTAGAACGAATCGGCTCGACTGAGGAAGAACCACGCTCTAAGAGAAAACCAGCGTAAAATAGCAGCTTAACGCTGCTGTGTTTCGTACGGTGAGTGTAGAAAGTAGGATACCCTTTTTGCTGTAAAAGATTCATTTCATCTTAATCCTCACGGCTGACAACACGACTTCATTTTGGTTCTTTATCGAGGATAAATGTAGATGTCTCTAAGCCACAGCATCCACATACAATCAGGTGGACTGTGTGTTCGTTTGTCATCCTGATTCTATAAAAAATATAATCTCATCCATTGAATTAGATTACCTGCATATTTTAGACCGTTTCCCATAACCATTACCTATGAAATTTAATAATATACCTTTAGGCTTAAAACTGTATAACATAGATCATGAACAATACTTGGAAATTATTTTATATAACATGTAACATGCTATCTTCCAAACATGTAACATTTTAACCTGGCATGTTCTGCTCTCCGGAATTCACAAATAACCTTCCTGTTACGGCAACGCTGAAAGGATTTGAAAGCCTTTCGTCTGAAATTTCTCCAGGCTTTCGACATTTAAGGAGAAGTGCATTTCAATGTTTGGCTTCAATATTTCAAAAGGATAACATTTTAGTTTGTGTTAGAATTGTTAAAGGTACTATAATTTTAGATTTATTTATTCTTATTTAATCTATATATTTAAATAAAATTGAAGTGTCTATCTGTTATGTTGAAATAACTCGATCTTATTTAGCTATGTAAATAACTATACTAAATGTTGTATATCTATCTGTCCGGTCTGATCTTTGAAATAGATGAACCTATTGTAATGAATCTTGTCAAATAGATAGAGAACAACGCCAGGAGGAATAAGGCTTTTTTATAGGAGAGGGGCCAAACGAGCATACGGCTCACCAGATGGTAAGTGATTACCGTCGCCCATGAACAGCTGCAACACCAGGGGGATTGCAGATGTGTTGCCGGCCTATTAAAAAGGAATAGGCTCTTTTCTTGAAGGTCCCTAAGTCGTATTGGTCCAGAAAAATCTCTGCTGGTAGTTGATATATTCTATACTAAATCCGAAAAACTTGGAGATTTTTCCGCAAAAAGAGAAAAAATGGTTCTTGATTATCCTAATTATCAATAAAACCAATTTAATAGATTTCTTATATTTACGCGAACACTATACATTGAATTGACTTATTTTTAATTACTGACTCTAAGTATGTAGTCTGTAAGCATGTACGATCGTTCCCACCATTACATCAGATTTGATAAACCACAAAGCCTCGCAAAAGAACACCGATTCCTACCGAGGAGGATACGTGACGTTATGAAATTAAAACACATCCCAATTTCAATAGAAAACATGGATGGGTGGTGCTGCCATCTGCTTCGTATCCTATAATTAACAAAATGAAATCCAAACCCAAGCATACAACTATACTCTTTACGATATTTGACCACTAGGCGATAATTAGTTATAAATAAATACACACATATCCATAAACACATCATCCAGTGAATTAAAGAAAGTTTTAACGACGACTTTGAGTTTGAGGAATTTTTGCATGGAAACATTAAATAAACGCGAAATTAGTAAATATAACGAATGCAAAAACAAACATATAGAAAAATATCAAAAATTAACGAATAAGTCAAATGTCAAACATCTGAATCAATGCCAGAACCAAAAGCAACCATTGACAAACACAGATCATAGATTAATCGCGCTCTATAATCTGTCAAAACAAACACTGGATGATGCAACAATTAGGGTTTTATCCAAAGGCCTCAACTTTGCAATTACACCCCGCAAATTACCGTACGAAGAAATTATCTGTAGTGTCGAGGACTGTTTATTTAAAAACAATATGCGGAAAGAAGATTTGGAGGCGATACGTCAAGATATTTCGTCTATGTTACGTCGATGTTCAGTGCCTAAACCGAATCTTCCCAAAGACGAATTTATAGCGTTAAAGAACCTACGCAATAAACCAGAACTTACGATTCTCCGCGCAGATAAGGGAAACGCCACGGTAGTCATGGATACGTCAGATTATAATTCTAAAATACGAGAACTTTTGTCGGATGTAAGTACTTATAAAAAAGGTTAAAAACGACCCAACAAATAGCACACTAAAAACAACTAGTGATCTCATAAAGAAACACTCCGAAAAATTAAATCTGGACGTAAAATGGATAATACCTACGTGCGCCAAATCACCAAAATCATATGGGTTACCTAAAATACACAAGCCCAATGCTCCATTACGTCCCATAGTGAGCCAAATCGATTCACCAACTTACAGATTGGCTCAACACTTAGCGAAAATACTCTCACCGCTCAGGGGACATACAAGAGCACACATAAAGGATTCCTACCATTTTGTCAGCGAGATTAAAGACCTACATCTGGCAGACAATGAAACTATGGTCAGTTTTGATGTTTAGTCATTGTTTACATGCTTACCTGTTGAAGACTGCATCTCAATTGTAACTAGAAGGCTGGAAGAAAACAACATGCCCGTAGAATATCAGTATTACTCAGACACTGCCTTACATCTGGCTACCTATTGTGGAAGGAGGAGTTCTACAAGCAAGTAGATGGTGTGGCGATGGGCTCACCTGTATCTCCCATTGTCGCCGACATATTCATGGAAGACTTTGAGGAGAAAGCCCTGCTTAGTTCTCCCATAAATCCAAGATTCTACAAGCGGTACGTAGACGACACTTTCACAATTCTACCTTTAGATAAAGTAACTGCATTTTTAGACCATCTTAACTCTATAAATTCTAAAATTCAGTTCACAATGGAGTTAGAGGCAAACAATTCCTTAGATTTTCTAGATGTGTTAGTAATTCGGAATCCTGATAACACCTTGAGCCATACTGTGTATAGAAAAAAGACCCATACAGATAGATATTTAAACGGTGATTCTCACCACCATCCTTCACAGTTAGCTACCATGGGTAAATCTTTGTTTCAGAGAGCACGAGGGATCTGTGACAGTAAACACCTGGCTGTAAAACTCCACCATGTGAAGCAAGTTTTGCATGATAACAAACTTCGAGTCCCGCGCCTACGTCATAGTGAACGAGTGAAGCCGGCCACAGTCGAGCGTGTACCTGCTGTACTGCCATATGTTAGAGAAGTCACTGACAAGATTGGCTACATCTTGAAGCGCGCTTCCATCAAAACATACTTCAAGCCGCTGAAGAAGATTGGTCAGTTTTTACCATCAGTCAAGTGTACAAGCTTGATTTTGAATGTGGTCTCTCCTACATAAGACAAACTAAAAGATCAATAAAAACCCGCGTTAAAGAACATATAGCTGATGTGAAGAATCGACGCTCCGGGAAGTCTGCAGTTTGTGAATACGTACAGGATCGCCCCCGTCACTACATCAGATTTGATAGACCGCAAATCCTCGCTAAAGAACACCGATTCCTTCCAAGGATGATTCGCGAGGCTATTGAAATCAAAAAACATCCTAATTTCAATAGAGAAGATGGCTGGGTGCTACCATCTGCTTGGGATCCTATAATAAATAAAATTAAATCCCAACCCAAGCATATAACTGCAAGACTTCAAGATACCATAAGTTCATACTGCATAGATCGGAACAAAAGTTAAATTTTAATCTATGGTAACCGCGGTTAACTATGACATATGGACGTTGAACATCTCAGTCCCGCCCGTGACCAGGAGTGCTGTAAAGCGTTCGAAACGTCGGGTATTTAAAAAGTTAAATATACGCGATAAATTCCGTAAAAACTAGTATTATTTCAAAATAAATACTAGCTGGCTAGGTGGCTTCGTTCCGAATTCACTATTGACTTTATAGTATACAATGCGATTTAAATAAGAATACGAACATCAATGACCTCTATTGACCGCGATTTGTCAACTTTCATTAATCAATTTTACATTTTTATATTTATTTTACCGATTTTTAGTACTAACAAAATCTAATGAAGTCATAATTAGTTTTAGAAATAATACTTCCTCGAGCGGTTGAGTCCATGTGTTTGTTGAGTACTACGGTTTCTTTTGATAATTCTGTTTTCACAAGGTTTTTTCCTGTTAAATTTGTTGTTATCCGTTTTCGATCTTTCAATGTTCTTTAGTATTTATTTACAGATAAATACTATTTCAAAAATATCTATTTTGCTCACCCTACCTAACTAATTCGAATTGACAGCTATAACGTCACAATATGACTGCAGGTCATACCCAGTATTTGAACCGCATAGTAAATATAAATTATAATAACCACAGCTATTTGGTGACTGAAATAGTTTGAAAAGACTCCTAGGCAGATAAGTATCACATAGAAAATAAATCAACCTATTGCATTATTATACATAGAACATAAATATATTTTCAAATAAATCTAGTAATTTTGCTAAAAGATAAGCTTTCAAAAAATTTCGAATCATTGATGTCCCTTTTTGATTGCGATACCAAAAAAAATGACTAAACTAGAAAGTAGTTCAAAGAATGATCCGAATAAGAAGCATACCCGCGGGCAACTGTCTAGCAAATAAGATAAAACGAAACTCGTATCAAGATGGGTATTGTCGTACAGTTTTGTTGAAATACAGACTTTAGATTCATAAAATTAGGTCGCTATTTACACTGACAACGGAATCAACAGAGTATTCAGCGTACATGCAATCGATATCTGAAATTACACCTATGAATATCCGACGCGGTCCGCTCCCGGAATCTGTACGATAGCCCGTAAATGGGATTCGATTTATCAATACGGATAAATGAAGTCGAATAGTCTATGCGATTTTCGAATAAATAAGTAAAGGGTATTGATACTACTGAAATGACATTTCAATTCTTGAAATTCCAAACATTTTAATAAAGGTTACATTTTTATTATCATTTTCATTGTTCATCATATTTTTGTATGTGGCCACGGTGCAGATGGATAAAATAAATATGTGTGCGAGACGATTGGTCGACTCAAGTCGGAATACACTCGAGCATTATTCTTTTATTTCATGCTTAGAATACCAGAGTAAAATAACAGAATAGTCCGAAAAATTGATGGTCACCAATATGACCGTATAATAGTGGGGGGGGGGGGGAGGGTTGGCCCTCTGTGCAGCAAGTCGTGGATGAAGGTGCGCCTTGTGTTGTGATGTGCCTTACCTGAGTAGGAGAAAGGGGAGGAGTTGTTCTCTAGTAAAGCATTTGTCATTTCTTTCCGGTGGAAGTTGATTGGTAGTTGCTGCATTTAATAACCATTAAATCTCTCTATTTCAGTGGTATCTGATAGGTAACATATGAGTAGATACGATCTAATAAACGTAATATATCTATCTAATAATACGGTAGTTTCGGCCACATAAGGCCCACATTGACTCGCTATGCATGCAAAACGCCGTCTCCCCCCACCCGCGTCATATATCACCTGCAGGCGTTACAGGAATAACAAGTAGGACATGGAAATATTGGCACATCGCTTAAGCGTCTGCTTTCTGAGGGAACTTCCGGTCCGGAACAATGTCTTTATAGCTCGCTTTCGACTCGAATTTGCTGGTACAGAGAAATGAAGTTAGCAGACGTGACATTTTCGTAGCGTGTCGGATTGTAGATTGGAGTTAGGTACGAAATGTTAACAAATTTTGAATAGAATCTTAGCATGGTATAGCCACTCTGCAGCTATTTTATAGTTGTAGCAAGAAGGAATCGGTTCAACCCTGGGACCTCGCTCTTAAAGAAGCTTATAGCTGCTGTGTTCAGTATAGTAAGTGAAGAGAACAGGAGACTATTTTTACTTGAAACGAGGCATTTCATCTTAGTTCTCAGGTGTGCCAATGGGTGTCCTCACCGGACACGGTGTGTTCGGGAGGTTCCTGCACTGAATCGGGCGGGAGGAAACGCCCGGGTGCTCCCACTGCGAGGATGGACCGGATGACACACCGTGGAGGTGTGCCCTGCTTGGGCGGAGCACCGCCGTGTCCTCGTAGCGGCGATAGGCGGCGGCGACCTCTCGCGTCCGGCCCTGGTCGTAGCCATGGTCCGGAGCGAGACGGAATGGGATGCCGTCACCACCTTCTGCGAAGCAGTGATGCTAGCGAAGGAGGTGGCGGAGTGGGAGAAGGAGAGAGCAGCAGCTTTCCTCCCCGGCCGCCGCGGGAGACGCCCCGGGCGTCGGGGGCTACGTGTTGGCCCCCGGCCACCGTAGGCGCGGGCCTGTGGACGGCGAGCAATGGGTAGCTCGCCGTCCGTCCGTCTAATGACGACAGGCCGTGTCGACGGCGCGTTTTGTTCCACGCGCGCCTCAAAGAGCTGTCAGCAGCGTGAAGGGGCCCGCAAGGGCCGACGCCTGCCGGGGCTGCGGGCTGTTCGAAAGAGATACCGCGGCTCCGGAACGTAAGGGCACTGAAGGAACACGGATGGTTTTTAGTCAGTAAAAGTCTGACACTCCCTTACGCTCCACCCAGAGCGAAAGGGGTCATTAGATGATTTTCCATCCGCAAAAAAAAAAAAAGTGGTGTCAATGTATCTGCATTTTGTTTCTTAATTGAGAATTCTTTTTTGAAATGTAAATGAAGAGAAATAGATGAAGAGAAGAATCTTAATTGAAAAGTAAATGTTATATGGGTCACAGCATTCACTTACGATCATGTGGACTGCGTGCTTTTTGTCCCCTTTATTTAAAAAATAAAATAAAAATTACAGAAATGGACCAGACATATCGCTGGAAGAACCAACGGCTGATGGAAAAGAAGATCCTCGAATATTGTTGCACCGATAGATGCAGGCAGTCATTGGACGTAGATAGCTCAAGACTTGTTTTGTGGCATTCATTGGGGAAACCTTTGTTCAGCAACGAACTTGTGATGATCTGTAATGATGATGATTTGTATTGAAGTATTTTAAAACATTGCTCTGAAAAAGCACTAGTAACATAGTAAAACTTTTCATACGTTTTAGATCCACGCTGCAGCTATATTATAGTTGTAGCACGAATGAGTCGACTCGAACGGGGAAGGACCATGCTTTTACAAAATACCAGTGTAAAATAACAGCTTAATACTGCTGTGTTTCGTATGGTGAGTGTAGAGATCCGGAGACTCTTTTTTCTAGAAACGAGGCATTCCATTTTAGTCCTTATGGGTGACAACGCATTTGCGTTTTGATTCTTAATCGAGGATAAATGTAGATGTCTATGGGCCACAGCGTCCACTTATCATCAGGTGGACTGTGTGCTCGTTTGTCACTCTTATTCTATAAAACAAGTAAAAGTTGAAATCAAGGCTTTGTGTCCAGCGTGTTGTAAATTTCAAAGCTGGACACAGGCCTCTTCTTAGCTCCGGTCAATCGAATCTCGTTAAATCGTAATCCTTAGTGAGACAAAAAATGTCCATTCCTTTCCGCTAAACACCAAAATACACGGATTGTAACTTAAAAAATGTAACTCAAACACCATTGAAAGTAATAGATTATAGATATGTACTCTCAAAAACTTGCACGAAAATAACATTTTATTTTACTTATATATATATATATATATATATATATATATATATATATATATATATATATATATATATATATATATATATATAAGTAAAATAAAATGTATTCCAGTTTCGGAAGTGTGAATACACGTGAGTATAATATGAGCACTACTATTTGGCGTTAGAAATAGGTAAGATCACGACTGAATATGCTAGATTATTACTATATTATGGTTGTAGCACGAATGGGACGGCTCGACCCCACAGACCACATTCACAGAATACCAGTGTAAAATAGCAACTTAATGCTGCTGTGTTTCGTATGGTGAGCGTAGAGAACCGGAGACCCTTTTTTACTGGAAACGAGGCGTTTTACCATAGTCCTCAGGGGTGACAACGCTTCTGCCATTTGATTCTTAATCGAGTATAAATGTAGATATCTATGGTCCACAGCATCCACTTACCATCAGGTGGACTGTGTGCTCGATTTTCACCCTTATTCTTTAAAAAAATATTTAATAGGTTTTTGTTTAGCAAGATCACTAAGCTTTTCTATCTTCGGCTACAATACTACACATCATCAAGTGAAATAGGAGTAGGTCACTTGCCTAAAATAGGTAAAAATGAGAATTTTAACCCAGTAATGCCTAGCACGTCCATATGGACACAAAAATATGGGTAAATTTAAATGCTTAATATGGCTACACTTTATTTAATTTTAAACATTTCATTGTTTATACTATACCACTAAATGTCAAAGTTTCATTACATGTCACTGTCACTGTCATAATATAATGTTGATTCGCGGGTTTAATCATTTAATTGCCGCTAATCTCAGTTACGGTGAAACATGGATCCGAGAAGAGAGTAAGTAATATTATTTTCAAAATATTGGTTTTATTTATGTTATTTTTGTGCTAAATTACTAAGACATAATTGAGTTATGTCTACAAAATGGTAAAATATTGCTTAGATTTGATTTAGCATAATATTTATAACACTGAAGTTGCCGTGTCCATAAGGACACGCTAGGCACTAAGCATTGCATTACAAAAAGTAATGTATTATTTTCAGATTCTTCGATTTCAACCAATTTCTGGGTAACGGCTCCCTCAATGAAATTCTTGATATATTGTGCGAAGATGAAGAAGGTTCTGGTGAATCTCCGATACCAGAATCAATTTTTATAGCTCCTCCTGATCCAGCTATTTTGACGGACGAGGATTCAGGTGACGAAGATAGTGGTGGAAGAGCCGAGACCTTGAATGCTCGGCAATTAACAGCTGGTGCGGAGGTAAGGTTTGAGCAACGATACCAAACTTACAGAGACACTCTTCATTTTGACGATCTTTGTGGCAGAAAAGCGAGAACATGGATCGATGGAACCTTAGAACCATTTTTGGGATCATTTCCAGAGATTGCAACTGACATCGCTAGTCAATCAGCCGTCGATTTGTTTGAGCTTTTTATTGATCACGACATTATTGACATGTTTATTCTGCAATCAAACCGCTATGCTTTATGGAAAAACTGCCCTGATCCTAAGATCACAGCTGCTGAAATGCGATGCTTTATTGCTATTCTCATTTTGAGTGGGTATTCGCCCAATGCTAACAGACGGCTCTATTGGAGCACGGAGATAGATACCCGCAATGAGCTTATTTGCAACTCTATGCGGCGCAACAGATTTGAGGAGATAATGCGATTCATGCATTGTGTCGATAATAATGAATTAGACGTGAATGACAAAATGTGGAAGTTGCGCCCTTTAGTAAATAAAATAAAGGCTAATTTTATGAAACATTTTGTCCCTGAACAAAATCTGTCATTCGACGAAACTATGGTCAAATATTATGGCCAGCATTCCTGTAAGCAATTTATCAGAGGAAAACCCATCCGGTTCGGCTACAAGATATGGAGCCTGTGTAATCCAGATGGTTACTTGATAAATTTTGAAGTTTATCAAGGCAAGGTTCCAAATGCCAATCCACTTTATGAACAGCACTTTGGAAAATGTGCCGCTCCTCTTCTAACATTTATCGACGAGTTTACCGATGAAAAAAAGAAAATGCCTTATCATTTTTTCTTTGACAATCTTTTTACAAGCTTGAATCTTCTGAACTACTTTAGACAGCAAGGATATGGAGCTACAGGCACAGTGCGGGAAAACCGCCTGCAGAAGTGTCAAAAATTGACTTCGAATAAAATGTTGAAGAAAAAGCCAAGAGGTTATTATGAATCTGCGATTAGCAAAGAAGATGGTGTCCTTGTAGCAAAATGGATGGATAATTCAATCGTTTGCATCGCATCTAACAATTTGGGCGTGCAACCGCTGACTACCGTGAAACGGTATTCCCAAAAAAGATAAATCATTTGTTCAAGTGCCACGACCATTTCTTCTGGGTGAGTATAATAAATATATGGGTGGAGTTGACAGGATGGATGAAAATATAAACATGTATAGGATACACATCAGAGGAAAGAAGTGGTACTGGTCGCTATTTACTTGGATGCTAGATGCATGCGTGCATAATGCTTGGCAACTTCAGAGAAAGAAAGATAAGATGCCACAGCTGGAATTTCGAAGAGAAATTGTTCTTACCTACCTAAAAACTTATGGCATAGCTGCTAAAGGTGCAGGCAGACCTTCTACGTCCAAACTGGCTGATACAGCGCGGTTTGACAGCATAAATCATTACGTTCGAAAGTGTGTAAAAAAAAGAAGATGCGTCGGCCCGTACTGCAAATCAAAGAGTTCTTCTGTAAGAACAGAATGTATGAAGTGTGACGTTGGCCTATGTATACCATGTTTTGCAATGTATCACCAGAAGTAATAAACACCTACCGTTATAATGTTTTTGTTTCTTTTTATCTAACTGCATACTTCAAGATAAATTTCTCAAATCCTTAGCTATTGTAAGCGCTTAGTGTGTCCATTTGGACACGTGAATTTTCTCCAACTTCTAATATATTTGGAAAAATAAAATTTATGCTAAGTTGATAAGAACCCATCATTGAACAATATTATATATCCAAACTTAAAAAAAATAAAAAATAAAAAAATTCGGGCATTACTGGGTTAACTCAATCGTGCTTTAACATAAATTAAAAGCCAATTTCTATTTAAAATTTTAAAAGTGTAGATAATCCCAAACACGGGGCTCTACATTCCTTTCATACTCAGTTTTATAGGAAAAATATTTTGAAGTAGGTAAATGAAAACAGATGTGTTTATAACATATTACATATTTCTTTTTTTGTGAATTAGATAGAAGAAAAATATTTTCATACAGAGATGGTGTTGATGGATTTTGAAGAAATTTGTCCGAAAGAACTAAGCGAGGAGATGGGTGGTAAAAACGGCAGGTGCCAACCCGCCTCCTAAGCGTGCAAATACCTGAAAACTGTGACTGCATTTCATATGTGATAGTGCTAGCCTTCATATTGTAGTATTTTTATACGTGGTAGAGCCATGCTGCAATTATATTAGAAGTATAGTTGTAGCACGAATGGGTCAACTCGACCGGGAAGGACCCCGCTCTCACAGAATACCAGCGTGAAATAGCAGCTTAATACTACTGTTTCGTATGGTGAATCTAGAGATCCGGAGACCCTTTTTTACTGGAAACGAGGCATTCCATCTTAGTCCTCACGGGTGACAACGAATCTGCGATTTGATTCTTAATCGAGGATAAATGTAGATATCTATGGGCCACAGCATCCACTTACCGTCAGGAGGTGTGCTCGTTTGTTACCCATATTCTATAAAAAATATACGAAAACTTGTTCACCTGCCAGACGTAGTTTTGTTCTCTCTGGAAAGTCTCACCAATATTCATTGGGATATCACTTCTGACTTCTTATAGTATAACTCTGGTTAGTAAGGGTCCAGATATTATGCAATTTGTGATTTTCTTCGAATTGTGATGAAACTTTACGTATGAATAGAGAGCAGTGCCGGAAGGAATCTAGGCTACATTATATTATTCGAATTATTTTGAAAAAAAAGTATTTTTCAAAAATTGATAAAATAAATGGTCTTTGATTAACTGAAATCTATATAACGCCACATTGAGAGGTTCTATCCAAGTGATACTAATGCGGGTCAATAGTATTAGAAAAGAAAATTCATTATGGTCGGTGTTTCAAGTGATAGGTTTCATAATGTAGCATGTCCGCAGTAGAATCTGAGCGACAGACATGGGAACGCCCAAGGCGGTTTGAGCTTGCTTTTATACAGATTGAGATCCTTGCTTGACTGAATGTAGGAATTACCGACGTTTTGTACTCAGATGTATCATGCGTCTACTATATTAAAATGTTTAAAGTAAAACTGCTGCCTGATATGAATATATTGTTAAAAATACTTTTCCTTGTAAATAGTAGAAAACGCGGAACGTCTCAAATTCAAGCATTTAATATGAATTCGGGGGAATTCCTAGTGTCTTCCAG
This sequence comes from Parnassius apollo, assembly GCA_907164705.1. Lineage (NCBI taxonomy): Eukaryota > Metazoa > Arthropoda > Insecta > Lepidoptera > Papilionidae > Parnassius > Parnassius apollo. Next base: position 1,786,684 of record CAJQZP010001189.1, on the reverse strand, counting down.
GCATAAATTGACGTAATAATACGTGGTGGGGAAATTAATCTTCAAAAAAACTGCGTCAACAATATTATATACGCGAATTCAAATAGTCAAGAAGCACTGCTAGGAGATCAAATTTGGTGACCTAAACACCTTAGGGTGTAACAGGGTCGTTTAAGATGGGTTTCGGGTCATGCGGGGAATGTAAGCGAAACAAGTTGATGAGCTTGCACGAAAGGAGTCGAAGAGCGAACAAATTGAATTAGAGTCATTTTGTAGAATCTCAAAAAGGCTGCTCCACAAGACCACTGAAACTCTATACATAGAGATAAGTTCTGATACCAGGCGTAAAACATTCGAAAACTTTAAACGGGGCACATAGTCGTAAATTCGTTTAAGAAGCTCCGGGACTGAGGAATAAACCGCGAATATTTCTAAGGAAATTACTGTCTGTAAAAGCACATGGCCATCTTAAGAACAAGCAACTCAAGGATGTGCCAGAAAAAGACAATGCTTACAGCTAAGTAATTTCGTTAATTCATTGTTGATATAGGGCTTGACTAAGATGAAATGCTAGCTATAAGTAAAGAAGGCCTCTGAATCTTTACACTCCCATTCGAAACCTAGCAGCATTAAGCTGCTATTTTACGCTGCATTTCTGTGACAGCGTGTTCATATTCAGGTCGAGCCGACACATTCAGGTTGCAAAATATAGCATATAGAGCCAGAGCCATAATACAGCAGCTGAAACTTAAGTTTACTTTACCTAAAATGGGGGAGGCAGTCAAGCAGTAGACTCACGAGCTGATAAAGAAGAAGACTTAAAATTAACTTAGAGAATCGATTCAATTAATTGTAATAATACCTAATTTGTTTGCGGTGACACTCCGAAGCGTTAGTTACAGTCGCTCGGTACCTATATATATCTAAAACCGCAAATCCACTGCAGATAGAGCTAATTTCGGGCAAATGTTCGACGTGAATACAAAATCAAAGTGCGATTTGTAATTTATCGAGGGGTAGCGAATAAATAGAATATCGAGTACGGAACAGTAACCCTAAACTATCAGTTACTGCTGAAAATGTATGAATACGTCGGATTCCAGCGTGTTAATTTAGATTATCTGGATTTCAGTCGCTTGAAGTTATCAAAATTGTATTAAAATTTTAATAGATATTAATTTTAAAAATATGTATATATTTAACAAACTTTTCGCCGCGACTTCGCGTACAACTTTAATATAAAATAACTGCAGATCTGTGTTAGTGTTTTTATAAAAGTGGTACAATTATCGAAAAACCTGTCTGAAACCAAGTCTTTAGATGTTATCTCTAAAAATATGTGCGATATGACAAAATATTTAATGTAAAAATCAAAGACTTATTAATTTTATGTAAAAACCTCATGTTATCCTTTAACACTACATATTGATTTTGTAAAATGGTGTTAGAGTAAAATATTAAAAATTTATTCTGGTTTAAAACTTAAAAAATTCTAAAATATTGTATTTTATGTCATCACTTCTTTGTGTGAAATTACAAAGCATAAAAATTTTGTTCGAAGTATTTGTTTATATAATCATTATGTTTTATTAATCAATTTTTCGACTTAAAAAAAAACATCCTGTATATTTTAAGAACAAATATAGCCTACATTACACCTAATATTGCTCTCTGTCTTTTTGTGAATTTTCACCACAATCGGTTCAGCCACTCCAATGATTAGCCCGGACACACAAACAGTTTTCATCACCGTGATCATCATGACAGCCCTTCACAAGTCCACTGCTGAACATAGGGCTTCACCAACAAATGCCACAAAACACGGTCCTGAGCCACCTGCGACCATTGAACTCATATCGGTAGGTGAAGTGTAGGGCGGCCCCCCACAAGATGGAGTGACGACCTGGTAAGATATGCAGGCTGTCTTAATAGCACGCAAATAACCCCATGAGCTTATTAGAAGCTGGGTACTTTATTTTACACATTCAGATATTTCAATTTTGTTTATAAAACATTTTATGTATGTATAAATTACAATATTTGGAATTCAGTCGCTCGAAGCAATCAAAATTGTATTAAAACTTTACCGTTGAATTATATTAGTTGAATGAATATTTCATTCCACTAATATTTGAAATATATTAAGCTTCAGGAATTCTCCGATTAAATTTATAATACGTGAGAGACTAATATACCATCGATCGATTGTGAAGGAATATTGCAAGAACTATATAAGAATATTATTGAAGAACCGACACCCTACTGGGAAGAAAGGTTCTCGAGTACTCGTACCAGTAGACTAAGTGTAGAGCGATCCACCACTAGATGGAGGGACGACCTGGTAAGATATACAGGAGGTCGATAGATGCAGATGGCTCAGGACCGTGCTTTTTGGTATTCCATGGTGGAGGCTTATGTTTAGCAGTGGACTTGTGAAGGGCTGCAATGATGGCAATGATGATTATTGCAAAAGGGATTGTCTGAGAAACTTACTATTTGGCAACCCCCACACATATTATAACTGCCGCTACGCACCCTGAAAGCCAAGGTATGTCAAAGGGTAAGTACTAATATTAAATTTTACAATTCGTTGAAGACTCTAGGTGGCAACACTATACTGTGTACGTGAACCTGCATTTCTAAAAAACAAAATGATTCAAGGGCATATTATGAAGTCCGCCAACGTGCACTGTAGGTGTGCGGAGAATTAATTGCCTTATAACCCTCTCCTAAATGAGAGGAGACCTGTGCCCACAGTGGGACATATCACCTACTGCTGGGTATATGCTTTAAATTATAGAGTAGCCTGATGTTCTAATTCGAGACTCGTGGTCTACTCTATAACTGACTTAAAAGATCATGTATATTACAGTGAAAGTATTTAAGGCCTAATATATTAATTTATTCTACAGGCTTTTTTTATAGAATAAGGGTGACAAACGAGCACTCAGTTCACTTTATGGTAAGTGGATACTGTGGCCCATAGACATCGAAATTTATTCTCGATTAAGAATCAAAACGCAGATGCGTTGTCTCCCCTGAAGACTAAGATGGAACGCCTCGTTTCCAGTGAAAAAGGGTTTCCCGATCTCTACACTTACTATACGAAACACAGCAGTATTAAGCTGCTTTTGTACAATGTAAGAGTGTGGTCCTTCACCGGTCGAGTCAACCCATTCGTGCTACAACCTTAAAATAGCTGCAGCGTGGCTCTACCACGTATTGTCATAATTTTAGAATATTACTATTATTACTAAAGTCTTCCCTTCCCTTTCAGCATCGGGCAACCAAACGCTTGACGCTTGAAACGATTTTTCACTCCTTGATTATCGACATTCTGCTCGTACGAACTAAACGGTTTTCTTTATTGTTCGTAATACATACAACATAGGAGTGAAAAATAAAGTCTTATAGGCGGGATATTTAATTATAATATTTTATAGCAGTCATGGCAGACCGGTTGACAACTGCAGTTTTTATTAATTTAATTGTTATCAAAAAGATGCTGCTGCATATAACCTTTACGCTTTTCCTTTTAAGACACTCACGGTCATCCCGTGGCAGTGGATGCTCTTATTTTTTCCGAGTTTGGTAGCGGCATAATAATGTATACCAGGTACGAAATACTCAGACAGGAAACAATGAACAGTGAAAAAATTGTGAACCATTTCGTACCTATTACAATCGCTCATCTATCAGCCAAGCGTAACGTGAAGAAAAATTAGGAAGCATTTGGATTAATAACGGAAGAAGCTCATATAGACAAAAAAACTAACAGTTTTCTTAAAATTCCTCTGGTCAGTCGCGATGCCCGGAAAGCATTTCGCATAAAGCCACTATCACGTGCTCACAGATTACCAGCGAATGATGCTGTGTTTCGTATGGTAAGTCTAGATAACCGGAGACCCTTTTTACTTGAAACAAAGCATTCCATTTTAGTACTCAGGAGTGACAATGCATCTACATTTTGATTCTTAATTGAGGATAAATGTAGACGGCTACGAGCCACAGGTGGACTGTATGCTTATTTGTCGTATTCCATAAAAAAAGAAAAAAAGAAAAAAGAAATGATAATGTTGGATTAGATAAGTGTTGATTTTATTTTGGAATCCTAATGAGATCTTCCAATGTTATACCAAAATCTCTTACTACTAAGCTATTCTAGTCTAGTAATATAATAACTTGATGCGTTTCAAATGAACAAAGTCCCGGGCAATTGTTTGTTGAATTCGCTTATCGTCTAGTTGCAGGCCAAATATTATGGGAATTGATTGCACTAAAATTTCAATTAATTGCCACGTGCGTGTTATTAATTGACCGTTTAGGTTCTGAAATGGTATTTATGACGCCGATGATCCAGGAACGAATCGTTTAGAAACCGCTACTGTTACAGCTTATTAAAGTCCGCTGCAGATTTTTCTATAGAATAAAAAAAATCTGCAGTGGACTTTGTGGAATCGAGGACAGCTGTGTACTCGCTTGTTACCCAAGCGAGTACACTGTCCTCAATTAAGAATAAAAATGTAGATGCTTTGTCACTCCAGAGGACTAAGATGGAATGTCTTGTATCCTTGTGTATAGTAAAAAGAGTTTCCGGTTCTCTACACTCCATACGAAATACAGTTAGGAGTGAAAATATATGGTAAATTTCATGAATATTCGTGACAAAAGTACATTCATTATTTTTAATTACTTACGCAAATGCTTAAAAATGGTCAGATAAAGATGGTACAAATCCTAAAGCACCTACGTTTTGCTATGTGTTTGTATTACACCATTAATTTGATATTACTTCAATGTGGAGCTAGCAAATTTCCGTATATTCCGTATAAAGTAATAAATAGAATAAAACTAATTGTACGGATTTTATCGCGTTTAATTTAATTTATTTAATGATCTAATAATCAGATTTGATAGACCACGAATTCTTGCAAAAGAACACCGATTCCTGCTACTTTATGCCAGTATTCTGTGAGAGCCTGGCCCTTCCCTGGTCGAGTCGAACTATTTGTGCTCATATGTTCGTGAACATAGGCCTCCCCCGTAGGTTGCCTCATAGGAGGAATATTTGCCATAGTTGCCACGCTTTGCTCGCGGGTTGGCTTTGGGGTAGTGGATATTCTTCTACCGCTACTTCACGATAAATGCTTACTTTCCTCTCTTTTTACCTTTGCTTACACGATATTGTTGTAAACAAAGGTAAAAATAAAATTATTAGTAAGTTATAGGCTATTAGCATCCCACTGCTGGTCACAGGCCTCTCCCCATTTCTAAGGGGGTTATGGAGAAATTATTCCACCGTGCTATTCAAGTGCGTGATGGATGAGTTTATAACATAACATAACATAAACACTCACGCCTGTCACCCAGAGGGGTAGGCAGAGACTACAGACTTCCATTTGGCACGATCCTGACACACCTCTCTTGCCTCCTTTACATCCATACACCTACGCATACATGCTCGTCGGTTAAGGGTACTCCTAATTTGGCCCGTTTTCAATAAATCGCCAATTTGGTCGATAAATTTTCGCCTAGGACGTCCCTTTCCAACTCTGCCATTCACTTCTGCACCATAAATTTTCTTTGTCACTCTTTCCTCATTCATTCTTTCCACATGACCAAACCACCGAAGCATTCCTTTCTTAATCCTGGTCACAACATCATCTTGCAAACCACACTCTTCTCTTATTACACAATTTCTTACCCTGTCATTCAGATTCAGCCCTAACATACTCCTTAACGACCGCATTTCTACTGCGTTTATTCTACTCTCGTGCTTCTTCTGCCACACCCAACTTTCACTACCATACGTTAAAGTAGGGACCAACACAGCATTGTGAATTGCCGTACGTGCCTTTTTCGACACATTTTGACTCTTCACAATAGAGTGCAAGGCCCCATTTACTCTATTTCCCGCATTCACTCGTCGTGGATGAGTTTATATTTGTCGTTAATGTTTTTAATAATTACAGATTTCCTCAAAGCATATTGCAAAATCAAAATGAATATATGTATGTTCCACAAATTACATAGATATCAGCTTCATATATAATAAAGTCTACACTGTGGGTATACCAAGCACGATATTTTTTGCATACCAATTAAATTATGTACCTACAAAAGAACTGTATGAAATGCGAATATGAAATATACATAACATTAGTGGATAGAAAATTTGACTAAAAACATAGGGATGTCGGAAATCTAATTATGACACAGGAATATTGAATAAAGACTTCTAAATTTTTAATCGACGAAAAAATTAATATTTAAAATTGAAATTAGCACTTTCATAGGTACTGGCGGGGATCGAATCTGGGTTGCTCACGAACTGTAAAATCTAATGCGAGCACTTAGACTTTGAGCTATAACGATTCACAGCCTGCAGCTGTGCGTTCACTGCTATATGCTGATTTGAAGGGGCGCCGGTATGATTGCAGGCAATAAGGCGTTCAATCTTATTTTTTTTAATTTTGTACGGTTAACAAACAAGTACACAGTCCACCTGATGATAAAAGGATGCTGAGGTCTATAGACATAATCATCTATTCTCGAATAAAAACTGAAATGCCAATGCGTTGCAAACTGCTAGCTAGGAGCTTACATGGAATACCATGTTTCCGGTTAAAAGGAACTCCGATTTTCTGCACTCACTTTACGAAATCCATGATCATTAAGTTGCTATTTTACGCCGGTATTCTGTGAGAGCGCATTCCTTCCCCGGTCGAGCCAACACATTTTGTAGCACACAAGCATAATATGACCTGAATAACTGCAGCGTGGATCCACCCGTAAAAAAAACCACTCCACCCTCAGAGCTAACTCAGTTGCAGATATCCATGGACTTCATAAGCCACTTATCAACAGATAGACTGAAAGTTTGTTCGTCACCACTTTATAAAAAATAGGATTGAATAAGATTTTAAATGCTTTAAATATCAAGTTCTGTGTGCAATGAAATCTTTAAATACGCCACAAACCTTAAACAAAACATCGTTCCATTAATCCGTATAAAATACACTTTACATTACCGAAATGAAGTTAATATACGTAGCAAAAGATATAACAGTCTTCGGAGGCGCAGTTACTGTTAAATTCATGGCACATTACTCTATGTTCAATTAAGCACTGGGGCCCCTGGAACGAGCTAATAAATTGTGCGCTATGGAAGCATTACCACGCGAACGCGTACCGATGCCATGTTTATGAGACTTTAAAATTTCCTCGACTCTTAATAAGTTTGAATAATAGAGTTTGTCTGATGTTTGTAGACCACTCTTACTGGTAACGCATCTGAATTTTGGTTTTTAATCGAGGATAACCGTGGATGTCTACAGGCCACAGCAACTACTTACTGTGAAATGGACTGTGTGTTGCTTGTCATCTTTATTCTATAAAAAAAAGGAAAAGTTAAGGAAGTACCTACCCAGCCAGGCAGAAAAGTGTTCTACGCTCGTTCTATAAAATGCCAGAAAAAATCGCCTTTAGAGAGGACGGTGAAACTACCTTGTTTATGCGAGATGTAAGATGTTCAGAGTGGCGATGGTAAGAGTGACGACGTTTGTTTATCATTTCAAATTTATAAAAAGGTATGGAAATTTGTTTTAGATTTACTACCTGAAAATATAGCACTATATGTTTTATACGTGGTAGAGCCATGCTGCAGTTATATTAGTAGTATAGTTGCAGCACGTATGGGTCGGCTCGACCGGGGGAGGACCACGCTCTCACAGGATACCAGCGTAAAATAGTAGTTTAATGCTGTTGTGTTTCGTATGGTGAGTGTACGGATCCGGAGGCTCTTTTTTCTGGAAACAAGGTATTCCATCTTGGTACTCACGGGTGGCAACGCATCTGCATTTTCATTCGTAGTAGAGGATAGATGTAAATATCTATGGGCCGCAGCAACCACTTACCATCCGGTGGACCGTGTACTCGTTTGGCATGCTATCCTATTGAATAAAAATGTAACAAAAACCCTGTAGTTCCCGTTAAGTACGTTATCAGAATCAATATTCATACGTATAGAAATAACTTTACTTCAGAAAACTCGAATATGAAAATTATTAAATTTGAATAAAATTTTATTTGCAAATTGCATCTGGTTTTATTACCTCTAACTGACACACGTATCGGTAATCCTTTTTATCGTCTTTGGGTTTTTGACAATACTCCAATGCAGAGCTAATAATAACATGAATAGTATTAAAAGTCCCCCTGGACTTCTATGCAATAAGTATTCTAGTGATCTACATTGAATAAAAATGATTCTATTCTATTCTATTCTAAAAATATTATTATTGGAATCCATTGTGTAATCCACTTACCATCCAGCATCTCCTTTCCGTTGAAGTACCACACGACTTTAGGCTGTGGTTTGCCCTCGTTCACAACGCAGCTTACGTTGATCCTTGTCCTCTCCAAGAGTGGTCCGAAGACAGCACCGTCTGCCAGGACCTTCCCATCGCCAGTCCTCACTTCCACTGATTTTGGTTTAACTGTGGACAATGGAAATCATGGTTACTATTGGTTACTACTGACATGAACTAATCACGCGACGCGTGCTCCTCAAAATATTACGATTAAATATTATTATATATTTGTTTTCGTTACTATGGACGACACCATGACACAGTTTCTTAGCATTTAATTGCGGAGCTAATGGCCGCGGGTTCGAATTCCGGACTACAAATAATATTTCCAGGTGTGGATGTTTATCCTTGTGCAACTTATGCTTGTAAACTGCCTCCACGATACAGGTAAAAAATCCTAGTGTGGAGGTAAAGTTTTTTAATAAAAAGAAAGTAATTATTACACAGTATTTGACTATAATCCTTCATGGCGGTAAGTGTTGTTTAAGTTTTATATGGTAAATCCACTACCTTAGCGTCTTTCATTTCTTACATTTTACGAGTATGTGAATACTACTCATTCACTGACCTCTATTATACAAGTACACTGGACTAGAATATACCATACACCGTGTGATAATGGGGTGATTCGATTGGCGAACATTTTGGCGCTGATAGCAGAAGTGAGCGTCCGCGAAACTAATAATTGAGATAGGACTGTGTTACAAAATATATCGATATAAATCAGGGGACATACAAGAGCACACATAAAGGATTCCTACCATTTTGTCAGCGAGATTAAAGACCTATATAAAGATTTTGCCAGGGGGTTTTCATGCTGGTCTACCTTTCCGGTGATCCTGTTATGGAATACGGGTACGCGACCCCGGCTCCCCGAGCTACTGTTATTCTCATACCTTTCCTGCCGAGATAAAAGTATCCTTACACTTGCGCTCCTACCCCCAACCTTCTTTTTCCTTTTCCCAAAATGGTAGCTTCCTCTACCAACAATAGCATACCCAAAGAGGGTTGGTGTCAGGCAGGCGGCCGACTGTAAAACTTTTGCCAAATCCCATGCAGTAAACCTATGAATATTACGAGTTGTGGGATATGACAGGGCTAGGGCGTACCCCGCAGGCGACGCGCAGGGGCAGCACCCGGCTCCTGTGGGAAGTGGGCAAGGGTTGTCGCACCTTACGGAGCGGGTGCGACGTAAGAGGCGAGCCCGGAGAGAGAAGAATGTCAGAGTGAGGTTTGCAAGCTGGAATGTAGGTACGATGACTGGAAGAGGAAGAGAGTTAGCAGATGTTTTGAAACGACGAAGAGTGAATGTTGCCTGTTTGCAGGAAACAAAATGGAAGGGCAATAAAGCAAGAGAGATTGGGGAAGGATACAAGTTTTATTATTGTGGAAGTGATGTGAAGCGAAATGGAGTAGGAGTTGTGTTAGATAGTGGAATGAAAGAACGAGTGACAGATGTGAAAAGAGTAAATGACAGAATGATAGTTGTTAAATTAATGATTGAAAACAAAGTAGTGAATGTTGTAAGTGTGTATGCTCCGCAAACAGGCTGTGAAGAGAGTGTGAAAGAGAAGTTTTGGGAGGAATTTGATTGTATGATGATGGGAATACCTGAGAGTGAGGATGTTTATATGGGAGGAGATTTTAATGGACATGTAGGGAGAGTGAATGACGGGTATGAAAGAGTACACGGTGGATGGGGGTATGGAGTGCGGAACCGTGAGGGGGGAAGTTCTTCTGCAAGCAGCATGTGCTTTCGACCTGGCTGTAGTAAACACGTGGTTCCAAAAACGAGATCAGCATCTTGTTACTTATAAAAGTGGCCACCACGCGACACAGATCGACTATCTTCTGATAAGACGGAACCAAATCAAGAGTGTAAAAAACTGCAAAGTGCTTCCAGGTGAAGACTTAGTATCCCAGCACCGAATTCTGCTGGCTGACATCTGCTTAACTGTTCGCCTCAACAAACATAAGGATCGTCCCCCACCCAAAATAAAGTGGCATTTGTTGCATAAGGAGGAGTATGCAAGTGAATTTAGAGAGCTAGTTGTAAACAAGATGATAGAGATGGGTGATATGGAAGGAATGAGTGTGAATGAGTGCTGGAAGGAAATGGCTGATTGTATCCGAAGTGTGGCAAGGAAGGTGTTAGGAGAAACAAAAGGGAAGCGTATGATAGATAAGGATGGGTGGTGGTGGAGTGAAAGTATTAGAGAAGTTTTGAGAGAAAAGAAAAATGCCTTTAAAGAATGGCAGAGCGTAGAAGACCAGAATGATTCCATAAAAGAAAGTAAGAGAGGGGCGTATAAAGAATGTAAGAAAAGAGCAAAGAAGGAAGTTGCTATTTGTAGGGCAGAGGCGCAAGATAAATTATATCGGTCCCTTGAAAGCCCCGAAGGTCAAAAACGACTTTTTCAAATTGCAAAAGCGAGAGAAAGGAATGGAAGAGATGTTTCACATGTAAAATGTATAAAAAATGATTCTGGAAGGATTTTGACTGACGATGAAAGTATAAAGAAGCGATGGAAGGAGTATTTTGAGAAATTGATGAATGAGGAGAATGAATGGAATGGTATGCTTGAAAACCCACCAGTGAATATGGGCTTAGTGAGAGAAATTAGTGTGGAAGAAGTAAAAATGGCTGTTAGGAATATGAAGAATGGGAAGGCGGTCGGCCCAGATGGAATACCAGTAGAAGTGTGGAAGTTGCTGAGTGCGGATGGATGGAAGTGGTTGAGTTTATTTTTCGGTAAATTGTTGCAGGAAGAACAAATACCTGAGGAATGGTGCAGTAGTATACTGGTCCCCATTTTTAAAAACAAAGGAGACGTTCAAAACTGCAGCAGTTACTGGGGAATAAAACTCATGTCACATACGATGAAAGTCTGGGAAAGAATAATAGAGAAAAGAATGAGAGAAGAGTGTGAGATAACACAAAACCAGTTCGGATTCATGCCCGGTCGAGGTACGACAGATGCCATTTTCGCATTACGCCAATTGTGCGAAAAGTACAAGCGCGTGCATAAAAATCTGCACATGGTTTTTGTCGACCTTGAAAAGGCGTACGATCGGGTTCCCCGTGAGGTTTTGTGGTGGGCGTTAAAGATGAAAGGTATGCCTGGGAAGTATGTGAGGTTAGTCCGTGCTATGTACAGAGCATCCCGTACATGTGTACGATCTGCCGCGGGAACTACGGGCAGTATCGATGTGGCGGTAGGGCTGCACCAAGGGTCAGCATTGAGCCCTTACCTCTTCCTACTGATTATGGACGCTTTGACGTCGGACCTGCAGGATGAGGCACCCTGGTGCATGCTCTTTGCCGATGACATCGTGCTTGTCGGGGAAGAAGGCATCGAGGTACAGAGCAGACTGACGGGGTGGCAACAGAGGCTGGAAAGTGTTGGCTTGAAGATCAGCAGATCCAAAACCGAATATCTGTGCTGTGATTTCGGCGGTCTTTCCAGTCCTGTACCCATGTCGTTGGATGGCGCTATACTGCCTACCTGTTCAGAATTCAAGTACCTCGGTTCCCTCATACAAGGCGACGGCGGAATAGATAGAGCTGTGCAGCATAGGATTAACGCAGGGTGGATGAAATGGCGACAGGTCACAGCCACAACGTGCGATCCCCGAATGCCAATAAGGCTGAAGGGGAAAATTTACAAATCGATCATCCGACCTGTCGTCATGTATGGAAGTGAATGCTGGGCCGTCAAGAAGAAGGATGAAAATACACTGCATGCGAATGAAATGAGAATGTTACGATGGATGTGTGGTGTGACAAGGATGGATAAGATAAGGAATGAGTATATAAGAGGAAGCCTGAAAGTAGCGCCAGTGGTAGAAAAGGTGAGAGGAAGCAGATTGGCATGGTTTGGGCATGTGATGCGGAGGGATGAAAGTCATGTCACAAAACGAGTGTTGAATATGAATGTGGAGGGACACACGGGCAGAGGAAGGCCGAATAAAAGATGGATCGATTGTGTGAAGAGTGATATGAGAATGAAAGGAGTAAGTATGGAAATGACGGCTGATAGAGAGGAATGGAACAAGAAGATTTACTGCGCCGACCCCAGATAATGGGAAATGGTTTAGAGAATGATGATGTCAGCGAGATTAAAGACCTACATCTGGCAGACAATGAAACTATGGTCAGTTTTGATGTGCAATCATTGTTTACATGCTTACCTGTTGAAGACTGCATTTCAATTGTAACTAGAAGGCTGGAAGAAAACAACATGCCCGTAGAATATGCAGTATTACTCAGACACTGCCTTACATCTGGCTACCTATTGTGGAAGGAGGAGTTCTACAAGCAAGTAGATGGTGTGGCGATGGGCTCACCTGTATCTCCCATTGTCGCCGACATATTCATGGAAGACTTTGAGGAGAAAGCCCTGCTTACTTCTCCCATAAATCCAAGATTCTACAAGCGGTACGTAGATGACACTTTCACAATTCTACCTTTGGATAAAGTAACTGAATTTTTAGACCATCTCAACTCTATAAATTCTAAAATTCAGTTCACAATGGAGTTAGAGGCAAACAATTCTTTAGCTTTTCTAGATGTGTTAGTAATTCGGAATCCTGATAACATCTTGAGCCATACTGTATATAGAAAAAAGACCCATACAGATAGATATTTAAACAGTGATTCTCACCACCATCCTTCACAGTTAGCTACTGTGGGTAAATCTTTGTTTCAGAGAGCACGAGGGATCTGTGACAGTAAACACCTGGCTGTCTCGCGCCTACGTCACAGTGAACGAGTAAAGCCGGCCACAGTCGAGCGTGTACCTGCTGTACTGCCATATGTTAGAGGAGTCACTGACAAGATTGGCTACATCTTGAAGCGCGCTTCCATCAAAACATACTTCAAGCCGCCGAAGAAGATTGGTCAGTTTTTACCATCAGTCAAGTGTAACGTCCCTCTGCAAGATGTAGGAGTGTACAAGCTTGATTGTGAGTGTGGTCTCTCCTACATAGGACAAACTAAAAGATCAATTAAAACCCGCGTTAAAGAACATATAGCTGATGTGAAGAATCGACGCTCCGGGAAGTCTGCAGTCTGTGAACACGTACAGGATCGCCCCCGTCACTACATCAGATTTGATAGACCACAAATCCTCGCTAAAGAACACCGATTCCTTCTAAGGATGATTCGCGAGGCTATTGAAATCAAAAAACATCCTAATTTCAATAGAGAAGATGGCTGGGTGCTACCATCTGCTTGGGATCCTATAATAAATAAAATTAAATCCCAACCCAAGCATACAACTGCAAGACTTCAAGATACCATAAGTTCATACATGTTAATTTTAAGTTCATAAAAGTTAAAATTTTTATCGGTGGTAACCTCTGTTAACTATAACATTTGGACGTTGAACATCTCAGTCCTCTCCGTGACCATGGGTGCTGTAAAGCGCTCGAAACGTCGGGTATTTATAGTTTAATATACGCGATAAAATCCGGAAAAACTAGTATTATTTCGATATAAATCCTTTACGCAGGCCTAGCTCTCTATGTATCATTTTAATATAATACAATTTAAATAAATGTATCAGGTTATAAAACAAAAATCAACGCTACGTTAGTCTAGTTATGTTTATCTTCGTAACTATGAAGTGGGTTTTGTTCCGGGTTTCATTATTGGGTATGTATGATTCATTAGAGAGACTTAAAAAAGTCCAATGTGTAAGAAAAACTGAATTTTGTAAATAATTCATTATTAACCATTCAAGTCTTCGTAACTTAGAAAATCATTATGCTGCCAAAACAGTATGCCTATTTCAACAATATTTTGACAATTAAAAATTTACAAATTTTAAATTACATTAAAAGATATCAAACCACAAGTTATTGACGTCATAATAATTTAGGTTTGGATGCCAATTCACTAGCTTTATGCCTTACAGTCACAGTTTTAGTACAGTAGTAGAATTTCATTGTTTAAAAAAATTGGTAATTTAAAGCCAAACATGTTATTGGTTACATTTCATTTTAACTATTTAATATAAACAGTAAATCCTCTTACTTTTTTCTATAAAATGTGTCTTTATTCTCGATTAAGATTCAAAGTGCAGATGCATTGTCACCCCTGAGGACTAAGATGGAATACTTCGGTTCCAGTAAAAAAGGTCTCCGGTTCTCTACACATCAGCATCAAGCTGCTATTTCACGCTAGTATTCTGTGAGAGTGTGGTCCTACGACTCATTCGTGCTACATCCATGATATAGCTGCAGCGTGGCTCTATGGACTGTTACCACACTTCTCCTCTGGTAACATATTTTACAATATCATTGTTACTAAAAATAGTTCGATTAGTATTACGTTAGTAATAAAATAAACTTTATTTGATTGCTTACATAATACTAACCGAACTACACAACACATACGTTCTCGTTTAAAACTTTAAAATACTCTAAACATTTCGGGAAAACAACGGCAATTTGCAAATTATGTCAAAATAGTTCTCGGTACACATGGTGGTGCTTGAAATCGGCACAAACGTTTATATCTAGTCCAGCGTACTAGTATACATGGAGTTCAGTGTACTCATTGTATTCAAAAACACAATAAATGAATTTTAATCAACTAAGTTAACTATTATTAACAAAATAGTAATATCGTAGTAGTTGAACGGCTCCGCTTAGCATTGAGTCACGACGCATAGGACCGCGGGTCAGATTCCCGCACAGAACGAATAATAATGTCTTCCATACCGAATTTCAGACAACGGCGGCTTTTCTCAAAAGAAATTAGTCATCTACGTAGGACAGGATAATTGTGAGCAAGTGTGTGTGCAAGCACAGGTGCACTCTCTATTATCTCATTCTCATAGCCCGATGGGACGGTAAATCGACAAGACCGGAAAGAGTATAGGCCGGGACCAGCGGCTTTACGTGTTTTACGAGGCACGGAAACACCGCCACCGCCAACGAACAATATAATCCTGTTCTGCGCAGTTCCATTGAGGCTTACCGCCGTGACCGTGACAATTCGGTGTAGAGGACATTATTTAATATTTCATTATAGAAGTTTTAACAAAATTTTAAGAAACGACCTCTATTAATTAGACAACCTTGTTGCCTTGCTATATTTAATATAAATTAAGCATTAGTTGCTTTTAACATTTTAAATAAGACAAAAATAAATTAGTTACAATAAAAACAACACAGGATAATGGAAACAGACACACTAATTGGAAAGAGAGTAAAGATGAAGCTCAAACAGGATAATGAGTAAAATGGAAAAAGTATACAATAACAACATTTCCTCGTTACGAAACGAACAACGATCGGGAGATGATAACATTATTTTTCTATAAACAGCACTCGGCTACTAATGAACTTAAAAGCTATGCGAAGCGTTCCCTGTCATTATTTGCCTCATTCTGATAAGTAAGGTCACGCACGAAACTGTTTGTGACTTTAAAACCTATCAAAAGTTTACTGCTGAACTGAGTTTATATACTGAGTTTATTTTTTACGCATGAATTGGCAATGGGTCAGCCATATTGCTCGAAGAATCGACAACCGATGGGGAAGAAAGGTAAGTAAGTAAGGCATTCCCCACTAGATGGAGTGACGAACTGGTAAGACATACATGCAGTAGTATAGACATAGATGCAGGTGGCTCAGGTTTATGCTTTGTTGGCATTCTTTGGGAGAGGCAGTTCAGCAGTGGATTCTTATATATATTTTAATCTAAAAAGTAGTATTTAATAATTATCACGGTTTTTAGATAAAATATTATAAATTAATATTGATTTTAAACAGCACGTTTAACTACATTCACCTATCTATTACGGTCTATTAAAGTTCACTGCCAAACGTAGACTTCCTTAATTGTTTGTCTCATAGGGGGATATTTTCCATAATTGACACGCTTGGCAATCGTATTCGTAAACGCTGTTTTTTGTTTTTCCCTCAGTTGCCAGTTTCCCTTTGTTACCTACTACATACTATCGCACATCGCGACAAAACTCGCGATACCATCCATAATATCATCTGGATGACTGGCAGTACACTACTGTACAATTTAAAAGAAGTTTTTTTCCTCGCACAAGTTCCTTGTGGAATCGACTACAACCAAAGATTTTTCCGGATCGATACAACTTTGGAACTTTCATGTAAACAGCCTATTCGTTTTTAAAATGCCGGCAAAGGCAACACCAGAGGAATTGCAGATGCTCATGGGCGGCGATAGACATGTTCTTTTGCCACCTCTCCTATAAAAAAATTATATGGGGTAGTAGGTAGTTTAAAACCGCCACTATACGGTGACAGAACATTGGAACGACGTGGAACGAAACAGAGAAACAGAACTAAATGGAATGAGTGATAGAGTGATATTTATTATATATAATATAATATAATATAATATAAAGTATTCCTGAATATAAAATATAACAATTATTTCTGTGGTAATTTCAAAAATCTCTTATTAGTTATAAAAATGAATAAGTATAATAATTATTTGGCTCTAATCATGAAAAATTATGATCATTAATTCACCAGAGTAAGGGATCCGTGGCGCAGTGGCTTAGCATTGGGTAACGGCGCTAAATACCTTAGGGCTAAATATCTTAATGAATAGCAATTTGTATGGCAAACAAATAATTGTACCGGATCTGGATGTTTGTCTTTTTTATACATCCACGATACAGGAAAAACCTAATATAACGGAGTAACGTTAAAAAGACACGTGTATTCAAAGAATGCATCGCCTCATCTTGACATGTAGGCATGGTTAAAGTTAACTATTGGAAGTGCCTTAAATAATATTAGGGATTCATTAGATCAGAGTATAACTACCTCGTATATAGACCAGATGTAAAAGAAAGTTTTTTTTTCGAGCTAAAAGACATCTCGAAACACGTCGCCAATCCCAGGTGGATTGGCAACATTTCACCAAATGACTTCGAGCTTGGCGATTGAGGAAAAATTTTTATGTTCTGCGAAGAGCTCATACCCAGTAGTGTGGAATAGGGTAATGTGGGATGAGAGCAGGCTATGCGACATGTTCGTACTCATGTTTTTCTAAAAATATTTAATATCAAATATTTTTTTGCGTAACACTTTTTTACACAACCGTTCACTGCCATCGGGCCAATCAGGTTCACTTCAATTTCATACTTAATGTCGTTACCTGATTTTATCTACTCATTGTATTTCACATTTTTCACGTTATTTTTTAATTGGTTTTAAGCATAAACTTAAGATGCGGCTATGATGTGCAAGAGAGAAGACAATTCTAATAGAATATAGCAGGATAGCAAAAAGATGACAAATCACATGACTGTAACAGATTTTGAATAAAGGTAGGCAGAAGTCAGTATACAAGGAATGAGATCCTAGGTATTTTTTAATAATAATGTCCTCCAGATCGAATTTCGGTCACGGCAGCCAGCCTCAACGGAGACTAGCCATCGATGCAGGACAGGATTATAGTACCCAAGTGTATGCAGGCACAGGTGTACTCTCTATTCCCTCACTCTCATAATCCGATGGGACGGTAAGCCGATACAAACGGAGAGAGATCACGCGCAGGACCAACGGCTTTACATGCTTTCCGAGGCACGGGGGTGAGACACCGCCAACTTCCTGACTCCGGGCAGCTCCTGAGAATTTCTTGACGGAAAAACTCATTCATTGATTTTTTGGCCCGACCCGGGATTCGAACCTAGGACCTCATGATCAACAGTCGCACTAATACAACCACTAGACCAACGAGGCAGTCGATATTATTTTTTTATAGAATAAGGGTGACAAAGTGTAAAGCACACGGTCCACCTGATGGTAAGTGGATGGTGTGGCCCATAGACATCTACATTTATCCTCAATTAATAATCAGAATGCAGATGCATTGTTATCCCTGAGGAATGAAATGGAATGCCTCATTTCCAGAATACGAAACACAGTATACAATAGCATTAAGCTGCTATTTCACGCTGGTATTCTGTGAGAATGTGGTCCCGTCCCGGTCGAGTTGACCCATTCGTGCTACAACCAAAATATAGCTGCAGTGTGGCTCCACGGGTTTTACTGCTGAACTGCAAGAACGGTCCTAAGCCACCTGCATCCGTCGACTTCCTGCGTGTCTTACCAGGTCGTCACTCCATCTAGTGGGGGGTCGCCCTACACTACGCCTACCGGTACGACGACTGCCTCTCGAGAACCTTTCTTCCCCAACGGTTATCGGTTCTTCGAGCTATATGGCCGGCCCATTGCCACTTCAGCTTACTAGTCCGTTGGGCTATGTCGGTCACTCTGGTTTTACTGCGGATATCCTCATTTCTGAGTCTATCACGCAGAGAAACTCCGAGCATAACCCCCATGAAAAAAGAATCCATATGAATGCAAAATTGAAATGGTTGCAATTTTGAGGTGAATTCTCAAGACGTACTTCTATGACGCGTTTATTTTTGGTTAATATTTATTTTTATATGGTTTTTATTTAAGTTTATATGTATAAAATATTTTCAATCATTTTCTTGATTATGATATTTTTTAAAGTCACATTGTTGTTAATATAATTGATTTTGATGACTACATTTTTCATCAAAATATTTTACATTTTCCCTAAGGATTAACACAACTATATCGATATTTATCTTAAATGTTTATAATGAATCGATGAACTTGCAGCCCACACAAAAAAAGAAGGAGGAATGAAAATAAATGTTTGGTTTGCGTTCTAAAAACGTAAGAAACAATTATATAAAATTGATAAATTATAAAAAGGTAGATACTTTTTCATATTTTATTTTTTTGGCATTATGTTAAAAAATTCCGAGGAAAAACCGTCCATGGCAGTAAAATATTTTCTCCAAGTTCTTTTTGACTTTGTTCCCAAAGTCTTAAGTTTATCGGTAGACTCACCTCTTTAGAAATTATTGAAATTTTGTATATTTTAACAAAAGGGGATTAAAATTTTGTATATTTTAACAAAAGGCAAATAGGTGTAGCTTATTCCCGGGAACATGTTATTTCAATATCTTTTAAATATTTTAGAACTGTTATGATAAAAATTCAGTAGATTTTTTTGTTTCGTACACTAAATAAATTTTTTTAAATATTTTTCCGCTTACGTATCAGTCATTTATCGAAAGTCCTTTTAAGTACCACTTAAACAAAAAAATAATTTGCATTAA
Organism: Parnassius apollo; assembly: GCA_907164705.1. Taxonomy (NCBI): domain Eukaryota; kingdom Metazoa; phylum Arthropoda; class Insecta; order Lepidoptera; family Papilionidae; genus Parnassius; species Parnassius apollo. The sequence goes on along the minus strand of CAJQZP010001189.1, from coordinate 1,767,174 downwards.
AGTAAAATAAAATTTTTGAAGGAATTTAGTTTCGTGCTCTAAACTAAGTTTTTGTAATCTTTTTACCGTTTTCTTAACAATCATTTTATCGATGGTCCTTTAAGTAAAATGTACATCACTAGCTAACGCACATAATGACAAATCAAAATTTGTCACGCGTTTTCGGTCGGTCGTAGCCGCAAAGAAACTCTCTGCCCTTTGTGATATTTTTCTATTATATATAAGAAACACGTTGTAAAAAGTGCAGATTAAATCAAAAACTTTTTTGGAATATTTCAAAGTACGTATTTGAGGTAATATGACAACCGCTTCAGAAGTGTCTGCCATTTTTTTTCTTAATTCTTTATCAACTTAGCTAACAGATAGTCATTGTTATTATTTAAATCAAACACTTTTTTGGAATTTATTTAAATATTTTTAAATTATTAACCCCGTAGAAACTGTCTGGCCTTTTGTGTTATTTTTTTAATTATATATAATAAACTCACTGTAAAAATGGCAGATTAACTGAAATATTTTTTTTACAATTTTTTCAGTTAATCTTTAAAATTTAGGTTGAAAAAACCAATTTGGGATAATTTTCCACTATTTCAAGGTTTTCCGAAGTGGCTGCTATTTTTTTTCTTAATTCTTTTTCAACTTAGCTGATGGATAGTCCTTATTATTATTTCAATCAAACACTTTTTTTTGGGCGAATTTTTTGCGACTTGTACCCAGGTAGGCCAGGCAGGCCAGTCACATACCTGTTTATGGAGTGGACTGATACTTTTCAACAAAGTTTCATGATGCATCAAATACTTCATGAAAAATGCGTCATGACTTCTCGGACCACCGTCTATACGCCAATATATACTTATCTGGTTTCTGATGGTGTTAGTGCTGTTAGCCTTTTGGCTTTTACAGCTTTATAGCTCTCAGTGCCAGGTAAAAGTGAATTTAAATTATTCTGCATCGTTACTTGCGTAACGATGACTCCTATGACAGTATACAGTGCACGTGGATGAGTTATCTAACGGCCTTCCGAACAGGGGGTGGCGGGCTCCAGCTCTGACGGCTAACTCGTGTCGTTCTATGTTCTGGGTGGTGAGAACTGCCTAGGGATGCGGACGTATGGTATGTACGCGGTGTGGGAGGGTATGCGGCGCGAACGTCCGAGGCGATTCAATAACTTCTACGTTTGTAAACTTTCCCCAGTGTGCTGAAGAGACTGATCTGACCCACGAGAGACAATCGGTAACCGATTATTTCGTAAGCGAAATTCACTCCCATTGTTGCCTCAGTCTCAGTATCGGAACCCTCAGCGTCGAGATCGATCATCGAATGACGTGTAGTTTCGTGGTCTCTTGGAAAAGATAGTCATATTGAGCTCTAAAACGCTTGGTGTGTATAGCAGATCGGGACAGTAGTACAATGCCGACACATTACCTGCAATTTTACAAGGCACAGATTCGGCCTCATGTGGAATACTATTCCCATCTCGGGGACTGAGAATCAATGTTGCATCCCTTTACGTATTTTATCGTATTTACCACGGGTACACCAGTGCTTTGAAGAATTGTTCGGGCTAATTCCAGCTGCTCAATTTCACCATCGCACATCGCGACAAAACTCGTGATGCCATCCATAACATCTGGATCATTGTCGATCTACTACTGTGCGATTTACAAGAAGTTTTCTTCCTCGTTCGATTACTTTCTTGAATCGACTACCACCAGCGTTCTTAAGATTATATGAGGATTTCATTATTGGGATTTGCACGAAGTGTTAAATGGTAATAAGCGTCGTCGCGACCTTGCGACAGTAGCCAGGCAGAATCCTATTTTCAACATTAAATAAAAATGTAGTTAGAGCTTATGTAGTTAGAGTTCGACTTCTATTAAGAAATTTGAGGATATTTCCTCCTCTTTGAGGATATCTTCTCCGATTTTCGAAACCCTTTAGTAATTGAGTTATTAACAAAAAGCTATGCTCCTATTTTTGTTTTTTTTTTTATCTGTTATAACAAATTGAAATTTTGATTTCCGGAAAAAAGTTCTCTCTAAATTTGATCTTTCACAGGAATCTCATTTATCGACTAGACTTCCCGTAACGCAATGCTGATGCCATAACAAAATAATGATTACCGTTCTACTTTGGGATTAGAACTATTCTCTTCTTTCCGTACTATAATAGAAAACGAATGAACATGAATTGATTATAACTTGAATTCTCATTTGAACTCTAACGTCCAACAGGGCCTTATCTACTGTACTATTAAACACCATTAAATATGAAATCTATACGTGGCAAACAAACTATTGAGCCCCTCGATAGAATATGCTACGGGCCCCGCACTTGCCTAATCCGGCACTGCATTTTATTTTTAACATTCTAGTAAAACACTTTTGATATGTTAGTATTGATAAAAAAATATACAGAAATTACATCGAACCTACGCTATCTTAGCCATTCAAAAGGGAACCCAGAGGAACGCCAAAGTCTCGTTAGTCAGATACAGCCAGCCAGACACAGGTAAAATTGGCTTCAATCCAGAGACTTGAGTGGAGTAATTTTAACTTAAAATTTTGCAGTAAAAAGTATTTTCTATAAAAATAACTCAATAAAATTGATCTTAAGTTTCGCCTTTAACCTTTACGTCAATTGATAAATGTAAATTTAATATCTTAGTTATGTTGAATACTCTGTGGAGTTTGTGGTCTGTAGTGCAGTGGCTTAGTAATGAGTTGCAGCGCTAAGGGACGCGGGTTCGATTTCCGCACGAAACAAGTATTTGTATGGCCTACAAATAATTGTTCCGGATTTGGATGTGTGTCCTTGTGAACTTTGTGTATGTAAATTGCTGCCACGATACAGGAGAAAAACCTAGTGTTTTGAAATATAAATAAAAAAGGAATTATAATAATGATTCACTCATAGTCGAATTTAATGATTATTATTTTATTAAATATTTTGCACTTAAGGAATGGTTTCATATACATTTTAAGGAAAAATTCCACACCCAAGCGTGGTCAAATAGTAGATGAATTTTTAATAGCATTATTTAGAAGACATTGAGATTTTGAAATTCTTTACTCCACTTAAAAGCATACATACATATTATATTTATACAAAATGTAAAAGCTGATCTGCAACTAAAATAATAAAATAATATATATGAAAAAAAAATTATTTCGCAAGTGATTTTTTTTTCTTTTTAGTTGTTTAAACTCGGCTTTGCTTTTTTAAATAAATAAAACAAATCTTAGTAAGTATCTGGCTGAATGACCGACCCCTTATAAAAAATAAATTACATAAGAAATATAGCTGTATTGCCCGCTTGTCAAATGTTCCGCGAAAGACGATAAAATGTCATAACGCGAGCATAATGTGTCAAATTTGGGCAACTCTGTCTTATTACGAACGTAACAAGGGACAGAGTGAAATGGGATACATCATTTATAATTCTATATTCTTTTATAGGCCTAAATTGATTAAGGTTGACGTAAGTCGTAAATCAAAATCCATAACTTATGAAGTTCAAAACTTAGATATAAGTAAGATATTTTTTGAATTTTTTATGGAGTAAGAGTGACAAACGAAATCGCAGCTAGCCTATTGGAAAGTGGATACTGTGGTACGTACACACTTTAGTCTTGACCTAGAATCAAAATGCAGATGCGCTGTCACCCATGAGGACTAAGATGGAATGGCACGTATCCAGTGAAAAGGGTATCCTGTATTCTACACTCACCATACGAAACACAGCAGCATTAACAGGTACCATGTCCGCGGAAAAGACACTATAGTTAAACAACTGAAATATTCATATATGATCCATGGGACAGGGAAAGGGCTTTAAGCTACTATTTTACGCTGGTATTCTGTGAGAGTGTAGTACTTTACCAGTTAGCCGACCCATTCGTGCTACAACCGTAATATATCTTTAGCATGACTTTACCGTGTATATAATATACAAAATATAAAATAAAATAAATATCACACGTTTCGAGTGCTTTTCAATACTTAGGAGGGTATTGAATAAGATATACCTAACTGAAAGCTCCGTAATACATTGGATATGCTATTGACCTAGGTTATTCGGTCCTCGGGCTTGAATCCCTTACGGAACAATTATTTGTATGGCCTGCAAATAATTGCGGGTTTGGATATATGTCCATATATAATTTATATATGTTAAATGCCTCCACGATGTAGAGGAGAAGAATTTGTTCAACAAGAATATAAAAGGATAGAATTTCTTAACGTGCGGGTAGCGTGGTTTCCCTCTTGTCCTAAAACAGCAAAATATTTTTTCTCTTTATTTGGTCTACAAAACTGAACACAATTACTAAAACATGCTTACATGTATTATAAAATAAATATTTCAAAAATTGTATTCTATTATAACAGGGTTATTTCGCAATAACTAGCCAAATTTGCAGAACGAATCAGATTAAGTAATTTAAGCAAATGATTAAGAAAAATTAATTTAAAAAATCTCAAACATAACAAAATATGTCCCTTCTAATCTTTTAAATTGAAAATGCGCGATAATGCATTTTTTAAAATGATTTTACTGCGCACGCACCACATTCGTAGGGGTCGATCGGTAGGCAAAAAAGGTGTTGCCCATAAATCACATTCAATTTCGGATAATATCAAATAAATGTAGAATCCTAATTTACTCGTATTTTCAAAATTCAATAACGGTATATCATTATATCTTTGAACTTCAGTTTAAAATTTGTTCTTAGAAAAATAACCCTGTAAATATAGACACGGCTCGCACAAAAGCACTAATAATCATTCAATCGAACAATCAGTATAATATACGAGTATAGCGTGAATTTCTCCGTTATAATGCTTTTGCCTGCGATTTCGTCCGCCTAGATATTTTATTTTAAACCATAATTGATCCATCAATAATCGCACTTTCATACTAAATTCCACCATCCTCTTTAGGTATGATTTCCATGATCAAAGCTATTTATTTATACTTAAACAAAAGAATACAAAGGGCGGACTTAATGCCTTGAGGAATTCTCAACCAGTCAACCCTGTTACCACGTGCTCGGCGGTGAAGAAAAACATCGTGAGGAAACCTGCATGTCTGAGGAATAAGATAAAAAATATTTCGAAGACATGTGAAGTTCGCCAACACGCATTGGGGCAGCGCGACGGACTATTCCTTGCCCTAAAACCCTCTCAGAAATGAGAGGAGGCATGTGTCCAGCAGTGGGACGTGTATATGCTGTAACTTTACTTTACTTTACAACCCATCCTATTTCCTTCCCCGGTACTTATACTATCTCGATACCAAATTTCTTCTAAATCGTTTCAGCGGTTTAAGCGTGAAGTGGCGTGCATTCAATAGAGATAAAAAGAAACCGTCTACTGTGGCAATATTGTAATTAATTAAAGTTAAAAAATCTGATTTTGAATTTTTTCATATTTTTTTTTTCAAAGTTATCGCGAATTGTTTTTTTAATTGCTTTTCCTTTATTTATAGGATACTCCTATAAACTATGTTAAACTATTTTTTTGTTCAGCATAAACATGAAGATTTTGTGATTTAGAAACACGTGAACAAGCTACGTAGAGCTAACTGTGGGAAAAACATGGCGTACTAAATATATTCCTGTTACCTTAAAGGTTTGATCCAGTGACTTGTTGATAGTCACTGAAAATGCAACTTTTAGTGGGAACTGCAGACATTTAAAATTATTAGGTGTGTTTGGGATGCGAGGTATAAGCCACTGTCTCTCTTGGCTTCCTCTGTTAAAATTGTGGCCTTCACAATATGCCTTCCTAGTTCAGTGACTCGCAACCGAGTACAGTTGCATAATCTTGGCACGTCCAAGTTACGAATTAACAAAACGGGTACACCTACCTTCAATTATAACTTATGGGATGGCACTCCGGATAACTCAAAAAGTTGAGTAATTCCACGGGATATCTTGAAGTGTCATCGGATAGTCATGTCGACTATGATGATAGAGTTATAAATTGATGTTTCGCTAGTAATTATATCCAAGATTTTTTTATTTATTTTCCTGCAGTCGCATTTTTCTGTGCCAGAATGGTTCTTTAACATAACCAACATTCGTCGTAAATGTATGATATATTGTAGATTCGGAAAAATTTGAGCAATAAGCTCGTCTTCTGACTCGTGTGAAAAGAACCACACCTCCTTGGTCAGTTTCTAGACGGCCTTCACCAATTTCAAGGAGTATTTGAGCATATGCTCCTGACTCGACATTTCTGAATAACTGGACTCGTATGTTATTCGTGTGATAAATCTTTTCAACTTTGGTCCACAGATATGATGCTATTAGACATGCATTAATTTGGTCTGCTGTTGCGTCTCTCTCGATAACAGGTAAAGTTTGTTTTAAATCCCCAACCAATAATACTACCACAGCACCTATCAAATTTCGATTGTTTTGTATGTCTTCTAGACATCGATCAAGGGCCTTCACAATATCATTCATGATAATCATACGTTTGTGTATCACCTGACTCGAAGGTTTACACCTCAACTCTCCCGTCAATGGCATTCCCTTGCTGACGGATGTGAAAAATAGCCTGATCGCTCCCTTTATTTATATATTTTATCGCCTGTACCGTATTGCAGAACTGTATATTTATATGGGTATTAAAATTTTTGCAGAGAAGCGGAGAGTATGGGACCACTCAGCTATTCTCAACAAGCATTTCCTGTATACTACCTCCGGATTTTACAGTTGTCGTACGTCCGCCATCATTTGGTGTTCTACGCCTTTATAGAGGACAACCTTTGTCATTTGTTTTAGTAATTTAAAGATCTTTTAAAAGCGCCCTTGGATACATTTTTATACATAATCCTTTCCTTATGCATGGCGATGAAGCATTTAGTGCGCCACAGGGCCCGTGAGTCATATTTTTGGTCACCGAATCATAGAGCTTTCGATCAGTTTCTGGATTTGGTATCTTCGCGAATATGACTTCGTCAATTTGGTTGAGACGTAATTTTTCCATCGTATTATATTCGTGAAACTCTTACCAATCGTAGGAAAGGAATCGGGACTCGTACTCGGAATAAAACAAAGTATGCAAGGACGGTGAGACGCATGTGTGTGAACTGAGCGTAGTATATACACGTACTACATACTATATACACGTTCTATTGGACGTGTATATAGTACGGGCTGCTATTCGAGAACCTTTCCTTTCCATCAAGTGTTGGTTCTTCGAGCTATACGACTGGATTATTGCCACATCAGCTTACTGATCTACTGCGGCTGTCCTCATTACTAAGTCTATCACCGAGCACAGCCCTATTTAGCTCGCTAAGCGATCTTGAGCTTCCATTTACGACCAGCAGTGAAGGATTACCATCGGTAAGCAAAGTGTAAGGTGGCCACCCACTAGAAGAAATGACGACCTGGTAAGAGGTACAGGGTGTCGATGGGAATAGGTGGTTCTGGACCGCGTTTGTGGGCTTTCCTTGGGGTGCGCCTATGTTCAGGAGTGGGCTTGTAACGGGTTGACGATGATGATTTTTCTGGCGTACTTGAAGAAAAGAGTCGCTGTTTTAATAGGCAACTCATCTGCAATTTCCCTGATATTGCAGTTGTTCATGGGAGGCGGTAGTCACTTACCATCAGGTAAGCCGTATACTCTTTTGCTCTCTCTTATATAAAAAATGATGAGAGAGATAGAGATAGATAGAGAGAGAGAGAGAGAGAGAGAGAGAGAGCAGAAGAGTGAGAAAACAAAGTATTTAATTATTATACCCTTTTCAATTGTCTAAGGAATACTAGAATTAAAATTTTCATTATCCACCTACTACTTAATCCTACCTAATAAATAAATAAAAAATAAAAATCAAATCGGTTCAGTCATATCCGAGATACCGGTAGACATAATTAACATACGCGTCGAATATGGAACCTTCTCGGTTTTGGAACTTGGTTAAAATTTGAACACGGTTTGACAATATCTGTCACCAGAGCAATGCAAAATTGGCGCCAAAACTGACGGCGGTGAACGCTGACGTCTGACAGGCGCGTTTATGAGGGGCGTTGTTTGTCAACGCGGTTGATTTGATTGTTCGTGTTTGTGGAAGACGCGTTGATGTATGTGACATTTGAAATTAGTGTTGCTTCATTAAACTAAATTTAAGGTTGTGTTGTGTAGAGTTTAGTGAGTGCTGTGTAATTAAATCTGAAGATATAAATAAAATTGAAGTGTCTGTAATATTAACCAGCTCCTATAATGCTCAGGGATTATTTGCGAGCTATTTGTCTGTCACAAATATATAAGGTGAAGTAAAGCTATAGCTTATATGTCCCACTGCTGGGCACAGGCTTCCTCTCATTTCTGAGGGAGTTACATAGCGATTAGCTCATCGTTCTCACAATGTAGGTAGGCGTTCGAGGATTTTAGATAAAATCCTTTAAATATTTAATTCCTCAGGCATGCAGGTTTGCACTTAACAAATTAATTGGAGCCGGCGGGGATTGAACCCGAGTTGTTACCCTTTCCAAATATGTGTTCCATGCATTCGAATCAAACGGTTTTCTTCGTCTTTCATGATATGAAAGACTTTTTTTGTTGTTAGTAATAATTTATCGACATCTTTTATTGCGTCCGATAAAAATAGGGAGGTGTCTTCAAGGAAAACGTCAATAAGCTTTTTCTTCTTTTTCATTTGATATATTTACGCGAATACTACAAGAAAATGAAACTTTTTTACAGCAGTATATCCTGTAATTAAAAAAATCTAAACCCAAGCATACCACTGCATGACTTTAAGATACTTTAAACTCATTCTGCGTAGATCAAAAATTAATAATCAAAAACTGAAGGTAGCCGGGTTAACTATGACACACTCAACACCTCAGTCCCCCTCTCCCCCGTGACCACGGGTCGCACCCGAAACGTCGGCAATTAAAAAGTTAAATTAAACGCTATAAAATCCGTAAAAATTGTTTTATTTAATAAATAAGCTTTGTTATGTTAAGGTAGTGCGATTCACTAAATAGATCTTCATCACGACTTATCACCATGTGGGATTTAAGTCAAGCACTGCCTTAAAAATGAGAGGTTATTATTTTTTATTTCAAAAAGATATTCCCTTCTCATCATCATCGTCATCATCCACCATCGTTACATTCCTTCACATTCACGATGAATATAGATCATCTGATGTACATAGACATTATCCATCGATTTCTTGTGCAGACTAATATTCAACTCATCATAATATGCTACATAGAACCACAGCTTTTACTATCAAGGCATTATCTAGAATCCACCGTTATAAACACAATACATAATAAAGAGCTTTTTACTTCCTATTACTACGGCGTATAGTCAAAATAATTTATGTACATCCGATTACATAATTTTGGTATCATACGCTTTGATGTCCATTACAGGCGAATATCACTGAAATTATTTGATGCACTAATTTGAAACATGCCACACAGAGCGAGTGTGATATCTCAATTACATACATAAAGTGTACTGTTGGATTTTAATTCTGCAGGTTGATTTTAGACTCGGTTGCTGCTAGGCTGCTAGGGAGCGTCACGAGAACAGTGCTGCCAATATTGAAATATATGAAATTCATTTTTATTTTTTTATAAAATAACGGTGACAAACGAACAAAGTCCACACGATAGTAAGTGGATCCTGTGACCGATAGACATCTATATCTATCATCTCTTAAGAATCAAAATGTAAATGCGTTGTCACCCCTGAGGTCTAAGGCGACACCGCGAAAAAATGCACCTCTTTTCATCGAATAGTATAGGACTATGACACCACTAGTTAGTGGTGTCATAGTCCTACTATTCGAGTGGAATTTTGATATAGGTAAATTCATGTCTATATCTTGAATTTGCTTGTTAAAAAACACGATTGTATAATTTTGACTCGATCATAATTATTTGCAAACACACCTCTAAAAATCACTATAGTTAAAATTACAACGAAATTACTTAATCTATATGCTTGGGAATCACTCAAATATATTCATAACATCAATATTCATAATGTACTTGCTCATTATTTTGATTACTTAAATCAATAAATTTTTTTTAATATTTCAAGATTCTGACAATTTCTCAGCGCTTTTAATCATCGCGGGCGCTACGCAATTTTAGACCTTATGACTGCGTTTTTTCAAGCGTTTATAGAAATTGTGTATTCACTCGAATCAGTACGGCGATAGCCTAGAGCCACTTTTTCAATGTGTCGTCTTAAAATGGAACGCTTCGTATGCAGTGAAAGGGGTCTTCAGTTCTCTACACTCACCATACGAAACATTAGCTTTTACCTGCTATTTGACGCTGGTATTCTATGAGAGCGTAGTTCTTCCCCAGTTGAACCGACCATTCCATCCCATTGTAGCATAATAACAATATAGCTGTAGCATGGCTTTATAGCGTATTAAATAAAATAAAATAAAACAAAGTGTATATTAAAATATAGTGTAACACGTAATATCACAATGATAATTGGAAATATTAATTTATATATGGGAAAATACAATTGAAATTTTTGTCTTCTATCTTGTTCATAAAAAGCTTTTTAAGAATAATATTCAAAGCATAATATTAAGAATATATTGATATATGAATATATGACATAATATTATATATATATATTAAAAATATATTACGTATACAAAAAATACAAATGTTAAAAATAAAAAGTCAATTTTTATTTTTAACACTTGTTCGAAAAATACTCTATCCTGGAAAAGAACCAGCAAGTTTTTTTTGTTTCAAAATAACACTACTATGCAAAAGAGTTGTTCAAATAGATTTAAAAAAACTATTTTAGATCTTAGCATTGGCCTCGTTAGCGTCTTTTTCCTGGTGTCTACGGAATGTATTTCTTCTTTTAACTTTTGTTTTGATGAGTGTGGATTTTGATGAAACTGGGATTACGAGTTAAATCTTAGGATTTAGATCAAGATACTTAAAGATAAGATTTATTTTATTTTTTAATTTTTCTTAATAGAAAGAAATGGACACTCGATATAATCATAATATCGAGTAGATCAGGGATTTTGATTGAAAACCTGTATCTGATTTGGATTATGGTAAAATGAACGTTACTCGCAATCGAAGCGTGTTGATTTCCCGCTCTCCGTGTCCATGATATTTTTATCAACGAGTCGGACATTCATTTACGTGGTAGAGCCATGCTGCAGCTATATTAGCAGTATAGTTGTAGCACGACCGGGGAAGGACCACGATCTCACAGAATACCAGCGTAAAATAGCAGCTTAACGCTGCTGTGTTTCGTATGGTGAGTGTAGAGAACCGGAGACCTTTTTTGCTGCAAAAGAGGCATTCCATTTTATCCTCACGGGTGACAACGCATTTAACTATTGATTCGTTTTGAGAATCGATAGATGTAGATGTCTATAGGCCATAGCAACCACTTCCCATCAGGTGGACTGTGTGCTCGTTTGTCATCCTATTCTATAAAAAAGTTCATGTTATTTATTATTTATTAACATATATACTATATAGCCAGATAGCAGTTTCTCGACTCCACAGAGTCAGTAATTGGTCCATGGTTCAATGTACGCGATATTATAACAGATTCCCAGAAAATATACAAGATTCCGTTTATTAACAAGCTTAAATACTTTATTGTTTGTAAAATGAGTTTTATAAATAGTTTGTGCAAACTCTGTTATATTGAAAAAAAAACCGCTTGGTTTCTAAGTGGTTCTTTCCAGGACAAAGATTTTTTCGAATTAGTAAAGAAAAAAAATATTTTCAATAAGAATTTCTTGTAAATATTGAATAAAAATACTCTATTCTATTATTTACACTATAATATAATAATATATAACATGTAAATAATAAATAGTGTGTGTTTACATTTTTTGATTATTTTTTCAATTCCTTAAAAGCCTTAATTTGTAGAAACTCGGATAAACAGCTTTAAAAAACCCATTTCAAAATCAAATTGTAATGTAGTATAAAAAAACTTGCAATTTCATTTCGTCACAGTTCTAAGCTGACCTTTATTTTCTAGAAACGAGGCATTCAATCTTAGTTTAGGATTAGTTCTTTAAAAAAAACGATACTACCCCACCACCATGCCACACTAGGATTTTAACCTGTATCGTAGAGGCAGACAAACATAAATCACGCAAGGTCAAACATTCAGGCACGGAACAACTATTTTAGCCTATATAAATATTTCTTCTGTGCGGGATACGAACCCGTGGCCCCCACCGCTGCAACTCATTGCTGAGCCCCTGTGACACGGAACCGTCAAAGTAGTCCTAAGTTGGAGTAATCCTCAGGTTTGACAACACATTTGTACTTAGATTTTTAATGAGGACAGATATAGATGTCTATAGGCCACAGCATCCACTTACCATCAGGTAGACTTAGACCTTATTCTATAAAAGATAACATAATCGTTGAATTATTACGTTTGGCAAGCGGGTTGGCAATTTATTAACTTTAAAATAAATAATACTAAAATTTCTTATAACAATAAGTTACGCTACTAAGCGAAGCTCCTTTTTGACACGCCTATTTACCACTACGAAGTTATATCAAACTTTTACAGTGTCTTTGTACCTACCCGAATGATTTAGCTCGGGTACACATCGTTTGAAACTTATGAGTGTAAATCTATCAGAAAAACTGTTTCCGACATCTCGAAGCTCTATCTATTTCGACAAAGCTTTTCGTGTACGAAATGAATGAATATGAAATTCTGTTTCTTGTTCTTTCGTTATTACTTATTAAAGTCCGTTGCTGATTTGCCACCCCTATAGATTGCCGCATAGGAGGGATATTTGCCATAGTTGCCACGCTTGGCAAGCGGGTTAGCAATTCCAGTTTTACATTAGGTTGATTTCTTGTAAGGAAGATGCTGCTCCTCATCAAATTTTTCAGTTTCCCACTGCCGTCTCTGACAATACCCACGGGATGATATAGGTAGTGGATTCTCTCGGCAAGCGGGTTGGTTTTTGTTCTTCATTACTCGTTTATCATTTACTTTAATCTTCACACTTGACAAAGGGCTTGACGATCACAGTGTCAGACGTCTCATACCACTATCTATAGGATAGGATGTTACTTCTACCATTTATAGGATACCACAAGGTTTTCTTTGGTTTTTCCCACAGTCGTCTCATAATGTCCTCCGGATCGAATATCGGTCAGGGCGGTCCGTCTCAATAGAATAAAATAGAATAATTTTTATTTAATGGAGATTAGCCATTTGCACAGGACAGAATTAGTCTGCTCTTATGAATGCGCAAGCACTGGTGCAGTCTCCATTTTCCTATTCTCATATGTCGACGGGACGGTAATCCGACACGACCGGAGAGATCAGGTGTAGGACCAACTGCTCTAACTCTCCTTTTCACGGCACGGGGGTGTAACAAAATCAACTTCCTGACTCCGGTCAATTTCTTGTCAGAAAAAACCCAATTATGGATTATTACCCGACCAAGGATTCGAACCCGGAACCTCAATATAATAAGTCACGTTTATGACAACTAAACCAAAGAGGCAGCCTATACAACCTCACACGGCTTCCACGGAACGTAATGGGATAATAAAGTATTTTACGCATAGGAACTATCATAATTAAAATCCCTGGCTTTCAACAATAAAAGTCAGTCAAATAATATCCAGTTAAACTAATTTAGCAAAAATTCCAACCCAATTCACAAATTTGTAGTGACAAATAACTTCCATCCGGCATATCATTTTGCTGGTCCTTAAAGCGTGGTGATATTTCAGTAAGGACAAAGGACGTGCCCAGCTCCACTGCGTCATAGGTACGCAAGTCGCGGCTCAGCCGTGCCAAGAGTTTAACTAAGTGGAAATTTATGATTACTACAATGTTGGATTGAATAGACTGCTGCGGTAATTCTGACTTCGCTATATGTAGACAAGTATGATTTGCTTTTTTATAGAAATGAAGTGTATATAGGTAGAGCTACGTTGCAACTACATAATAGATTCAGCATAACTCTACCACGTCATAAAAAATGAATTATTAACTGTTTTTGTTATAATATTTTTGGGATTGAAATATCATGTGACATTAGAAAATCTGAAACTTCTGAAATTCTAATACTTGTCAGTACCCAGCGCAATATGATAACAGGAATAACTATTTATCTCTTCTTCCTTTAAATTATGGCTTCTATTCATAAAATTATGCCAGTGTCAAGTTAGTCATGCAAGTGACAAGTAAACTTTTTTAATAGTTCGATCAAACCAAAGTAAAACGTTGACAAATAATATACGCACCACTAACGGGTGACAGTACACAAACGTCAGCGCTGTCAGTTTTCGCGCCAATTTTGCGGGTTGTTTCGGTGACAGGCGCTGTCAAGGTATATTTATTGACGTGAATACGAACTCATCATAAAATTATATGTTATAATAACGTTTCGCATAAAATATATTTTGACATGTTGCAGTCTCGTACCGGTAGGCGAAATGTAGGGCGAACCCCCACTAGATGCAGTGACGACATGGTAAGACATGCAGGAATTCGATGGATGCAGGTGGCTTAGGACCGTTCTTTGTGGCACCCTTTAGGGGAGGCCTATGTTCAGCAGTGGACTTGTGAAGGTCTGTAATGAATGTTGTTGCAGCTATATTATCTGCCCGACAGAGGAAGAAGCACGCTATAAAAGAAAACCAGTTTAAAATAGCAACTTTATGCTGCTGTGTTACGTATGGTGAGTGTAGAGAACCGAAGATTCTTTTCACTGGAAACAAGTCATTATATCTTAGTTCAAAAGGATGAAAATGCATCTAAAATTTGGTTCTTAATCGAGGATAGATATAGATGTATATGGACCACAGCATATACTTACTATAAGTTGAACTGTGTGCTTGTTTGTCACGTATACCAATCTATACGTTTTTATATTCAGAACCATTTTATTAATGTAATAAAACAATTTTACTAATTATATATCAGTGCTTGACCAAAACCCCATCTGATGGTAAGTGGTGCATCAAAAGTCACTCTTGTGATGTATGCATAACAAAGCAAACCATTTGGTTCTAATCACAACAAATAGGTGAACACCCGCCGAGCACATGGTTAACCGATGATGGAAAGGAGAGGGGGAAATAAACCTTGTTATTCCTGCGCACATTCATCGAAATGCATCCTATAGAATACCGATAGGTTGGCTACCCTGCGCTTGTGCTCGAGGCTCACAAGATTGTTCTCAACCAAATCAAGATTACCAATGAACCTCTTAGTACGTTCTTCCACAGAGTCTAATGCTGTCAGGTGGCATTTTGCGTCACCAGCCCTTATGTTAAAAGCTGCCCCGGCGTGCAGTTCACATGTACTCTTGCAGGACTCATAGCCTCATTGCGGCTGCTTTGGCCCTCGTCTCTATGAACCGCCCATACGCTAACAATTGTAGGTGGTCAGCGTACTCCAAGAATACATTCCGGAAAGTAGGAGCCAGGGCAGGCTGGCTGGCTGGCATTCGACTTGTACCTCTCCACAACTGTGCTATCGCCTGCATACCTATAATTACCGGGAATGAGCATATCATTAATATGCAGCCGGAAAAGAGTTGCAGAGAGAACGGACCGCTGTGGAACGTAACTCATAGATAAGAAACGACTCTTCAGTTTAAATTAAATGTAATTAATATAATATGCTTAAGTGTCTTCAAATAGCTTGAACTTGTAAGTAACGTCCGCATACTGGACACTACTTACCAATATCTCATTTAGCTAATTGCGTACCATGTTACAACTGTGAAAGGGATGTGTCGATAAAGGCGCTGTTTCATTTGAGCGTAAAGATTTGGCAATCATATAATTTCATATATAAATTCAAAGTGCCAAAACGTTGTGGGATATATTATACGTTAATTACTTTAATAAGCGATAGTAGTAATAATTATTTTATATTTTTATGACCAGGTTGGACAAAATATTGTATTTTAGACACTATTTTGACGCTCGAAAATTGATACTTGTTAAAATTAAATTAATGGAAACTGAATGGATTTTTAAAATTCTCTATATTAACCGAGATAAAAAACATTTAATCGCCGGGAAAAACTTTGATGTTTGAGTTATCGTTTTTTAAGCGATAACTATTTATATAAATAAAACTAGTTTTTAAGGACTTTATCGCGTATATTAACTTTTTATATTCCCGACGTTTCAAGCTCTTAATAACACCAATGGTCACGGGGGGGACTGAGTTGTTCAACGTCCAGATGTCATAATCACCACGGTTACCCACAGATTAAAATTATTAATTTTTCTTACGACATATTAAAATTACCAATTTATTAATAATTATTAATTTGATAATTAACGATTCGTTTTTGATAAGGGCATGCAAAACTTTTAATAATCATGCTTACTCATTATTTTTAACTGGATCCCTATAATATGCGTATGTTTTTTTTTATATCGAATGGCCAAGTTCAAGAAAGCCCTAATTTAATGCACTAGCAACACAGCCTCAATATTTCTTATATTTGTTTCATTTTTAACACATTCCTACGTACTGTCTCTTTAAATCACCTTAGACTTAGTCCAGTGATGTAATTATAACAAATCTCTAGGTCCAAAAAACCCCTAGTCCTTATATATATATATATATATATATATATATATATATATATATATATATATATATATATATATATATATATAATTTCTAAATTTATCATTTGTGAGATTATTATACAAATATTTTAGAAATATCTGAATTTTAGGGTAATCTTTCGGTTGAAGATCAAGCGGATGAGTGCTAATAGCTTATATGTATATTATATGTATATTTTTTATTATATTATAGTATCTATAAAATAAAATAAAATGTTTTAGACATAAGTAAAATGTTTGATATTTTAGTTCGTAAGAAAAAAGTACACCCACCGATAAGAATAAAAGCTTTGTTTTGTGTATTTGAGCTATTTTACTAATATTAGACTAGTCAATAATAATTTAAAAAAAACCTAAGTTCTAATTATCTGTCCAAAAGGTTTTTTATAAGTCCAAATAATTTAGTATTTTTCTTCCACTAAAATTAAATATTTAAGATTATCAGACTATTTTTCAAATAACTCCCTACATTTTATTCTTTGACAACCATTCTAATCTAAAAAAATTTAAAATATCGTTTCAAGAACCAAAATAAAAGTTTATGTGCGAATATTCCAAAACAGAAAAAAGCACTTAGGAACTTCTTGAACTGGGCCATTCAACTGGTAGAGGAAGAAGCTCTACTTTTTTATGTATTATAAATAAAAAAAAACTGAAGTTTAACCTTTTTAATATCAGTAGAATCATAAAAACGGTTGAACCGTTACCGACAAATCAGTGAATGTACGTATAAGAAGGACCAAACTCTCACAGAATATCAGTATTATGTAAATATCAGCTCAATACTACTGTGTTGTAGAGAACCAGAGACCTTTTTATTAGTAAGGGGGTGTTCCATCTTAATTCTCAGAGGTGACAAGGTATATATTTTGATCATTGATTGATGACAGGTGAAGTTGCTTAAGGGCCACAGCATTCACTTACCATCAGCAGAACTTTGTGCTTATAAGTTACCCTTATTCAATAATAATTATTTTACTCCTTTAACTAAGGAGTATAACTTTTAAATAACAACTTTAATGTCGTCTAAATAGTTGCGTTAAAAATTTCATCCCCTATTTTGCCATCCCTGGGGGTGAAATGTTTTACTTAATTATATGGAACCCCCCTCAAATACAATCTAATTAATATAATAAGAATCATTAAAATGGTTTCAGCCATTTCCAAGAAACCAGTAAACATACATTAAAATAAAATAAAAGTTATATGTATTAATTTTTTGTTGATTTACCACATTTTTTAATATTCTCATATTATCTTCTAATTCTAAGCTATGTTAAAAAATGTTCAAGTCCATGGTTTATCGCAAAATTATTTCATAATAAATTACTAAGTTCGACCCGAACGGGCTTATACGAAAGCAAGATAGTATAAACGTGGTAAAAAGCTATACATACGCTTGTAAGCGTAGAATACAAAAAAAAACCTTCTTGTTCTTGGAACTCGATTTAAAGTATATTATGTATTTATTTTTAAAGATTTTAGAGAGCAGTAATGTTTCAAATTCTAAGACACACTTCTTATATTATGCTTATTGTATTGGCTCGACAAATTTTCCCGAACTTTGTACACATTGAAAAGTTTTGTAGTAAATCATTCAGCAAAGCGATTTCCCTCAACTTCGATATATTTACAATTTCAATAAAAATTCAAGTTTCTTTTCAGAATGAGTTATAGAAATTGCACATCCGAGCATAACGATTCTTTTACAACAGAAATAATTCTTGTTACTTTAAGATAAGGCTCAGAATTGACTGAAACGAATCATGGAAATTGGGAAAACAAAATTTAAGATCGCTTCAGAAGTATTTGCAATTTGGATACTTTTTTTTCATTTTAAATTTATAGGAGTTTTGCGAATTTCATCTTTATACTATATAGGTATATTAAAAATAACGCCATGTAGTGCCGGAATAAGAGAATCTACTATCGATAATTATCCCGTAGGTGTAGGAAGAGGAGAAAGAGGGAAACTTAAACAGCATCTTCCTGATCACGATTTGAAAAAAACTGCGTTTGCCAACTAATCTACTAAGTATAGTATTTAAGACGAAGCGAGACTACTGGGAATACGCCGCAATGATATCCCTTATGAGGCAATCCATGATTAAGCTTATGTTTAGCGGTGAACTTTGACAATATGAGTGGTAGAGACATGCTGCAGCTATATTATAGTTGTAGCACGAATGGGTCGGCTCGACCGGGGAAGGAACACGCTCTCACAGAACACCAGCTTAAAATAGCAGCTTAATGCTACTTTCTTTCGTATGATGAGTGTAGGGAACCGAAGACCCTTTTTACTGGAAACAAGGTATTCCATCTTAGTCCATACAGGTGACATCTGCATTTTGTTTCGTAATCGAGTATAGATGTAGATGTCTATGGGCCACAGCAACCACTTACCATCAGGTGGACTGTGTGCTCGTTTGTCACCCTATCCTGTAAGAAAAATATACACATTCCGTGTAGTGGCGGTACAGGAATATCCACTTCCCCTGTATCAGGTGTCAGAAGAGAAGAAAGAGGGAAACAAACAGGAGATGCGCAGCAGTGTCGTCCTAATAACGCCTAAAGGTAAAAAATTGCAGTTGCCAAGCCAATTGCCAAGCGTAGAAACTATGGAAAATATCCCCCCCTTCGGGCTAATTTATAAAAGAGGCCTGCTTTCAGCAGTGGATGTGTTTTAATTTAATAATATTTTGTTATTATTTTTCTTTATTATAATCGTAAAAATATTAATGCCCTTTACATTCACAGAAACAGGAAATTATATTAAAAACATAGAGCCACCTTTTCCTAATATCCCGGAGCGTTTCCTGTTTTTTCAAGCAGGGAATCATTTCCATATTGCCTCACCGTGTGATCAACTCCCGACTAATAATGGAACTGTATTATTCAAAAATATGCCAATGCTTAAAATATTCCTGTGGTGTTAATATAACTATAACAGGATTCTACTAACGATTGGGTTTTCAATGTTTGTATATAAAAGTACTTTTAATTATTTTTTGTATATGGGAAATGTAACATCTTTCTCTAAAAACGTCAACTTCAATCACGAGTACCTATGGAAGTTTTTAAAAGAAAAAGATGACCAACGAGCACAACAGTTACCTTGATTGTAAATGAATGATATATATATGATATATGGCCGAAAGACATCTCCTCGATTAAGAATCTAAACTCGGATGCTTTGTCAGCCCTGAGGACTAAAGTGTAATGTCTCGTTTCCAGAAAAAGGGTCTCCGTTTCTTTACACTCACTATACGCAACACAACAGCATTATCTGATATTTCACGTTGGTACTGTGTGGTTCTTCTCCGATCGAGTCGACATAATCGTGCTTCAACCATAACATAGCTGCAGTATGTCTCTGCTACGTATAAACGAAAGTTATTAACCAAAAAGTTCCTTTGTCAATTAAGTTTTACAGAAAAAAAAATGTTTCTGTTAATTTGTCAAACATAAAGTTATGTTTAGAAAATAATTATTAATTTAAATAATATAAAACGGTTTGCAGAAGGACGAGGTTCGTTAGACCGTGAAATATTTGCCATGAGTCCCACAAGGTTCGTGCTAAATTTTAGTAATTAATTTCATATTTGTAAGTGACATTGTGTGAGCCTTTGAGTCTAAAAATCTATGCCGTGTACGTTCACTAAGTCACAAGTTGTACGCGAGCAACATACGAGTTCAATCCCTAATAGCTGTTCGAATTTATACAGATATTTTTTAAGTTTAGTTTTACACATATAATTGTAATCATTATGATAATTTGTACCAACGAGGATCGAACCCAGGCTCCTCGCTTTCTTTTTTTTTTTGTTTATAGAATAGATCTGTTGGTAAGTAACTACCTCCGCCTATTAATAGCTGCAAAAGCAGGGGAAATGCAGGTGCGTTAGGAGCCTCAGGAAGTTAGCGGTGTTTATTTTTATAAAATAAAGATGACAAACGAGCCCACAGTCCACCTGATGGTGAGTGGATGCTGTAGCCCATAGACATCTAAATTTATCCTTGATTAGGAAACAAAGAATATGGTATGCAGGATGATGTTGTGACCAGGATTAAGAAAGGAATGCTTCGGTGATTTGGTCATGTAGAAAGAATGAATAAGGAAAGAGTGACAAAGCAAATTTATATGACAGATGTGAACGGCAGAGCCGGGAAGGACGCCCTAGACCTAGACGAAAGTTTATCGACCAAATTGGGCGATATTTTCAAAAAGGGCCACATTAGAAGTACCCTTAACCGATGAGCATGCATGCGTAGATATACTCGTATGGATGTAAAGGAGGCGAGGGAGGTATGTCAGGATCGTGCCAAATGAAAGTCCGTAGTCTCTGCCTCCCCATTTGGGTGACAGGCGTGAGTTTTTTTGTTATTATAGGAATTAAAATGCAGAAGTTTTGTCACCCCTGATAACTAACACGGAATGCCTCGTTCCAGAAAAAGGAGCCTCCGGTTCTCAACACTCATCATACGAAACACAGCAGCATCAGGCTGTTATTTTACGTTGGTTTATGTGAGAGCGAGGTCCTTCCCTGGTCGAGCCGACCCATTCGTGCTAGAATTATTATGGCTGCATGGGCTGTAGCGTGGTGTTAACACGTAAAAATTCACATTCTAAATTCGGTGCAGAGGCAACAAAATGTATGGAAGACTAAAAGGGCTTCAGTTATTAGAAATTAGCTTTTACTTTATTTAATGTTTTTAGCCTTTTTAGTGAACTAAGTAATATAAAATTTTGGGTAGGGCGGTGAAAACTTTCTTGGCGTAAAACTCTTTCTAGAAATTATAGTAGGCCAGTGCCCAGGAGTATATATGACGTATATAGGCTGTTAATTTATTTTATTTGACTTGATAACTACCAAGAAAGCAAAGGTCAAGGTTTTTACGTGGTTGAGCCATGCTGCAGCTATATTGATTTTATGGTTGTAGTACGAATGGGTCGGCTCAACCGGGGAAGGACCACGCTCTCACAGAATACCAGCGTCAAATAGCAGCTTAATGCTGCTGTGTTTCATATGGTGAGTGTAGAGAAACGGAGACCCTTTTTACTGGAAAAGAGGCATTCCATCTTAGTGCTCAAGGCTGACAACGCATCTGCATTTTGATTCGCAAACGAGGATAGATGTGGATCTATGGGCCACAGCAACCACTTACCATCAGGTGGACTGTGTGCTCGCTTATCACCCCTTTTCCTATAAAAAATTTAAAAAATGTATTACGCAACGCGACGTTTTAAATGAAAAATCTCCACGTAGCATGTATTTATATTGCACTGCTTAAAAAAAGCGTTACCCTTTTGTTTCAACATTCATGAAGTCATAGTATAAACATGCGGAGTCTATTCATTCATCTGAACTACTTAATTTATTGAGTTGCCCATGTGTAACAATCTGAGGTAATTTGAGGTTTAAGGTAGATATTATGGTCTATGTTAAAACGAAATAAAGAATCCATTTGCAGGGTAGAATAAGAAGCGACAGTGAAAGCCGTAAAAGTAGAGTATTTGAGATGAAATGGACGTTTTTGTCTGACCTATACCTATACCAATTATGGAATGAAGTAATACAAGTCACCACTCTAAAAATGGTTTGTTCCTAAATTTAGAGACCTAGTTTAATATAGAACAAGGAAAATGAAATTTGTACAATATATATTATTGGATAAAATTATACAAGTCGACCGTGTAGTGTCAATGTAAAAACATCCACTACGTACGGGACGATATGCGTCCCCTGGGTGTCGTGAGAGGCGATAGAGGGAAAGAGACCAGGATATGGGCATCAGCGTCTTCCTAATAACTATTAAAATAATAATAAAAACAACTATTTCATATAACCACTTGACTTTTGATAGGTATTCAAAGCTTACGTTTAACTTATCAAGAAAAGTTTACGTCGACATTGCTCAACAGTTTTAGCTTCACTTTTAGCGTTGATTACAGGATCTACAGTTCTAACTTAAAACTACCTATGCAGTTAATATTTGCGCAAAAATATGCTTTAAAGTTATGGTATTTCTTATAATAGCTCCTGCACAAATAGGTTGGCTCGACTAGCAAAGAACGCTCGTGCTACATACCAACGTAAATAGCAGCGTAATGCTACTATGCTTCATAATTATCATGAGTATAGAAGAACACAGAGACAGTTTTCTGATAGCGTTAACTTGTAAATATTCTATTTTAACAATTTTAAGCCAGTCTTTCATTACAAATTCACCAAACGATAAGTACTAGTAATGGTATGCGAGTGTCTGCAATTATCTTGGTCTACAGTTATGAGGAGATTTTGACGGTAACTTGAGCCAGTAGACAGTCAACGATGATGGTATATTCTTTATTATTATTAAAACTACTACTAACTACTACTAACATACAACATGATATATAGACGGTCTTAATGCCTTAGTAGTATTCTGTACCAATTACCTTATGGGTGATGGAGTGATTAAAAAATAAAGTGGGTGTGTATAATAATAATAATACAAAACTAAATAATACATGGGTATATTATATTTTATTAAACTTGCATATCAAAAATTGTGTATTTATTCATTGGGGGGTATTTGCCATAGTTGCCACGCTTGGCGAGCGGGTTGGCAACCGCAGTTTTTTATTACGTCACAGTTGTCATCAGGAAGACGCTGCTGCCCATCTCCTGCCTGTCTCCCTCTGTCGCTTCTTACGACACCCACGGGAAGATATGGGGTAGTGGATATTCTTAACCGCCACTACACGGCAAGAGTGTGTTCTCGAGTGGCAGCCTCGTACCGGTAGGCGTAGTGTAGGGCGACCCCCCACTAGATGGAGTGACGACCTGGTAAGACATGCAGGAAGTCGATGGATGCAGGTGGCTCAGGACCGTGCTTTGTGGCATTACTTGGGGGAGGCCTATGTTCAGCAGTGGACTTGTGAAGGGCTGTAATGATGATGATGATGATGATCAAAAATTAAGGTATGTATAATGGCGACACTGCAAACAATATAACTTGACGTTCACTTCATTAATAATAATATAGGCTACAGCTTATCAAAGTCCACTGCTGAACATAGCCCCCCCCCCCCGATAGCTTCCTAGAGTGGATATTTGCAATAGTTGCCACTCGTCCTCATTATCATCATTAAAGCCTATTAGTGTCCTCAACATAAGCCTCCCATACATAGTTTGCCTTACAGGAGGGATATTTGCTATAATGGTAAATGCAAAAAAATTGACTTTCAATAAGTATTATTTATAATCTATACTGAATAAAAAAGTTTTTGTATCTATTTCAAAATGCCATGCTTGACAGACGGGTTGACAATTCCAGTTTCATATTACGTTGATTTGTTATAAGAAAGATGCTGCTCTTTGTCTCCTGTTTCCCGCTGTCGCCTCTAACGATACACTCGGAATGATATTTCTTACGGCGCCCTTACTTTAAGTAGTAGCTATTGTTACTGGAAAAAAAAGAAACGTCTAATAAGAAAGCACCTCCACTTATTCTTAGATTTAATCAAAATTTTCTTTAAAATGTATAAATATTACATGTTACAGAGGCGGCAAATTAAAAATGGCGATGGATCGTAATTTAAAAAACTAATTTTCCCGAAGAGTTTTACGACGTCGGCCATATTTTATGTAAGCTGTAAATAAATCATAACGAATGAATGCGATTATGCTAATATTCGTTACAGAGTATTTGCCGGTCTACTTCAATTTGTTATATTTTTGTTTTATTAACCTTTCTGTACGAGTAAAGTGCAGATTTTAACCTACTTCATAAAGGAAGTGATTCTCAATTCGAATGTTTGTATGTTAACGCGATATGTTCGCAGATTTTGAACAGATTTTAATCATTCTTTTTTTATTAAATAGGATTTACCTAAAGCGTGAACCCATAAAATTTTTAAGAAAAAATACCCCCCAAGGGTGGAAAATTGGTGAAAAAGTTTCATATTGGAGGAATATTGTTTCACGTATTTTATATCATATGACTATCTTCGCAGATAAATCACACTTACGGAAGAATGCGGCATATTCTTCCGTAAGTGTGATTGACTGGCTGGGTCGATTTTGATTAATTTTTTGTGGGTTTGAGCGGGTGGTTTAGATTCACAATTAATCCGGGAGGTGGCGCTAATGTCCAGATCCAGGAATCACCCATAATAAGCCGGGCGGATCACTAATATACAGTTACTATCTTTTGCAATTAAAATACAAAACTTATACCAAATTCAACCTCACCCGTAAACGGTTTAAAAGGTGGTGTTAAGTTACAACCTTTATACGAGTATGCCCGCTGATAGAGGATTATAGAATAATAAGTCCACCGCATAGCTCCAGTGCGTGTTGACTGACTTCCTATAAATATTATATTCCTTATACATACAGGTTTCCTCGCGATGTTTTTCTTCACCGCTGAGCGCGGAGTAAATGAGCATTTAAAATGAACTACGACTAAATGTTTAATTGATGCCGTAGGACTTCACATGCCTTCCAAATATGTTCATAGATAATGCAATATTATTACAGTTCTTGCTACATCCGCTTTTTTGTACTTTTCGTTAATATGTGGAATACACCTAACCTCTGTTTTGTGTAACTTTGCAAAATATTTAGCATTGTGTGTTGTGTTAGATTATTAAGTATAAATATTTCTTTTTATGACAAGTTTCTAAACGATTAATTGTCATTGGGATAATCTTTTATTATCTACATTATGCTATTTCCTGCATAAAAATAGTTGAGATTCAATTTTAATTGCTAACGTTTAAGAATTATAAAAATAACTTCTTTATTAACAATCAATATTTTACAAGTAATTATATTCTCATAATTAATCACTCAAATAAAAAAGTACTTATGTTTAAAATGTTATTGTAACTAGGGAACTAGCGAGCCAATATGGCGGCCATAGATTACTGACTATATAAAGGGGGCGTTAGACTAAATAAATGACGAAGACTGATTTGTTAAAATTGATTAAATAAATAAAAAGACCCGACCTATTCATTTTATAGTTGAGTGAAGTAATACTGATATTACAGCACTTATTCCAAGAAATTACAGAGAGTACAGAGCATTCCTTAAAAATAAGTTCGGTGCTAAATCTTAAATATATATATAATTTATCATACTTGCAGGTTTCTTCATATTTCCCTTCCTTGCTGACCCGTGGTAGTTGAAGGCCTAGTATTACAAGTATGCAAAAGACAACTATTTTCGGTTCTGAATGCGTTGAGATCATGATATTTTATCAGTGATTGTTATATAATCATTAATAAGTACTTGATAATTATATAATTATCGTTTTGGTTTTATATTATTTTTTAAGTATCAAATTTAAAATAGATTATTATTCATTTTACTGTCATAAAAATTATCATAGATAATTTTCTCAGTTTATTTTTAATTTAGAATTTGAGCTATTTACGTAATATATACATTCGATACATTTATGTAAGTATTTTGATTTTATAAACATTTGTAATTAATTCACTTATCAGTAATATTTATAACAGCGTTTTACTTATTTTCATATTATAAAAGTATTTGAATCGTATAATTATTACACATTCAAACTGTTGCTAGGTTCAGTTTTGATAGGTAGTAGGGATGTACTACCACCATTTTGTGATATTTAAACGATTACAAAGTGATTTAGTAAAGTAAACAACAAGTAATCAAGCGTATTATTACCCTTCCTGCGATCTATCCTATACTCGTAATAGATGTTATGTTCTCTTACACAACGGATTATTAGAAATAACATGTTTAAGCACTTCAATTAGTAGCCCTTGAAAATTCTCACTTGAAGTTGTCGCTTAAGTACAAAGTGGTAAAAACGTATAAATGAAGGTAAGATAAGAATCAGACTACTCAAGAGCCTATTCCGTACTAAATTTCCTACGATTTCCACCTGTCCAACGTCGTGCTTAGATTTCTATTGTTACCGTGGACAAATACGCTCGAATCCGTGTTGCCGCAATATTCCAGGTCAGGCGTGGTGCCAAAACACATGGTTGAACATAAATTAGCAGAGCGAACATGCCTCGACCTGCTTGCAGTCCCACTAAAACGGCTTAGTGTTGCGATAAGTGGACAAGTTATATGTATTGTAAGTAATGGGTGGTGTTATATGGCGACGGTGATAGGAATTTATTGGCAGTTCCAGGTTAGTTTTATTCTTAGAACGAAGATAACTACAGTGTTTGCAAGTTTGTAGGAATAACCTTAATATACTATTTATGGTAGTGTTCAAAGTTACAGTAGACATTAAAATATTTACAGTTACAGTGTATATTAAAGTCTCACATGTGTCTCACATGAGTTATATTTGTTATAGTTGCTTCGCTTGGCAAGCGGGTTAGCAACCGCAGTATTTTATTTTTAAGGTAAGTGAGCATCATATGGTCCCATTAAGCTTTGCCGCCCTAAAAACCAAAACTAAGAGGAAGACAGACAGAAAAACACAAAGTCGAATACTAATGTATTATATAATATATAATACTAATATATTAAGAAAAAAAAAACAAGCCAGCTTATGTAATATTACGAACACTTCGCAAAATCAAATTAAATAAAAACTATCTACACTAGACTATCTATACTAACTACACTAAAATCGACTAAAATATTTACTATAGGTAATGTCTAGTTGTACTGAATTATTCATTTTTGATTTACGTAAAAATCGAACCAAAAACTTGCATAAATCGGACCAAAAATTAATATTCAAAAACTGAAGGTAGCCGGACTAACTAGGACATTGGGACGTCAAACATCTCAGTCCCCCCGTGACTACGGGTGCTGTAAAGCACCCGAAATGTCGGGATAGTAAAATTAAATTAAAGTTGAATTAAACCGCAGCATCTACTTACCATCAGGTTGTCTGTGTTCTCGTTTATCGTTTTTATTTATTTTGAATATTATTAAAAATATATTTTGCTTTAAAGTCTAAAAACAGAATATTTACTTTATAAAAGTGTTAGATCTTTTTCACGTCTCTATTTTCTTTAATAATTAAAATGCACGGTCTTGCTACGAGGGTTTTAGCTCAACATAAAAAAATCTTTCTAGTTTTTCTAATAATTTTAATGCAATTTGTTTTCTTAGTGCACCGCAAAAGTCATGTTTCTTTGCACTCCTCAAAGCTTTTACTTTGGTAAAAAAGAAGTTTTGAAGAGATGATAATTTACTTTCTTAATTACTTTTCAGGGAGTTTTTGATCTTTTAGCGCTTAAGTGGCTTAATTATTTTAAAGACAACATGTTTATTTTCTAAAGATATTTTTAGTTATAGAATATGGGTGACAAACGAGCACACAGTCCATCTCATGATAAGTAGATGCTGGGCCCACAGACTCAGATATATTTATCCTCTATTAAGATTCATAATGCAGATGTGTTGTCACCCTTGAGGACTAAGAAGGAATGCCTCGTTTTCATTAAAAAGAACCTCCAGTTCTTTGCACTCACCATAGAAAACACAGCAGCATCAAGCTGCTGTTTTGGAGAGTGTGGGAATGTAGTCCCAACCCGGAAGAGCCGATCCATTCATGCTACACCCATAATATTGTTGCAGCTTGGCTCTACCACGTACAAAAGAGAATTCAACACATCTTATCTCGTGTTCCACCGATGACTATAGGTACCACTGACTATCACAGGTCTCATATAATTCATTCTAGCGTGTGTGTATGTGTGAGAGGAGGGGATACTTCTTCGTGGTGCGAGTACGTGGAGGCAGCCACTAACTTTATCAAAAAAAAGTACCACTGGGTGTTTTGCAGGTTCTTCCCAACTCGGAAGAATAATCTGAACCAGTAATAAATGATTATAGAAAAGGTACCTTGGGAAAGGCCTGTGTTCAGCTGTGGACTTGTAATGCGCTTTTGAGATGATGATGATGGTATGGTTTATCTGTTTGCTTGTAACTTTACTAGTTTCATGACAGGATATAAAAATTTACGACAAAAATATCGTATTTAAAGTATCGTACAATAATATATTAAGAAGAATGAGAAAAATATAACAATTTTATTTTCTGAAATATTCAAGAGAAAAGTAAAAACAAACAAGTTGTAACGTACTCAGATCCAACGTCTTTATGTTGCTTAGTTATACGTGGTAAAGCCATGCTGCAGTGATATTAGTAGTATAGTTGTAGCACGAATGGTTTGGCTTGACCGGGGAAGGACCACGCTCTCACAGAATAGCAGCGTAAAATAATAGCTTAATTGCTGCTATGTTTCGTATGATGAGTGTAGAGAACCTCAGACCCTTTTTATTGGAAATGAGAGACTCCATCTTAGTCCTTACAGGTGACAACGCATCTGTTTTTTGATTCGTAAACGAGGATACATGTAGGCGTCTATGGGCCACAGCAACCACTTACCATCAGGTAAAAAAAAATTAATGTTGAATATAAAATACCAAGAAATTACACAAACACGCCTGTCACACAATCAGTTATTTTTTTTTTCAAACTTGTCAATCTATTCGAGCCGATAGATGGCGATAAAACCATCTTATCTAAGCGACGAATGTTGCAATGTTCAGATAGACTACGGGCAACATCATCAAAGCTAATCCGCACAACAACAGGATATACCAATACCCAGGAGTAAGATAAACAGAAAAAAAGTAGTAGATTATATCCAACTGGTATTCGAATTCCTGACAACGTAATGAGGTACTCTGATCACTATGATCAACCCTGTACGAAAATGTAAATAAAAATATGGTGTTCTAAAAATTTAATAATAATAACATTGTCTTATAAAGTAGCTGTTTTCAACAATAGAATAACGAAACACGCTGTATAATTAGACCAAAATAAACGCGGCGTAATCAGAAGCAGGCAACTACCGCGCAATGTTCTCCAAACGTAGCAGCTTCAGGCTGGATATAGAGACACTAGATGCGACTTTGATAGCAGTTAATGTTAATTAGACTCTAATTGTTATGCGAAATAAAATCATCTAATATTGTCGCTGTATGAAAGTTCACATATGAGTGGATCGTAAGATTAAGCATTTTCTGTAAATCGTTTTAAGAGGAAACTTTTTCAATCCCGACGGAATTAAAAAT
Source organism: Parnassius apollo (assembly GCA_907164705.1). Classification (NCBI taxonomy): domain Eukaryota; kingdom Metazoa; phylum Arthropoda; class Insecta; order Lepidoptera; family Papilionidae; genus Parnassius; species Parnassius apollo. The sequence goes on along the minus strand of CAJQZP010001189.1, from coordinate 1,737,465 downwards.
CAAAATGAAACGCGATAAAATTCGAAAACTTAATATCATTTAATGTGTAGTGTTCGCGTAAATATAAACATAAACATAAACACTCACATAGAACCACCACCACTCGCCTGTCACCCAGAGGGGTAGGCAGGGGACTACAGACTTCCATTTGGCACGATCCTGACACATCTGTCTCGCCTCCTCCACATCCATTCACCTACGAATACACGCTCGTCGGTTAAGGGTACTCCTAATTTGGCCCGTTTTCAATATATCACCAATTTGGTCGATAAACTTTCACCTAGGACCTCCTTCCCTTCCCTTTCCATCCAAAATTTTTTTTCAGTAGTAGTATTACATACTCAGAAAAACGGAACATTTATATAAAAATAATGTCAATCTGTCAATTTCTAATGGACTAGTTTAGATACTATCAAGTTAGACGATAGAAATTTCGTCTAGTCATGACTTTTCGAAATCGTGTGCGATGATTTCAATAATGTGGTATTCGTTGTTTTTTGTCTAATTTTGAAAGAGAAATTTAAATGACTTTATTTGTAAAATGCTTAAAAGTTGCTGAACTTCAATAAACTTCTTGACAAAAATGAAAAAAATGTGAATGTAGATTATAAAAAATGTATTTCCATTATATTATCCTGGTTCAGCATTGTGAGGGAAAATTGTTAATACATATATATAATATCAGACGTTGAAATTCATTAAACTCATGAGAATTGAGAAGAAAAAAAAGACTCAAGCATAAAAAGAATTGAGCGAAGAAAAATAAAGGGAGCGTTGTATACATTTAAAGTGACGCCGAAACCATGCTCAACTTCTTGACATGAGTTTTAACATCCCGTAAAAGTTTACTGCTAGATACACACATATTCATCTTTAACCATGTTGATGGTTGCAAATCGTATTAGATACATATTTGTGTGCGTAAGTACATATTCTTAAAATAAGTTGAACATAATTTTTAGCTTGGTTTTATATCATTTCAAAATTTGATATACGGCGATATCTATTTATTTTGATCTGTGCCCAAATTATTAAAAAATTCATACATTATTCATTTTTAGCTTAGCTTAGATGGGTCAGTATCTTTGAAAAGTTTTTAAAGTTATTTGAATGGATGATTTATACTCAATTAATTTAATATTATATTGTTTATCATAAATTGTTAAATAAACAAGCAAGTAAAGCATCGTTTATTTATTTTTAAACATTTTATGTGTAATAAATAAATAATACGTATTTATTATACAAAACATCAAGTCACTTTGTCAATTAAACAATGAAATTGAAACAGTAATTCTCCGGCACCAAATGTTGCAAGAAACAGCATAGCGGAATGTGGAGCAAAGTACTTCCACTATAGTTGAAAACTTTCTGCAGTACAAGTGTTTGTACAATATTACGAATTTTCATTAAGTACTACTACGCTCGTATATCCCTGGAGACCACGCTTTGCCTCATCTAGTAACTAATTCAAATCATTCCATATTCAAATGCGATGGTATCGGAGCTCACAGCTGTGAGGGCAATCTGCTATCTCTACTACACAAATATAAGTTTTACCACAATGAAAATACAGTTGAAAATAACAAATTTATATAATTAATGGACCCGCAAAACATTTTGAACTTTATTACCAACACAAAAATTTTAAATTGACTTCAAATAGTTAGGCACACAATTCGGGAACGTAGTCAACCTTATATATTTTGTGGATACAGCGCATTTATTCGTTTATGGCTTTCATTATCTTATAAAATATAATATTGTTGTTTTCATGAAGTTGATTCTGTCATAATTTTAGTTAAATTGGATCTTTTAGGGTAAGTGTTGAATGCATCTTATTACGACATAGAACTAGTTAATAACAAATTAAAACATTTCACGTGTGAATCGTGAGTATATTCCCTTGCCAAAAACATTTTCATGAAAGGTGTAAAATCATTCGCGCTTACTTTGTATACAAGTTTCTGTGGAAAATTTACCCATATTTTAACTTAACAATGTAACAAGCTTGCCTGAATTACAGTTAATGTAATTAATCAGTTGTTTCCCTAGATTTTCTTGCATAAAGGTACCATAATTGATACGAGATATAATTTAGCTTGGTTTTACAACATATTACGGAATATAGATAAATTTCTTTCAACTTGCGTAACGGTGTAAATATTTTGTACCGGTTTTTGTAATTTTATTAGTTACTAGTCTAGATGTCGTGTCATTAAGTCACTCCTTGATTTATTAGATTTATTTAGATTTATGATCATTTTTTTAATTTATATCCAAGATTTTCAGATCAAATTTAGCCTAGATTACTCGTCTCTACATGTTCGTTAAGTTCGACTGCAATCAGTTCAGCCGTTTCGAAGATTAGTCAGACTGACAGACAGATCATTTTAAAATGGTTATACAAGTCCAAACGCATACAAATAGTAGTTATTTTGTCATTATAGACAGACACTTTTACACACAATTTTATTTATGAATATAATATATCTCATCTCTATTTTAATAAAATAATAAAAAAACTTAATAAGAAAATAAATAAATTATAACATATTATGCGTCAGAATAGTTAACAGGTTGTTTTAAAAGTTGTCTTAGGGTAAAAATTAAAATTACCATAACACAACAATGTTGTTTTATGAGTTTGATTGTGTTTGTGCACATACTAACTAATCTCCGATTTTATTGAAATCCACACAATCACAGTATAAGAATATGTCAGTGATAAAATTTTCAATTTCAGCAATGATTCTGGTAATAAAAATTTCAAGCACCGACGCCAAAATTCCTACCGGATGTAAAAAGTTCGCGTCACCTACATCCGACATCAAACTGTAAACTAAAATGTCAAAGTTTTACTAGTTTCCTGCTTATTGAATTTCAAACAAGTTTTGCTTATGGCTCCCGCTGTATTTTCTGATACGGTATCAAATGTAGTCATAAATTCCAATATATTGGCATTCATATTACAAAATGATTACCATTGTTTAACAATATTATCGTTATCTATACCTATAAATAAAATCATTGAAATGTCTTTATATAATATAGAAATAACTGTCTTTTATTAAGCTGAGAAGACCCTTATTAAAATTTTTGTATGTCCAGGCTAATCTGAACTAAACTTCGGAATGACCAAACTGATGATGATGAAACATTACGAACAGAGAGCAATGCTAGAAGTGATCTAACCTATATTTTAGCCGAAACTAAGAGATTTTACTCCTGTAACAAAGGTTATCCCAGCACAGGAGTCAAAGATCTCTATTTGCATATTTCGTATTTTGTACTGAAAGTAAATCAAATTGTAAAATTGTGATTTGTGTAATTTTTTTTTGTTTTGTAAACGAAAAATTGATAAATTAATTTGTCTTTCATTAACTTGAAAAATTAAATGATTAAATAAATAAAATTGATAGATTAAAACCATGCAAAGCCGGGAAGGCTTACTTTTTTGTTAGTATACATATAAAATCGAAATGAATATATTATCCACTGTGAGACCAAAGTACACAGACATAGCCCAATAACTTGAAGTAGTAATTGGGCGGCTGTACAGGGCTATTTTTCAAAGAGTGGCCAAATTTTAAACTTAAGTTCAAACATATAAATAATGATATACCACTATTGCAGTTTTTGAAAGTGATTTATGGGAAATAACGTTTTTGCCTACCGATCGACTCTTACGAGAGTGTACGTACCACATACTCTCAATTTAAAAGATAAAGAGGACTGAGTTTTTGAGATTATTTAAATTAATTTTTTTCACCATTTGCCTATATTACTTATGCAAAAGCTTTTCTGCAAATTTGGTTATTTTTAATTGTTGAAAAATAACCCTGCATAGTTCAAGAACTGACAGCCGATATGGAAGAAAGATTTGAGTGGCAGTCTCATACCATTGAGTGTAATGCGGCCCCCACTAAATGGAGGGACGAGCCGTTAAAATATGCAGTCGATGTGTGCAGAAACCCAGGACCATGTTCTACGGCCTGTTTTCAGTGAGAATTCATTTTTTTATTTTCATCTTTTTCTTCCAGCCCTTATCCCAAGTTATTTGGCGTCAGCACAGCATGACTTTCTCTTTCATAACAGATTATTAGCCGTCATCTCTTTCCTCACTCTTACTTTACTCATATACTCTCCTATAGATAGGTAATAATTTCCTATATACCTATAGATACGCGAAAAGTACACATTAATTAATTATTAACTAAACTCATATTATATTATTTAAAATCTGAAGGTAGTCGGGCGACATAGGGACGTTATACACCTCATGTGCTCTCACCCTTGACCATGATAACGAAACGTCGAGAATTTAGAGGTTACAATTAAACGCGATAAAACCCCTAAAATAAGTTTCATTTAATACAGTTCAGCCATATTTTCCTAGACATTTTACTCTTATATCCATCCACATTCATAAACAACTTGTACATAATTATTTTATTATACTAGTATTAATTTATATATGTTATATGTAACCATCGCATTTATTATGTTTATGCATAGATTTATTTTATTTTTAATTAAAGTTTCTTTAATATAATTTACGTAACATGTTGTATATTATATATTTTATTCATAGTAGTAATGTATGCACTAAGTTTGCCATTTCAATATATTTTCCTTTATACTAATGGAAGATATTTCAGAACTTTATGGAATAAGTAGAACCTTTGTACGAAGTTACTATAAGACTCTTTCTGTATCTTGTTGTGTGTACATAAATAAATAAATATTTTTTTTTTTGTGTGAGCTTGTACTTGATACACGAAAATTTGCCTCGATCCACTTGATCACTTGTCTAAATATAATGAGTGGAGGTGATGTAAGGGAATTCGCCACCCCATTTCGTCCGTTGAGTACCGTAAGAAGCAACTGTGGGAAATGTTTGAACAGTCATTTTAAAAATGTTTAGCGGATTGTTGGCAGACGTAAGGAGTATGAAGAACGAAGACGGTTCTCCTCCCTATTGTGACAAATCAGAATGTGTCAGAATAGTCATTTAGGGCAATTCACAAAGTTGTGTTAGACACTTCCCTAATTGGTAGTTGAAGTTAGTTGTGGCAAAAGATCGTAAGTACTAAATTACCAATAACCCTCTCAGAAATGAGGGGAGGCCTGTGTCCAGCAGTGGGACTTATATAGGCTGTAATTTTACTTTATTTTACTTTACTAAAATAATGCCGTGGCAATGCGGTCTTTAAGTAGTATATTAGGGATGACTCTGAATGTGTGTGTTGTGAGGTTTGCAAGATTTTGTGACCATGTTTCAGAAAAACAATCCTTCGGGGGTTTAGACATGTAGAAATAATTAATAAGGAAAAATTGACAAAACAAATTTTTGCAAGAAGAAAAATATTGAAAAAAAAAAACAATGGCAAAATACAAAAGCAATCGAATTTGTAATAGATATTTTAACTAGTAGTAATGTAGAATGAGCTTAGGAATCTACTAAATATAAAATATTTTAATAAAATATTTCATTTATATTAAATACAACATTAATAAAACGCTATTAATCATAATATATTTGAAACAAGTATCACATCACGTAGCTACAATAAGCAATAATTCAGTCGAGCGTTACGAAACGTGCTGCGATAGCGATAAACAATTTTTAAAGCTGAAATGCTCGAGGCACATTAGTGCCGCAACGCGATATATCGATGTCTAGATCGCGCCGACTTGGCCTATCGCCACGGCATCTCACTCCGACTAATGCGTTCGCTTGAGCCACGCCCGTTGCATTCTATGTTTATCGATATAGCCACGAGTAATTTATCGACTAGTACTTTGAAAAGTTTTCTATTGAAATCGAACAGAGACAACGAGAGACCGGTAGCGTCTTATTGAATTGTTTTATTATCATTTTCTTGAACAACCGATTAAGTGCCCGTTTTATTTATCATCCGATAAAGTATCTGAGACATAACTGCCGAATAATTGGTTGCCTATTTTCAATTGCTATTTATGTCACGAATACCTATCCGATCACTATTGGGAGCTGACTTCTGAGAAGTAAAACAAAAATATTGAATTAGCAAAGGTTAGAGAGGTCAAACTGTTTCTATTTTCTGCGAAGCTAAAAGTCACAATCAATTATCAACAGTCAGCTTGAGGTTATGTTTTCCTAGTTATAGATTTAGTAGACTGTTTTAAGCTCATCATATTTCGTTTATAGGCATCAATATGTAAAAGGTTTCCTTTAAAGTCTACTGCCATGAATTAACCTATCTGTCAAATAACCGGTTATTGTTTTGTTTGTGGTGATCTGTAAATTTATTACAGCTAGCTAAATTGAATCTCTTAACTTACAGCCCGGATGCAATATGTATCCTGCTTCCCCCTTTCCTCAAATAAGTGTGCGATGCTTACTCCGAAGCACTGCTATACACTGAAGAAGTTCTTTCATCTAGTAAATTTTGTTCTAATGTCGACATCTATAGTACGTAGACCGGTATGAGGTAGTAGGTTTCGAGGTGCGAGACGTCTGGTACTGCTATTGTCAAACCAAATGCAGAGCATGATGTTTAGGGCAAATTCTCTCTGAGGAGGAATGCCTATGTCGAAAAGTGGACTTTACCGTACTGTTATAATGGTAATAAAATTCCTTAAAACTTCAGTAAATATAAAAAATAAAGGGTGATTTTTGATTATTTCGGAATGATTGCCTAAAGTGCAGATAGTGGAGGTCGTTCAATTTTAGATAACTGTATACCTTACTAAATTATTAAGCTATTGCATAGCTTCTATCGCGGGCCTTGAGCGCGGGGACCGAATCCAGAAATTCCGTAACGAAAAAAAACCTCACGCTCCCCACTCCGACGGGCACGGAGGTGTGGCGTTGAAAGCCGTGCATCGTCTAACGTCGTTTCAGTTCGGGGCAGACTTCGGCACGGTGTTTGTGTGCATGCGACTAGACCACTAGACGTATGCGTGTGCACTAGCTGCTCACTCAATGATAAAAATTCCTGAATAACCTACATGTATTGTAAGATATTAAAAATATTTTTAACAATATTAACTTCTCATTTATTCAATAAGAGAAAAAAAATTGTTTTCTTATCGGTCACCACGCTCAAAAAGTGTACTTGATTTAATATCAAAGACTTAACTGCATAAATAAAATAAATAAATAATTATAATTGCATAAGTTGATAAAAAATGCTATGCAATAGCTTTACCGCGGCAGTCACCGAGTGCCACACGTATTTTTTTATACATTTTAGATAGTCCATGATGCAGTGATGTATGGATTAGTTAAGCTGGATACTTGTTTGAGACTGGAGGAATTGAAGGAAACCCATTTACTTTGTCATTTCCCTCTAATGCCTCTTACGACACTTACGGGATAACTAAGAATATAAACTATAACTTAAAAGTTACCTCTTAATAGGATAAATTGCATAAGGATACAAATCAATGCCCAGATCAATCATTTGTAGGCCATACGTTCGCATGTTTCGGACGGGATTCAAACACACGACCGAGAGCAATGAAGTAGCTTCTCCGTGAAAGAAAAAGAAAGTTAACACTGATTTTTAACTCTGAAGTGTGAATAATAGAAAGTAAATATAATAAATTATCGACTGTCGACCAAAATAATATATTATTTACTGCCATCACTATAAGTGCTTGGCATACGTCTAACTGTCATTGGCATGCTTACGGCATTAGTTACCGTTGGATCACAAATATATTTATAATGCATAATTGTATAGATATAATATAGAAAAATATTCTAGCAGAACCTTAAAAATTAAAACTGAAACCAAACCACCAATTGGAAGAAGGAAATTAATGATTTCTTATATTTACGCGAACACTACACATTGAAATAATACTAATTTTTACGGAATTTATCGCGTATATTTAACTTTTTTACCCGACGTTTCGAGAGCTTTACAGCACCCATGGTCACGGGAAGGACTGAGATGTTCAACGTCCAGCTGTCATAGTTAACCGCGGTTACCATAGATTAAAATTTAACTTTTGTTCCGATCTACACAGTATGAACTTATGGTATCATGGAGTCTTGCAGTTGTATGCTTGGGTTGGGATTTAATTTTATTTATTATAGGATCCCAAGCAGATGGTAGCACCCAGCCATCTTCTCTATTGAAATTAGGATGTTTTTTGATTTCAATGGCCTCGCGAATCATCCTTGGAAGGAATCGGTGTTCTTTAGCGAGGATTTGTGGTCTATCAAATCTGATGTAGTGACGGGGGCGATCCTGTACATGTTCACAGACTGCAGACTTCCCGGAGCGTCGATTCTTCACATCAGCTATATGTTCTTTGACGCGGGTTTTAATTGATCTTTTAGTTTGTCCTATGTAGGAGAGACCACATTCACAATCAAGCTTGTACACTCCTGCATCTTGCAGAGGGACGTTACACTTGACTGATGGTAAAAACTGACCAATCTTCTTCGGCGGCTTGAAGTATGTTTTGATGGAAGCGCGCTTCAAGATGTAGCCAATCTTATCAGTGACTCCTCTAACATATGGCAGTACAGCAGGTACACGCTCGACTGTGGCCGGCTTCACTCGTTCTCTGTGACGTAGGCGCGGGACCCGAAGCTTGTAGCTAGAGGAGTCACTGACAAGATTGGCTACATCTTGAAGCGCGCTTCCATCAAAACATACTTCAAGCCGCCGAAGAAGATTGGTCAGTTTTTACCATCAGTCAAGTGTAACGTCCCTCTGCAAGATGCAGGAGTGTACAAGCTTGATTGTGAATGTGGTCTCTCCTACATAGGACAAACTAAAAGATCAATTAAAACCCGCGTCAAAGAACATATAGCTGATGTGAAGAATCGACGCTCCGGGAAGTCTGCAGTCTGTGAACATGTACAGGATCGCCCCCGTCACTACATCAGATTTGATAGACCACAAATCCTCGCTAAAGAACACCGATTCCTTCCAAGGATGATTCGCGAGGCCATTGAAATCAAAAAACATCCTAATTTCAATAGAGAAGATGGCTGGGTGCTACCATCTGCTTGGGATCCTATAATAAATAAAATTAAATCCCAACCCAAGCATACAACTGCAAGACTCCATGATACCATAAGTTCATACTGTGTAGATCGGAACAAAAGTTAAATTTTAATCTATGGTAACCGCGGTTAACTATGACAGCTGGACGTTGAACATCTCAGTCCTTCCCGTGACCATGGGTGCTGTAAAGCTCTCGAAACGTCGGGTAAAAAAGTTAAATATACGCGATAAATTCCGTAAAAATTAGTATTATTTCAATGTGTAGTGTTCGCGTAAATATAAGAAATCATTATGTAAACCAGTACGGACTGGTAATTGCAAATAAAATACGCCGATTGGAAGATCTAAAGACTAAGCGCGCAAGATATCTAACAGCCTTAAATTTCTTGAAGAGATGCCGAGACCATAATCTCATTCCTACGTGTGTCAAAATATCCACCAAAAAGGACATTCGAGGAAGCGCTAAGATCTTAAATCAGGCAAGTAAAAAGTTGTTACGGGCGGTAATCCAACAAAAACGCTCCGATCTATATGACATAAATAAATCCATAGACATATCATCCAGTGAATTAAAGAAAGTTTTAACGACGTTTGATTATAACTTTTGCATGGAAACATTAAATAAACGCGAAATTAGTAAATATAACGAATGCAAAAACAAACATATAGAAAAATATCAAAAATTAACGGCCAAATCAAATGTCAAACATCCGAATCAATGCCAGAACCAAAAGCAACCATTGACAAACACAGATCATAGATTAATCGCGTTCTATAATCTGTCAAAACAAACACTGGATGATGCAACAATAAAGGTGTTATCCAAAGGACTAAATTACGCTATAACTCCAAGCAGATTACCGTACGAAGAAATTATCTGTAGTGTCGAGGACTGTTTATTTAAAAACAATATGCGGAAAGAAGATTTGGAGGCGATACGTCAAGACATTTCGTCTATGTTACGTCGTTGTTCAGTGCCTAAACCGAATCTTCCCAGAGACGAATTTATAGCGTTAAAGAACCTACGCAATAAACCAGAACTTACGATTCTCCGCGCAGATAAGGGAAACGCCACGGTGGTCATGGATACGTCAGATTATAATTCTAAAATACAAGAACTTTTGTCGGATGTAAGTACTTATAAAAAAGGTTAAAAACGACCCAACAAACAGCACACTAAAAACAACTAGTGACCTCATAAAGAAACACTCCGAAAAATTAAATCTGGACGTAAAATGGATAATACCTACATGCGCCAAATCACCAAAGTTGTATGGGTTACCAAAAATACACAAGCCCAATGCTCCATTACGCCCCATAGTGAGCCAAATCGATTCACCAACTTACAGATTGGCTCAACACTTAGCGAAAATACTCTCACCGCTCAGGGGACATACAAGAGCACACATAAAGGATTCCTACCATTTTGTCAGCGAGATTAAAGACCTACGTCTGGCAGACAATGAAACTATGGTCAGTTTTGATGTGCAGTCATTGTTTACATGCTTACCTGTTGAAGACTGCATCTCAATTGTAACTAGAAGGCTGGAAGAAAACAACATGCCCGTAGAATATGCAGTATTACTCAGACACTGCCTTACATCTGGCTACCTATTGTGGAAGGAGGAGTTCTACAAGCAAGTAGATGGTGTGGCGATGGGCTCACCTGTATCTCCCATTGTCGCCGACATATTCATGGAAGACTTTGAGGAGAAAGCCCTGCTTACTTCTCCCATAAATCCAAGATTCTACAAGCGGTACGTAGACGACACTTTCACAATTCTACCTTTAGATAAAGTAACTGCATTTTTAGACCATCTTAACTCTATAAATACTAAAATTCAGTTCACAATGGAGTTAGAGGCAAACAATTCCTTAGCTTTTCTAGATGTGTTAGTAATTCGGAATCCTGATAACACCTTGAGCCATACTGTGTATAGAAAAAAGACCCATACAGATAGATATTTAAACGGTGATTCTCACCACCATCCTTCACAGTTAGCTACCGTGGGTAAATCTTTGTTTCAGAGAGCACGAGGGATCTGTGACAGTAAACACCTGGCTGCCGAGCTCCAACATGTCAAGCAAGTTTTACATGACAACAAGCTTCGGGTCCCGCGCCTACGTCACAGAGAACGAGTGAAGCCGGCCACAGTCGAGCGTGTACCTGCTGTACTGCCATATGTTAGAGGAGTCACTGACAAGATTGGCTACATCTTGAAGCGCGCTTCCATCAAAACATACTTCAAGCCGCCGAAGAAGATTGGTCAGTTTTTACCATCAGTCAAGTGTAACGTCCCTCTGCAAGATGCAGGAGTGTACAAGCTTGATTGTGAATGTGGTCTCTCCTACATAGGACAAACTAAAAGATCAATTAAAACCCGCGTCAAAGAACATATAGCTGATGTGAAGAATCGACGCTCCGGGAAGTCTGCAGTCTGTGAACATGTACAGGATCGCCCCCCGTCACTACATCAGATTTGATAGACCACAAATCCTCGCTAAAGAACACCGATTCCTTCCAAGGATGATTCGCGAGGCCATTGAAATCAAAAAACATCCTAATTTCAATAGAGAAGATGGCTGGGTGCTACCATCTGCTTGGGATCCTATAATAAATAAAATTAAATCCCAACCCAAGCATACAACTGCAAGACTCCATGATACCATAAGTTCATACTGTGTAGATCGGAACAAAAGTTAAATTTTAATCTATGGTAACCGCGGTTAACTATGACAGCTGGACGTTGAACATCTCAGTCCTTCCCGTGACCATGGGTGCTGTAAAGCTCTCGAAACGTCGGGTAAAAAAGTTAAATATACGCGATAAATTCCGTAAAAATTAGTATTATTTCAAAGGAAATTAATCCAAAAATTAAGAATGGAGATACTTAAAAAGACAATTTTATTTCTTTTTAGTTTAGTTACAGGTTTACAAATAAGTCTGGCCGAATGAATGAATGATGAATGATTTTTTGAATGTTTTTCTGTGGCGCGACTGTCACAGAGGTGCAATCAAAACTAGCGGTTCTCTTCGACTACGATGCAAGAAGAAGGAGTGGCGGCAGCGGGCGTCCTTATATGGCCACTACCACTTCCATCTCGGCGGGGCGCGCTTCTTATTTCGTTTAGCTTCCCCCCCTTTCAGTGCGTGTGGAATGGAATGCGTTGATAGGAAGAAAAGAGACACTGGTGAAGAATAACCAACCGAAAAAACAAAATGATAGAGTACCCGTTTCTTTTTCCGCGCAACCACAGATGCTGGCAAATTTCACTCCATTACTTTATTATGAACCACAAGTAAAGATTTTGATTTTATGTCTAATTTTATATAATATCGAAAACCAAGGGTGGATTGAAGTCATGCAACTCCTGCATACACTCTCAACTCTCAGAAACATGTATATATATATATTGTTGGAAAAATAGCCAGCAAGAAACCCAGCTGGACTTATTTTTAAACATATTTTAATTTACAATAATTTATTTTGTACAATTTTTGAATAGATTTTTATAGAACCAGCATGGTTTATATATTCTTTGATATTATACTAACACTTTTTGTCCAATTTTTCTTTAATATAACCTTTTAAACTTGTTTAATGACAATTTTCGTACATTTTCTGGGATTTTGTTGTAGAAACGTATACATTGCCCCATAAATGAATTGCTAATTCTGTGGAATCTAGTAACTGATATTACTATATAGCTTATGTTTGTTCCTAGTGTTTTAAAGTATGAACATTTTTATTCCTATGAAAGCTATTTATGTTTTATGTACATACATTACATTTTCATAATGTATATTGCGATGCCAAAGTGTATACGTATGTTCTTTAAAATTTTCTCTAATGGACTCATTATAATTTAAGTTAAAAATCGCCCGTACGGCTCTCTTTTGCAAAACAAATATGACTTCAATGTCAGTCGTATTACCCCATAGTAAGATTCCATAAGACATTACGCTATGAAAGTAACTAAAATAAACTAATCTAGCTATCTCAACATTGGTGAGACTTCTAATCTTTCTTAGGCTGATATATTAGTTAAGCTAATTAAATGGAAACTTCTTGGATTTATTTCCTTTTACCAATTTATTATATACTGGCATACAATAGTTATTGAAAAAAAGTAAAAATAATGACAAAACATATTTATTTATTAGAAATATTGAAAAATTGACTTACATTGTTTTAACCTTCATCTATTTCAGCGACTTCGGATGTTGAAGTAGCCGGATCATAAAAATATAGTAATTTTTCGTATATCATTCATTTTTTTCAATGTATGGGTATTTTACAAATATATGGCTTAGTTTTTGGTATTTATGGGTGTGTAGAATGTTTCTGAAGTAAAAATGTGGCTTTAACGAAACCATCGATAAATTCAGAACACTTGAACTGTACTCAAAGCTTCTGGATTGTGAGATTTTAAATTGGGTTGCCTTATCTAATCACTTGCAGGGTTTTTTAATAATATTTCTGCCATGAATTTTTAAAATCAAGTATGACTTCTGAAGACATGTCTATAAATGAGGAGCCCCTACTTTTTGCAGTCATAATAAGACTATTATACTCATGTTATATTTAAACTTTTAAATAACAAAAACAATATACGTCTTCACGTTATGCTGTCTTAAATACAACTAAAATGGCGGCAAATTAGCATGGCGTCTCGAACATTTCTCCAGCTTGCAAAAAAAGCAGTTAACGACAAATTTTATTTCTATTAACGTAGGCTTTGGCAGTTGGAAGAAGGAAATAAAAGATGGATTTGTTTCTTTCTTTCGATAATTTTTTTGATCACATGAATCTCTATGGATTAAGGTTGTTTTATTTCTTTTTTTGAACTCATAGTGTAGCGCTTAATAATTGCAAAATTGTAAAAAACAAACGTCAAAAACTGGCGTTTATTTCCTTCTTCCAATCGGTGGTTCAATCGATAATATGATTCCCGTTTATGACAATGACGTTTTCTGTAAAAAAATGGCTACGTACGAATTATTTATAAAGTAATCATAGCGACCAGCCACCGCACTATATCGCTATCGTCCATTCGGTACGACGTTGTTGCTTGGATCGAGAAGAACTGATGGTATGAGGACGTGAATTGACATGAGAGTTGTATAATTCATATGCACAATCCAATTTTAATTATTTTGGCTGGGTCAAGCCGATCAGATGAGATCATGACCATTAATCCGGGTAAGGCAGTCGTAACCCTGTTGACAAATTATTTTTTGTTATAACTCTTACATAAACATGGAACTAAAAATTACAGCCGCGAGTCAGATGAAACTGTAAGAACCGTATAGGCAAACAGCATTAACATCACGGAAAATAGAAAAATCATAATTACATGATAACGCTATATAGGTCAATTCCTACTCCCGAAACGATAAAAACTGTATGAATAAACCAAAATAAAATAATAAGCAAAACAATTGATACTATAGCGTGAAAAATTTACAAGAAAAATATTATTACTGCCAAAATTTATCGCAGCCGATACGTTCAGTATCTCGCATCGCTTCAGCACAAGTAGTGGTCCATTCTTTCGCAGTTCATTTTTGATCTGGACGCCAGCCAACTAAACAATACTCGTTCATTCCGATGTCACAAATAAATTCAAACAGTTTGTTGATAGTATTCAGCTGATGATCGCTTTGCTGCTAATTCAGATCAATTAAAATCGTTTTCTTGATCTTCCTTATTTTCAGCCATTTCAATTATCATATTTTATATAAACGAATGAAGAGATATATGAACTTCTAGTCCACTTAGTGGCGAGTTACCACTGAACACAGCATCCAAAATCAAACAACGATGCCACAGATGCGTTGTCACCTGTGAAGACTAAGATGGAGCACCTCACAGCATGTTTTTTTAAGTTTAGTATTTTAAAGAGTTTTTGCCCATGGCAGGTGTTGTTGCCCATCTTCTGTTTCAGTTTCTTTACCACAGATTAATATCGAGAAGTGGATATTCTTCCACCGCCACTACACGGCTCTTTATCGGCTGCTCATAAAATCACCGTTGGACATGTTTCTCCCATGTACCTCCATTGCACCCGGATTGGCAATCGTAACACATCTTTGTACTCAGTCAAAAAAATATCAAGATGTTATCAATGCTTTACTATAATAATATTTTATTTATCTTTTTTATTTTATTTTAACATTTTATAATAAGTACATCGACCTAAGCTTCCTTTAAAATTATCTCCCAATATCCAGTTGCAAGTTGCGGTGTGTTCGTAAAAATCCCCCATTTACGTCCCCACCAATAAAGGTAGATAACGAATATAATCGTTAAAAACATCGTTAACCTCCACTCCGGCGTCTCGTTATTTATGAAAATGATCCCCCGATCCGGTCAGATCGTTACCCGTTTACCGTGTGAAGAGACTGTGTTTTTACTACCAACGATTTTTGGAGTATTTATGCTATCGTATACTTGATTGATAATAGATTATATGGAGTATATTTACAATTGTTTTTAATTAATTTTAATTGTCATCATCATTAAAAAATTATTTCGATATGAAATTTTAATTTGTTGCTTTACGTAGGTTCTTTGAAAAATATAAGGTTAATAGCCCGAACACACAGACCAAAAATTGAAACGGCTTCCTGAGCACATTAAAAGGTAGTTGTTAAAGCAGCCACTTTTATTTATTTTTATTTAATTGTAGGATACAATGACGTCATTAACTACTATTCTTATACCATTTCCATATAAAAAACATTTCGTCAGTAGAGTATTTCTATCTTAGAGTAATTATATATAATTTTTATAGATATGAGCGGCCTGAAATGTTTCGTGGAATAAATTGATAACTATAATTACCTACCGAGCATGATTCGCAAGGCTATCGAAATTAAAAAAAAATTCTAATTTCAATAGAGAAAATGGTTGGGGGCAACCATCTTTTGGAGTCCCATTATTAATAAAATTAAATACAAACTCAAGCATGTAGTATGCTCAATCAAGACTTCAAGACATAATAAGCTCGTTCTGCTCAGATAGGACCAAAGATTAATAAATAAAATTTGAAGATAGCCTTCGTTAACTATATAGTTTGACGATGGGTACTGTAAAGTGCTCGAAACGTCGAGAATCGGAAAACTAAAAATTAACATGACAAAATCCATAAAATTAGTTTTATCCCATGCGTATTATTTCCGTAAATATAAGAAATCATTAAGTGAACCACATTCGTCAAACGTAAGAACAATGTTGCTGCATTTATCACTGTAGTGTTATCTTTATGGTTTCTGTTATTTTCTCGTCATGCATCATATGAAAGATAACAAAGCGTGGTCCTTACCCAGTAAAGGCGTTCCAGGCGTAGAACAATTCGTTCTGCAGCAATAATATGCTAATTGCTTCGACGGTCTGGATTTAATGATAATGAAGTTAATTATTCATCCATATGTATAACGAAGAATATTTTATTTCTCATTATTTTTTATTTCTGTCCCATATTTGCAGTATCATTTCTACAGTAAAATAGGTGACAATAGACTAATCTTATTTTGTCATTGGATGAAAACGTATCGTAACGTTATCGTATCGTGACGTATAAAAGTAATTTACGTAATGAGATGCTCCTACAGCCGCCTCTGCGGGGAATAGGCGACTTAATTATGTATCCGATTTTTTTATCACTTTAATCCTAACGACGTCTGCAGCGACTAGCGCGGTCGACAATGCAAATCTTCTGAGATGTCTGAATATAAGAATTTAATTTGATTGCGTCTCAAGGAGCCCAGATGTTGCAAACGGAACAATTTTATGAAGTTCTACGTCAAGATAAATTAATATTAAAAAATATTTCTTATTCGTAAAAAAATTACAGCGCAACACTTTCTCACATTTTTTTTACTTTTATTTAACTTTCTGTAAGATATAAGCTTTCTACTTTAATTAACGATAACAGTGGTTAATAACGATTAAGTGGTATTTAAATCTGATATCTAGACATTCACGCTTTGGCTTTGTAGAAAGTCTTAAGAATCTTTTATTACATTAAAGATCTTATTGTTGAGAAATGTTATATGCTGGTTGATATCCAAGTACTTTTATGAAGAAGAAGTGTGACAAACAACACCACTGCGTCCACCACTGCCACGTTACACGTAACACGATTGCCGACCATGAGTTTCCGGATTCGAATCCCGGGTCAGGCCAAAAACAATTTGACGGCTCCGTTGCGCAGTGGCTTAGTAATGAGTGGCTGCGTCGGGGGCCGCGGATTCGAATCCCGTACGGAACACGTATTTGTATGGCCTACAAATAATTGTTCCGGGTTTGGATGTTTGTCCTTGTGTAATTTATTGATTCAAACTACTTTTACGGATTTTATTGTGTTTATTTATGTTATTTTAAATACCCGTCATTTCGAGTGCTTTCCAGCACCCATGGTCACAGGGGACTGAGTGACTGACGTTCCGATGTCAACGTTAACCCGGAGTACCTTCAGCTTTTTAATTATTATCTTTGGTCCGATCTACGCAGAATGAACGGTGTTTTGAAGTCATGCAATGGTATGCTGGGGTTTAGTTTTAATTTTATTAATTATACCAAAGGGTCCCAAGCAGGTGGTAGTACCCAGCCTCCTTATATATTGAAATTAGGATGTTTTTTTTTTAATTTCAACAGCCTCACGTATCATCCATGGTAGGAATCGATGTTCTTTCGCGAGGATTTGTGGTCTATCAAATCTGATGTAATGGTTGGGGTCATCAAAGATATGATCGCAAACTGCAGACTTCCTAGAACGTTGTCGTTTGCGGTCATATTCCGTTTTCCCCATTCTATGATAGTTTAAATGTTAATTAAGTATCAACTATCGTTTTAAGTTTATGTCTTCTTTGAATGCGGAGTTTACGTTTAAATAATTGAAGTACAAATAGTCCGACAAGGTAAGTCCAACTTGGACCGAGAGGTTAATCGACGTATTCAACTCAGACGGCAACGTTGGGGAAATAACGATACATCTTCTCGTCAGGTATGGGGTATACTTATATACTATTATGGTAATACTTGAAAACGAGATTGTACAACCAGTGCGTGTTGCCAGTGCTCAGCGAGCTACGGAGAGGGCTACGCTCGGGGTTTCTCTGCGTGATGAACTTAGGAATGAGGACATCCGCAGTAGAACTAGCCTGACCGACATAGCCCCACGGATTTGTAAGCTGAAGTGGCACTGGGCCGGCCATAGAGCTCGAAGAACCGACAACCGATGGGGAAGAAAGGTTTTCGAGTGGCAGCCTCGTACCAAAAGGCAAAGTGAAGGGCGACCCTACATTAGATGGAGTGACAACCTAGTAAGAAATGCAAGAATTCGATGGATGCAGGTGGCTCAGGCCTGTGCTTTGTGGCATTCCTTGAGTGCGGCCTATGTTCAGCAGTGGACTTACGAAAGGCTGTAATGATGATGATGATGATGATGATGAATTGTAGTACATTTGTTACAACATTAAGTATTTATATAACATGATTAGCCCCGCCGCCCGGGCTTAGCTTGGGTAGGCTCTATCAATATGGCGTTTTTAGATTTATGGTATATTTTCGAAATTTGTATGTATGTAGGTACACAAAAAATAGTTATATTAAAATCAGTAGTACTTATTATAAATATTAAGAAGCAAATATTTGGAAGCAACATGCTAGTTATAACAATAACTCGACTCCAAAGGATCAGTAATTCTTTCATGGGGCAAATTACACCTTTTCAACAGTTACAGAAAATATGCAGGACCTGTTTATAAAAAATTGTTTAATTATAAATATTGTACTATTAAAGATGATTGATAAAAGTCCTGATAATAAGGCTACCACTAAATGCTTTCGTACTTGATTGTACAAAATATTATATCGTAAATGTCTTTAAAAAGTCCTTAGAGTTTCTTACTGGTTCTTCTCAGAACATACGTTTTTTTTCGAACCAGTGGTAAAGCTTCAATAACTTTCAATAAGTATTCTTGTTATAAGTATTTTCATTATATTGTAAGTATTCTTATTAGATATATCGGATTAGAATTATTTAATTCTCTTCTATAGAGTTATTCGCCAATGGGAGTTTCACCTAAGACTGCGGGGACGCCCAATCCCCCACTGATTACTTTGCTGAAGTTTCTATACTTAAAGTAATTATACCTTAAATATATTACTAAGTGCGATTTTTAACGTTGCTTAAAGTCCTCTGCAATGCAGTATCTTGGTAGATTGCGATCAACCATTTGGTTAATGAAACTTGAGCCCGTCTTGTTGATAGTAAAAATACTTTATTTAATTGAAATTGTTTTTACGTGATAATATGAAGTTTTTTTTAATGTTCTTCTTTAATAAGACAAAAAACGCATTTACTTATGTACATTACATACATTTTTTTATTACAGGTCTTTACCTATGAAATTACCGTTCTGCACTACTGATAATTTCAAATCAAAATTAATTTTGTTTGGTTGAGAATTCTAATTTAAAATAAATTTTATTTTAAAAACATGTAATTCTTTTTTCAAAATAAGTCGTTTGTTTATTGATTAATGTTATGTTTTAATCGCATTTAAATCGTCTCAACGATTCATGATGTTGAATAATGACATTTGTATTTTCATTATCATGGATACGTTAGAAATACGAGTTATTATGGAATGTGAATACCGTTGTGGCAGCAACGCGCCACAAGTGGCACGCAATATCAACGACGTTTGCGGAACGGAACACTTTCTCACATTTTTAATACTACAAACGAACGCATCACCTTTTTATTGGTTTACCCGTTTCCATTCTGGAAATTTCGACCTGAAAAATGAACCACGTGATCATCCAAAAACTTTCGTCGACATGGAAGAATTAAAGGCGATTGTGAAATCTGATGATACTCAATCTACGACTAAATTAGCAAAAGCTTTCACGTCAGCATCAAAATATTACTGGTCCATTTGCGTCAAGGTATAGCTGGAAAAATGGCTGCCCCATGAACTCAACGATCGCCAGCTCGAACGCGAAATATGCGTCGAGACGTGTATTGCATTGTTCAACAATCATACAAACGAAGGAATTTTGAACCGCATTTTTACTTGGATTGTTCAGCATCTAAACAACGCCCGTTGTTTGAAAAGTTATCCCTAGAAAAGTTATGGTCACTGTTTGATGGCCTAGGCCTTTACAATTCATCACAGCTTCTTACTAAACAGAATGAGCATTACTGCAGATGTAAACTGTTAAGAACTGAGCATAATGATGAAGAATCTATTCTATAAATAAAAGAAAACGTCTCCAAGTAGTTTTGGTCAATCACTTGTCTCCACTGCTCTTGTACGACAACGTGCGACGCATACTGCACAACAGACGGTCTCCAGTTTACAAGAGCTGGGGTTGGAAGCTCTTATTCACCGTACTTTGAAGGCCTTGCGCCTACAGACTTCTACTATTTCCGGAATTTGGATAAATTTTTGGCTGGAAGAAAATTCAATACCCGAGAGGAAGAAATTCAATACAAATTTTTCAATATGCCTTTGAAGAGTTTGTTGCTCCCCGTCCAGCGGATTTCTTCAAGAAATGCATCAATAAACCGCTACTACATTGAAAAAGATATATCGATTGCATCGGTGATTACTTTGATTTATTTATAGAAATAAAAAAATATAGGAAAATATTGAGTTAACTTATTTCACAAAAAACTGGAATTTCGTACGTAAAGACCTAATAATTAAACTGACCGTTTTTGCTAAATGGCATAATCGTTTTTTTTATTATAGCATAAGTGTGACAAACGAACACATATATACACCTGATGGTAAGTGGATGCTGCGGACCATAAACTTCTACATCTATCCTCGATTAAGAATCGAAACGTAAATGCGTTGCCACCCCTGAACACTAAATGTAACACCTCGTTTTCAGTAAAAAAGTTCTCTCATTCTCTATACAGACCATACGAAACACAGCAATATTGAGCTGTTATTTTACGCAGGTATTTTGTGAGAGCGTGACCCTACCCCGGACTAGCCGACCCATTCGTGCTACAATTATAATATCGTGTCGTCTTAATTATTAATAATGAACTAAAATGAAAAGTAAACTTAGAATGTATGTTACGTCCCACTGCTGCATAGGCCTTGTCTCATTTCTGAGCAAGTATCCACTGTGCTGTCATTTGAAGTTTAAAATATAAACTATTTCGACATTTTGAAATTGTAATATTACTTGGTCAACTCAAAAGAGTAAAACTAATAATTATTTTATAAAAAGTAAAACCCTACTACAAAGTAATACAAAAATGATTTCAAATCATTACAAGCAAGAATTTCTCAGCTACAGCTTGGAGTCGGGAAGCTGTCGGTGTTTGAACCCCGACAACCGTAATTTATAAACGGTTTTTCGTAAGCAACCCTATACCACTGTATTCTAAATGAATTGCCTTAATATTGATATATCTGTCAAGTAATTAGCAGATAAGTGTAATTACTAATATTAACTTACCTGTTTGTACACGACAACCAGGTATTAGGGATCAGATAAAGATGGGCAACCCAACTATCGCATATTATGTACGTTGTATGTTTTCCATTGGAATTTAGTTCATTTGGTAAGCAAGTCGGTAAAATTAGAGAAAGAAATAATGTATAAAAATTTAAATTAATTATAGCCATGAGCATATTAATTTTAGGCAACCCTATTAATAATATATGTTTAGAAATATATTTAATTTGATAACAAAATATTTTCATCCGGTTAACAGATGGATAAAGGTTGATCTTACTTCTGATCCTCTACTAACACATTTTAAGAAAAGGCATTATTTTGATATTAAAAACAGATACTTCAATGATATTTATGGAATAGAATAGAAAAGAATAATTTTTTATTCAATATAGATTAAAAGTAATTCTTACTGAAAGTCAATTTTTTACTTTACCACAGGTTCGAAAAAAAACCTCTGTCCTGGGAACCAGCAAGAAACCCAGCGGGACTTTTTTTTAAATAAATTTTACAATGTCAATGATCACAAAATATTTACAAAATTTATTTTAGAAACAGCTTGGAGGCGACCACCTCATTCCCATGGGTTCATTCATTTATATCATAACAACCCTTTTTATACAGTTTTTGTTTAATTAAATATTTAAACTTGGTAATAGAGAGACATTGTATATTTTCTGGGACTTTGTTGTAATAGTGTATACATTGCCCCAAGAATGAATTACTGACTCTCTGGAGTTGACAAACTGGTATCACTAGTTTGTGTTTATCTAGAAATAAACACAAACTAGTGATACCAGTTTGTCGACTCCAGAGTTACTACAGAGTGTATATCACTTTTTTAACTAAAACTACCTGTATTTGTGAACATACATCAAATTTTCATAGATATACTGTGAGAGCAAAGTTAACATATTTATTTGTTTAATTTTTTTTCTAAGAGATTCACTCGGTATAAGGTTGTAAATAGCTCTTATGGCCCTATACGCAATAGATAAAGCTGCGCTTTTATTATAACACTGATCCGTAGTTACAAATATATGTATATAATAACTATTTATTATTGGATGTGCGCGCCACTAACCAATAAATATATTTATAGTACTTCAGGGGTTGGGGGCAGCCATAAACTTGGCGGGAACCCAAGCCGTCGATAAGAAGGACACTCCTTCACTCTTCGAGCGCCGAGCTAGGCGACGGTAATCACGCTGTTGGAGTAAATCTTGGCAAGCTTTCCGCCACTCCTGCCAGTTCTTGAGGCCCTAGTAGATTTTCTTTTTTGTTGCAAAGGCTGAAAGCTACTTCAATGTTGATTTTTGTTACAATGATATAATTTAGAGAAAAAAAGATTTATGAATTTGTAATTTAAATTCAGTAATTTATATTTGAGACATGTTAGTGATCAAAATTCAACCGCATATAATTAAATTTTTAAGAGTACGTTTGTATAGTAGTCGATAGATACCAAGCGAGTTGCGTTACTGAAAGTAATGATTGTGGAAATATGTTAGTAATATTGTTTTATTGGTAATGATAATACATTCATTGAAACTTAATAAATATGATATATATATATATATATATATATCACTTTTAAATAAACTCGTTGGTACAATATGCGCGCCACATACTGTAAGTTAATTGTACTATTATATTATTTGACCTTTGCGCAAGTGCAAGCATTATGTTGACAAAGTTTTACCGCAATCTGATGAACGGTGTGACAGCGCATAAAATGCGAACAAACGAACATTATTTTTTGTCTGTTTATCTTTCAGTATATATGTACGCTACATAGTATGCTTTGAAATGTATATTAATATTTAAAGAAATCGCATATGAAATGCTATTTTGTCTTGACGTACACCCCACATTAAAAAGGAATATAAGAAACTAGCTTACCAGGCAGACGTTGTTCTGCCCTTTACCACGACCTTTGTCATGTCCTATTAAAAAAACAATATAAATAATCATGGGCAAAAAAAAAACTATCATCTCTCAAGTTAGACCAAATTGCACACGGTGTGCAAATTTGATTAAAATCTGTTAAGTAGTTTAGGAGTCCATCGCGGACAAACAACGTGACACGTAATTTGTATATATTAAGATTACACAACATTTACAGCTCATTCATTTTAAACAATATTAACTTCTCATTTATTCAATAAGAGAAAAAAAAATTGTTTTCTTATCGGTCACCACGCTCAAAAAATGTAACTTCATTTAATATCAAAGACTTAACTGCATCAATAAAATAAATAAATAATTATAATTGCATAAGTTGATAAAAAATGCTATGCAATAGCTTTACCGCGGCAGTCACCGAGTGCCACACGTATTTTTTTATTTAAAAATCTTATTAAAACTTGAGATAAGTATTAGGGTAAAGAGCTTCTCCAGTAAGTTTCATTATAATAACACTTTTTTATGAAATGAAATTAAATGTATTTAACTATTTGGCAAACCGTTAGGTACCTTTGTTCGGAGAAGAAGCAGCAAAATTAACTTTAAACGTATCCTTTTTTCCCAATTTTTTCAATCTAATCTTTATAGATATAATTAGGTATAAGTGAAAAAACAATAACTAAGTAAAGATATAGGCCTCAATTATATATTAGTAAACATATTTTTGAGGTTGAAACCCCACCAAACCATGAAAATGGGCAAATTTCGGTACAAACATGTGCCTCTCCAATGGTTGAAAGGATTCACCGTGATTGCCAAGCTTGGCAGACAGACAGGCGATCGCGGTGCTGCTTCCTGTCGCCTGTCTGAGAATTTCTAGTATTAATGCGAGAGGGTTGCTCGGCTCCACAAACTCAAAGTCACCCAGCGTACGATGAAAAGAGCTATGCTCAGTGTTTCTCTGGTGGATAGGATCCATAATGAAGAAATTCGCCGGAGAACCAAGGTCACCGACGTAGCCTTCTGTATTTGCAGGCTGAAGCGGCAATGGGCTGGTCACATATTTCGAAGAAGCCCGTAAGAGTATGCATGTCATGGAATGGAGACCGCGTTTAGGTAAAAGTAGTGTGGGACGCCCACTGGCTAGATGGAGCGACGATCTGCGCAAGGCAGCTGGCACCAACTGGATGCGTGAAGCCGAAGATCGGGCTAAGTGGTGCGCCTTGGTAGAGGCCTATGTCCAGTAGGGGACTGCCGCAGGCTGATTATGAATGTACGGCTTCTGGTCTTACGATATGCACGAGACCAGAAAGGGTGCCAATAGTTTTTCTTATGTAGTCATGATACTTGTACGGTTAATAATATAATGTATGTATACTTTGCAGTGTTTAACATGGATGTCATAGCAAGTAATAGTCTTAGATTTAAGTCTAATAATATAAGATAAATATGAAATGTTTGGGGCACTCTTTGTCTTTATTTTTAGGTAATATTAAGTTTCTGTAAAAGTTAAATTCAAAGTTACAGCCTATACACGTCCCACTGCTGGGCACAGGCTTCCTCTAATTTCTGAGAGGGTTTTAGGGCAAGGAATAGTCCGTCGCGCTGCCCTAATCGTGTTGGCGAACTTCACATGTGTTCGAAATATTTTTTTCTCATTTCTCAGACATGCAGGTTTTTAAACGACGTTTTCGTTCATCGCCGAGCACGTGGTAAATCAGCATTTAAAATTGCAATTAACAATTTCATTGATGCCGGCGGGGATCGAATCCGGGTTGCTTGTGTACTGTGAAATTTACAGCGAGCGCTTAGCCACCGAGCTACCACGGCTATAAGTTTCTGTAAAATTGTTGGGAGTTATGTACTGTTTGTACTAAAAAAAAAAACAAAACAAACGATGTTCGTAGTGGTCAGCTTCGCTGATAAAAGACTAAGCTAGTAACCAGTAAGAGATTCGCCAAGCTCAAAAGCAGTCACTTAAATCATAGGATGTTAAGGAATATACAATGTTCTTGGACTGCTGTTTCTGTTACAATGCTTAATAGGACTCAAATGGGTCACTTAAATTGAAAGTAATAATATCAAAGCTGTAGTACAATATGATTGCAATAAATAAAATTAATATTGAATGTATTATGTATTTTCTTTTCTCAATAATAGTATACATACATATAAATACATACAATAAATGGACATGAGGTTCTTTTATTTATTAATGCCATATTTAAAAATATTTCTACTCTTTTTCACCACACTAACCAAATTTTCAACTACACTGACATTTTGCTAGAATTTTGAATAAGACTGGAATTTAGAAGCAGCTCAATTTTATTTTACACCGCACAATTCCTGTGGGTGTGGTTTCCTATACATATTTATTCAGCCGTCTCCGTCTGGCCCTGGGCCAAGGGTGGCGTCGATAGCTCCATTTGCACACAGTTTGCGGAATGTTTAGTCTCAATAAGATATAGAAATGCCGATTCGGCGGTGTAATGTTGCGTGATTTAAATACTGTAGTGTAGGACGTGTTGTCGTGTTGTGTAAATTGATAGGGAAATACTATTTTGTGTTTATTTATTTTATAGCAGTAAGAAGATTTTATCCAAGTAAAAATAAAAAAATACACAATATTGATAATTAATAGAATCAGACGTTACTTTGCGGAAATCCATTATAATAAAAATGTCAAAAATCAATTCAGTAAGACACTCAGCGATCAGACACCGTAGAATCTACTTCACCTGAGGATGCCTCGTGCAGAGGCAAAACACGCGTCCTTTCCTAATGTAGTGCTGTTTTGTGTAGTGTTGCTGGGATTAGTGGTAACGGGGATAGTGTACAAAATTGAGGGAGAGCGGGAGGAGGCTCTTCAAACTAGGTATGACACATCCTATTATTTTACTACGCGAATTTTAGCAAATTGATTTTTGACATTTTTTAAAATAATTTTCTGTGATTGGGATAAACCTTTGTGTTTGTTTCACAATCATCATCATTCATCATTACAGCTCTTCACAAGTCCACTGATGAACATAGGCCTTCCCTAAAGAATGCCACAAAGTACGGTCCTGAGCCACCTGCACCCATAGACTTCCTGCATGTCTTACCAGGTCGTCATTCCATCTAGTGGGGGGTCACCCTACACTACGCCAACCGGTACGAGGCTGCCACTCAAAAATCTTTTTTCCCCATCAGTTGTCGGTTGTTTGAGCTGTATGGCGGCCTATTTTTATTCAGCTAACTAATCCGTTGGGCAATGTCGATCATTCTGGTTCTACTGAGGATATTCCCATTTCTAAGTTCATCACGCAGAGTGACTCCGAGCATAGCCCTCTCCATAGTTCGCTGAGCGACCTTGAGTTTCCTCATATTGCCAGTAGTGAAGGACCACGTCTCAGATCCATAAGTCATCACTGGTAACACCGCTGATTGTACAATCTCGTATTCAGGTTTTGAGGTATACCTGACCAGGTGTGTCGTAATTTCACGAACACTGCCCAGCCGAGTTGAATACGTCGATTGACCTCTCGGTTCAAGTTGAACTTATCTAGTCGGACTATTTGTCCCAGGTAAACGTACTAGTCAACAACTAGCTAAGTACTCCCAACAAATAACGAAATAGGAGTGACATGTATATTATACATGATCTTTGTTTTGTCCATGTTCATCTTAAGACCTATCCGTTTGTATAGTGCTTAGGTCGTCAAGTGATTCTGCCATAAGTAATATAT
Organism: Parnassius apollo; assembly: GCA_907164705.1. Taxonomy (NCBI): domain Eukaryota; kingdom Metazoa; phylum Arthropoda; class Insecta; order Lepidoptera; family Papilionidae; genus Parnassius; species Parnassius apollo. The sequence continues at coordinate 1,710,321 of CAJQZP010001189.1, read as the reverse complement.
CGTTGGCAAATCTAAGGTGAGTGATATACGACGTTAATGATAATACTGTATCCTTGCTAGTTCAGTAGCTTTATAACGACTTCCAATGCAGCGGTGAAGAGTTTCGGGGATCCGTCACCTTGTCTTACACCTCTCTGCAGTTGGATAGGTTTCGTACTCTGGTTCTGTACTCAGATAACCATCGTAGCCCTACTGTACAAACACTTTACTTGCGTTTCACAATATTTATTTTAAATTATTAATCTACTAACTACGAAATACGACTGGTTTCGCCCCACGGTATAATCAGGGTATATGAAATGAACCTGGAGTTTCACCGGGTGACAACAATCACAAGTTATCGTCACATCTTATTAAAGTCCACTGCTGAATATAGGCTTCACCAATAGATTGCCTCATAGGGAGGCAAACCGCATCATAAGTGCTGGCAACTCTAGTTTCTTAATTTTACTCAGACGCTGCTGCCCATCTCCTGATTTGTTTCCTCCTCTCGCCTCTTACGACACCCACGGAATGATATGGGGTAGTGGATATTCGTATACCGTCACTACACGATGTAACAATTGCAAATTGAAATTATATATAAAAATATTTTCTTTTATTAAACAACGACAATCACAGTGCGTATTGTCAGTATGACATATGGTTCTGAGACGTGGTCGTTCAAAAAAGGAGGTGCCGCGCGAGGCGTGCACTAGGTGTGTGTACGCGGCTAATATTTTAAATTTATTTTTTGTTAAATTAAGTTATACTTAAAGACTTAAACTACTGTTTGTAATGACAAAATAATAGATTGTTACTAAATGCATATGAAAGTATATACGCGGGCGAAATCGCGGGTAAAAGCTAGTCTGAAATAAAATAATTTATTATAATTACTCGTATTGTTATTTTTGTGAAAGGGTGGTCCGACCTAAATTTAGAGAAAATAAATTCAAAGTAGGGGTTGAAGTTTATATTGTAAATATATATTTAGAAGGCATTAGGATAGAAATTTTCCTCAGTCCACTTAAAAGGGTAAGGAAAATTAATTTTTAATGGTAAAGGTCGAATTTATAAACAATTAAAAAGAATTTCAGATTATGAATACCTCAGAATATTTATTCACGTTCGAGTCCCGTTTCGGGCGATAATCATTTAATGAGTTGTTCGTCAAGATATTCTATGTAGCAGCTAGAAGTCAGGAAGTTGGTGGTGTATCACCCCTTGCATCAGAAAGAGCCGTTGGTCGCAACAACTCGTGCATTATAGACCTGTCCTGCGCAGATGGATGATTTCCGTTAAGATCGATCGTCATGGCCGAACTCAGTCTGGAGGACATTACTATAGAAATATGGTGACAAGCGAGCACACAGTCTACCTGGTATAAGTGAAGACTGAGTCCCATAGATATCTACATCTTTTCTCGATTAGGAACCAAAATACAGATCCACTGTCACCACGTAGGCTTAAATGGAATGAATTTACAGTAAAAAGCGTCTTCTTTTCTCTACACTCACCATACAATACACAGAAGCAAGATACTATTTCACGTTGGCATTTTTTTGAGTGCGTGGTCCTTTCCCGGTCTAACCGGCCTATTCGTGCTACAACTATAATACAGCTAAATTAAATCTTTATCATCATTACAGCCCTTCACAAGTCCACTGCTGAATATGAGTATCCCCCAAGGAATGCCAGAAAGCATGGTCCTATACTACCAGCATCCATCGACTTCCTACATGTCTTACCAGTTCGTCACTACACTACATCTATCGGTACGAGGCTGCCACTCGAGAACCTTTTCCCCCATCGGTTGATGGTTCTTCGAGCTATATGGCCGGCCCATTGTCACTTCCGCTTACTAATCCGTTGGGCTACGACAGTCACTCTGGATCTACTGCGGATATCCTCATTTCTAAATTTATCACGTAGTGCATAGAATCTCCATTCGATGAGCGACCTTGAGGGTCCTCATATGGCCAGCAATGAGGGATACGATCAGTGGTGAAGAAAAATCTGATTCAATATAAAAGTATGTTACTAGTATATAACATCGTAAGATAAAGGAGTTAATTCTCTAAAAATGTAATCTTAAGGAACATAAATACGGTATACATTTCCCCAACAGTTCACCGATACAATATAAATGGCAAGCACCTTGTTGTTTTGGCGGATCGCGCTTGAATACTCCACTAGCATTAGAGTTCTATTTATCACGTCAGTCTGAAGTCTCTGATAAATCTGCTGCATATTTTTCCTGAAGTTTTAAAATAAACACTTGCAGAAATTTTACAGAAGTGCACTCAAAGCCTTCGGGAGTCAATTCAGGTAGTAGATTTATTTATAAATATTGAGAACCATTTTGTTTATTTCAAAAAATATCACAGCGTAATATTTCATTGCTATATTTGAAAAGTCAATTTCAAAAGAGGTCATGCTCAATAAAGTCAAAGTCACAAAATACTTAACGCTGTAGATATTCTGCAATGACACATGTGGAGTTTGCATAGGACTGGTAAAATTTATTTTTTAGAAAACATGATAGAGCCGTACTGTAGCTACATTATGGTTATAGCACGAATGGATCAGCTCGACCGGGGAACATAAAAAACTAGCACATAATAGCAGATAATGCTGCTGTGTTTTGTATGGTGAGTGTAGAGAACCGGAGACCGTTTTTACTAGAAACGAGGCATTCCATCTTAGTCCTCATCTGCATTTTGAAAATTAATCGGTGATAAATGTAGATGTCTATGGGTTACAGCATCCACTTACTATCAAGTGGACTGTGTGCTTGTTTGTTAGCCTTATTCTTTATAAAATAACACTTGCGTTTGCATTCTAATCTGGTTTATATGATTAGTACGGCTTATATAGATCATTTACTAATTTAATTATAATCTTGGAATAGAGCTGTTTAGATTTAGGATTTTTACTTGATTCTTCATTACAATGTAAATGTAATCCCCTGCTGAATATAAGCCTCTCCCATAGACTGCCTCAAAGAGGGGATTTAGCCGTCGTTGCCACGCTTAACAGGCGGTTTGGGAACCGCAGTTACGAGTAGTTAACGTTTGTTATCAGGGAAATGCTGTCGACCATCTCCTGCCTCAGTTTCTTTCCGTCGTCTCTTACGACACCCGCGGCATGATATGGGATAGTGGGTATTATTTCTTAATCCGCCACTACACTGTTTTAAATAAAATTAATTAATCGAGCATAAAATGTTAAAAATTTGGAAAATTCAAAAGTGCACGCCTCATAATCTCATATGATTATATCAAAAGAAAAATATCCCTTTTTCCATATTTAAGACGAAAGAAGAGATCGATGACAATATTTTTAGAAAAGAATATTTTTATTTGTAGAAAAGTACCACTTGTTATTTACATTTTCATTAATTACAATTAAACGAGACCAAATTACTCAGTAATTTTTAAAAGGTACCTGTGCGTTGAGATTCTAAACCTAATAAAGAAGAATTATTTTGAAACATTAATTCTAACGACTGTAATCGTGCGCCATCCATACCTACAGACATCTGGACACCATCGAATTTTTTTTAATCAGTTCGTTTTTACAATAAATACAGAAAATTACTTTTAAAAATAATAGAAACATGAAAACGAGTGATTCTCGATATATGTGAATTTTTATTATTCTAAAAGTGCAATAGTAAAAAAATAAAGACATTTTTAGAAAATTACTGGATGTCCATTACGTGTGAGTAGACGCTTATGAGGCGAGCAATAACTTTATACGTTCGGTCGTATTGGAGAAGAAAAAGTACAAATATAAATTATTTATACCTGGATGAAGTAATTTTGAGTTAAAATATCCAAAGTTCTTAACCTACTACAAAAAGGAGCGGGTTATCAATTCGACTGTATTGGTTTTGTGTATATATGCAAACATGCGATATATTTACCAATACTGAATCGATTTTGATGATAATTTTTATGTAATAAATTATAAGAAAAAACTCACCTTTGTTTTAATGTAACTATTTATCACAAAATCGCACCACTTTTACGTATCAAAATACACTTCAAACCATTATTTAAACAATAATATAGGAGCAGCAATACGCCACAGACCAAGTTCCCGCCAAAAAACAATCATCACAAACTAACTAGATACCTACACGAGTAACACACACTACTTCAGTTTTATTTAAAAAAAACGCAATATGTTTTTTATTTGTTCTTACTCCATCACTTGGTGGCCACTACGATTATTTGTGTTTCAAATATAAATATTCGAGAAATATGTTCTTCAATAAATTGATTTTAACAATACTCAACGTTAATATTATTTAACTGGAATAGCATCGTAATAAATGCAAGTGCAGGTGCTGTTAGGAAAAATACTTTCCGTTATAAAACAAATGGAGGGAATCTCCTTGTTCTGATGGATTGTGCTTGAATTCAGTGCTTGCATTAGATTTCTATTTATAACGTCTGTATCGAAACTTTGATAAATCTGTTCCATATATTTCTTGATGTTTGAAATAAACACTTGAATACTTGAAACATTTATAGAAAGTTACTGGAAAGTTCGCAAACCAATTCAGTTTTTATTTTTAATTCTAGAAAAGGATCTTTCTTTTAGATTTCAATTTTTTTATTTGATTACACATCACAATATTTTGTTATTTTATTAGTGACAAAAACAGACTTTTGTGCTCGGATATTTAATTGTATTTCTTTTTTAATTCCTTTTGTTCAATGGAGTCAGTATTGATTTTTTTTCATATACAATAAGGGTAACAAGGAAGCACACAGTGGTAAGAGGCCCATAAACATTTATATTTATCCTCGATTAAGAAACAAAATGGATATGCGTTATTACCCCTGAGAGCTAAGATGTAATGCAATGATTGTTTCCCTGTTAAAAAGGTTTTAAATCAGAAATGGATGTTAAGTTAGCTATATAATTTTAAATAAAACTAAATTTCGTATATTTTCCAAGTAATGAGAGAAAAGACAGAAAATCCTTATTTCTTGGATGGTATATATTTGAAGGTTCTAGAGCAGTACGTATGTCGAGGGTGGCGGCCGCGGCTGCCGGCGGTGTCACGCGTCCGCTCCAACTGGTTGAGAGAGGCGCCATGCACTCGCGCCACCAGACTACTTAACCGTATCCATGAGGAAGTAGAAATATTCATTTACGGATTTTATCGCGTGTATTTCATTATTTTTTACTTATTTTTAATTCCCGACGTTTAATAAGTAAAAAATAATGAAATACACGCAATAAAATCCGTAAATTTAGTTTTATTCAATGTGTAGTGTTCGCGTAAATTCAAGAAATCATTATATATAATTTTATGTACTTTTATGTACTTTCATCGTGCGTCTGCGTGAGAGAGATTAAGGGTACTTCAGGAAAACAGGTACCCGGGTCGCTTGGGTACTGTGAAATTTACAGCGAGCGCTTAGCCTCTGAGTTACCACGGTTGAACTGTTTTAGTATTGGATAATAATAATTATAAGAGATATTAGGTGCTTTATTTCTTTTTTTAAATCACTTTATATTTCTGCTTTGATCGATATCAAGACAGCATTAGAATTTTATTTATCACGCCTTTTTAAATCTTTTGAAAAATTGACTGTATATTCTTGAGTTAAAAACAAACAAAACTTACCTGAAATTTTCATTAAGTGTACGTATTGAAAGCGTCAGTACGTCACGTCCGGTATCAATTCATTTATGCATACGGAGTGCAATTTTGCATATTCAAGTTTCAAGTTGCTGATAGATTTTTAAATCTACTGTTTGAAATACAAAGAGGATGGTAAAAGGTTATTTTTTAATACGAGTATATAATCAGTTTTGAGAATGAATATTGATTGATACGACGCCTGCTGCTGTGGAGACTAGCGAACAATTTTTTTGTAAACGATAGAAAATATTGTTGCCCTCCGAATCAGCCAATTTTTATCTCAGGTAGACCAAAACTTTGATAGATATGAATTTTTTTGTAAACACGTAGAGAATATTTCTAGAAAAAAAAATGGCCGCCACATAAAGGGGGAGGGGATTAGACCTCAGTGTGTAGTGTATTTTTGTATTAAAATAGCTGTATTATAAGTACCTAGAATATCGCTAGTCCGTGGCCGGACACACTGTATATAAATATATACATATTATGTGTTAAATTAGTAAAAAGATATTATTTTAGAACATATACTGCAATTTTATTTATATGCATAGATGTTTCGATGAAAAGACAAAGATAAAATGCTTTTCAGCGTGTTTTTTTACTTTGCATATCCTACCTCTTTCATTGTTTTGCAGACCCTATTCCTACGTTTTCATTTAAGAAAATTTCTCCACATTTCAAAATTAAACATTGCTCACAATCTTGGCGGACAACCTTGACAAGTAATTGAAGTGACAAAATCGTCGCTCTTGCACTGTAGCTGACTCAGTGATTGCTTTAAATTAGTTGTTCGCTTCACTACGCCACACAAACTATTATTTATTTATTTTGGATGGAGTTCTGTGCCTTAAATGGGAAAATGTTCGGGGAGACAGCTGTCATTTGCAAATGGTTATCCCTAAAGCTAAAGTGCCGGATGTTCTACAGCTGTACCATAATGATTGTTCAGGAGGCCATCTAGGAGTTAAACGAACTCTACTGAAAACCCGAGAACGGTTTTACTGATCCACTGTCGAAAAGATGTCGAGGACTGGTGTCACAAATGTACAAGTTGTGCGGCTGTAAAGGGACCTCAGACTCGTAGTAGAGGTGCATTGAAGTTGTACAATGTTGGTGCACCGTGGGAGAGAATAGCCACTAACGTGGCGGGGCCGTTTCCGGAGAGTGAAAGCGGTAACAAGTATTTCATGGTTGTGATGGATTACTTCACTAAGTGGCCAGAAGTCTTCGTCATTCCAAATCAAGAAGCTTCAACAGTTCAGTGTAAACTAGTTCATGAACCTTTAACTAAACCCAAAAAAGAAAACAGGAAAAGTTTAAAGTCAGATACACGCCATAGTTTTGAATGTGTTGAACGAATAAAGCTTAAAGAAACACTGCATGCTACTCAACCTGAAAAATATGTAAATGATTATGTCGAATCCCTAACCTCAAAAATTAAGACTAGTGAAGAAACTTGCAAATATCCACCGAAAAGGAAACTATGCATCATTAGCAGCATTCGTAGCAATCAAATGGCGACTACAATGAGAAACCACTTCGAAACGCAAAACATCTGCCACTACCGCATAACGGGAGGTGGTATTAACCAACTGTTAAGTGGTCTACAAACAAAACTTGTGAATTACACCCTTAATGATTTTTGTATTTTAATTGTAGGTGAAACTGATTTTGATGTTTCCAAAAATTATAATGATTTAGTTATGAATATAAGGAAGACTCTTTTGACCGTTCAGCACACAAACATCTTGATATGTCTGCCTACTTTTAAATTTTGTTACCACTCTAATATTTATAATAGACGAATTGAAACCTTTAATAAGCTTTTATACTCTGATAATATTAATTTTGAATATTGTTACATTTTAGACTCGAACAAAAATTTAGACTATTCTACTCATATGTTCTCAGGATATAATGGAAAATTAAATAAACGCGGATTAAAGACAATTTTGCATGACATAAACGAATTTATAAAAACATTTGATGATGTAACATTGAGTGAAAATTGACGAATAGAAGACATCTCTGATCTAAAAGTAATAACGTTTCAAGAAAATAAAATCGATACAGAGAAGTCTTTCTTTCGCCCCAAAATGCTATAAAATATATGTCGAAACATTCAATGTCTTTCTAACAAAATTGACGACTTAAACTTATTGTTAATGGAAGTTAAAATAGATATATTAATCGTAAGTGAACATTGGTTATTACCGATTAACTATCATTTTTACACATTAGAGGGCTACGAACTACGTGCGAAGTATTTGCGGCAAAAACATATACACGGTGGGGTTGGTATCTTTGTTAGAGAAAACATGAAAAATAAAGAACGTTTAGACATTCAATTATTCACAGTAGAATTTATCGTGGAATTGTGTGCGTTGGAGATTACTGAATCTAACTTATTGATTGTTGCCATCTATCGCTGTGAGAGAGAAATAGAAACATTTTTCGTTCAAATGCAAGCTTTACTAAACCACTTATCCAACCATGCTCATAATAAAAAAATTATCATAGCGGGCGATATAAATATAGACATCACAAGGGATACAAAAATATCTCGTAGACTTATCAATCTTTGAAAATGTTATATTATATAATGTTAAATTATTATGAATTATAAATGAGACCCAAAACAGTAAATCATGCATTGACCAAATTATAATTTCTAAAAATACTTACATGACGGCTTTTGTACAAAATTATGACTCATCAGATCATCACGCATTAATTGGACAAATACCAGTCGAAGAGAACATGAATGGAAATAATATTACTTATAAAATAAACAAACGACTTCTTAATGAGAATAATATGAAAAAATTCAGAATTAAACTAAATGAAATTAATTGGTGTAATATAATGACCCCAACGAGTGATATAAATACAAACTATAATAAATTTCAGAACCAAATCAAGTCTATTTTAGATGAACATATTCCACGAAAATTGTATAAATTACAAAATAAAGAAAAGACAAAATGTTGCTACAACAAACGTGTCTTACGTCATCTTACTAACTACTACAATAATGAAGCCTTAAAATCTTATACAAAAATCTTCAGCAAAATACTAAAAAGAATAATAGTCACAGAAAAAAGAAAATCTTACATAAAAAGAGTACAAACGTCACGTAATAAATATAAAACTATGTGGGCTATGATAAATGAAAAAAACTTAAAAAAGTTAAAAGTGTAAAATATGAAAACATTTGTTTACGTAATTACGTTTTAAATATAACATCTCCAAGTAAAGTTGCAAACTTATTCAATAATTATTATATAAGTTCAAATAACTGCTCCTCTCTAAATAAGCGGTCGTCTCGAGTATCCTTGCCAAATTCACTATATCTTAGTGTGTTACAGAAGCTGATGTAAAAAGAGCGATAATGGGACTAAAATTATTTTTTTTGAAAAATACGAAAAAAATTTTTTTAATTAATTAATTTTTTTGAAAAATACAGCATTTTTTGTAAATATCAGCATGGTTTCCGAAAAGATCATTCTACTACGTCCGCTGTATTTGACTGCATCTTAGAAATTCAGAATGCTCTAAATGAAGGAAGATGTGCTATAGCTATTTTTATGGACATGTCCAAAGCATACGATCGCGTTTTGCATGGACCCTTGCTGGAAAAGCTATATTCGCTAGGTATACGAGGGCAACCGCACGAATGGCTCTCTTCTTATCTTGCGAATAGAAAACAGTACGTGCAGGTATCACATATAAATGAATATCGAAAACTGATAAATGACATAAATTCGTCCACTGCAATAGTAACAGGTTCTATACCGCAGGGTAGTGTCCTAGGATGCTTGTTGTTTTCTATTTACATCAACGAACTTCCTTCAGTAGCACCACATAGAGTCGTTTTGTTTGCAGATGACGCGATAGTTATAATTACTTGTAAACAAAAAATTCTAAGTAGTTTGCAGGAAAAAATAACCCAATGCCTTAGAAAAATTGTGAATGAATTTGAGGTTTTAGGCTTATTACTAAATTTTGAAAAGACCAAAATAATGCATTTTCGCCAATATCAGAGATCAGAAGTCCCGCTCGCTATATCTTACCAAGGTATAAATATTGAGGAAATTCGCACATTTTCATTTCTCGGGATAATAATAGACTCAACTTTTTCGTGAAAAACTCATGTAGAAAGAGTTGTGAGTAAGTTGATCAGTTTTTGCTACGCCCTGCGTGAGCTACGTAAGGATACTAATGAGCAGTGCATACTTACTGCTTACCACAGCCACGCAGCTGCCTGGATAAGATACGGCATCATATTCTGGGGAAACTCTACCGAGGTACACGCGGTATCCGTGCTCCAAAAACGCTGCCTTAGAATCATCACATTCGCAGCTCCAAGAGATTGAACAAAACTTACTAACTGTAAGGAGCATGTACATTTTTGAATTATGCCGATTTGTTAGGAAAAATCCTCATTATTTCTAGCGATTTGAAGATAGACCCAGTCGCTACGGGACACGCCGAGGTTATAATCTGGTTACTCCTGCCACACATCTCACATTATATAAAAATGGTCCCTACTACATGGCTATAAGGGTTTACAATCATTTACCTAATACAATAAAAGCCCTCCAGTGTCGTAAATTTGAAATAGTACTCAAGAAAATGCTTATTGTAAAAACATATTACAGTTTGAATGAATATTTTAATGATAAATTATAAATCAATTTTAATTATTTGACAATTTTCTTTATTTCTATTTACATATTTGACATTGTTAGTATTTTTCATCAAAATTTTTAAATTTACATAATATAAATGACGAATGATCAGTTGACAATATTTAATGAAATTTAATTTTTAAAACAAATGTGTAAGTTTTATTTAGTCTGACATTTTATAATATAATTTATATATTGTGTACTATAAATACTACTATAAATACTGTAATTTGAATGAAATGAAAATGAATTCTATATTAATTAAAATTTAAACTCTGTTTTAATATGCTACGCCCGTACAGGGTGTCACATGCTCTGTAAATATATTGTTCCAACTTTATACTTTGTGACATGCAATAAAGAATTATGAATTATGAGCACGTCAGAAAATCGGGCCACAAATGTCTGAAAATATGAAAACCCGGTATGACCGCAAAATGAACAACAAAGGGTTCAACGAAGGTTCACTAGTGTGGTTGCACAATCCAGTCCACAGCAAAGGGAAATCTCCAAAGCTTCAAGCTAAATGGGACGGCCCGTACCGGATTGTGACCAGGATCAACGATGTAACCTACCGGATACAGAAAGGCGAAAACGGGACTCCTAAGATCGTCCATGTAGATCACCTGGTGCGTTATTATGGGGCCGATAATGCTCGGGACGAGCATGTCTTAGGAGGGGGCAGTGTTGAGTGCCTAAGTTGACGTCTGGCACTAGCGCCACCTAGTGTCGGGTAACAGAGCGAGGAGAGCTTTCCAGAAAATGACATTGACTAATCTTATAACAACAGCGCCATCTAGTATCGAATTGAAAAATTAAGCTTTCTAGAAACCTCACACTCGAACTTTCTGCGTCTGGTCGGTTGGCGCCCGTATCTAAACCCGCTGCATGCCGGGATTGGGGCAGTATAGAATTTGGCGAGACAAGGGAAGCTTCGGCGCGAAATAAAGTGAATCAGTGTGGTTAATTATTAGAGTTTTAAGTTGCAAATTTTGGTAATTCAATCGGCAGTTTTTATTGTCACGAACCTCAAGCTCGTAACAATATTAACAATTTAGGTATCGCTTTTTAGTATCGCTTTTTTTATATCACAACGATTGTAAAGAAGTTTTCTCTTCAATAAGTAGATCTGAAAATGCTAGTTTAACTTAAAATATCCTTATAAATAAAAATGCCATACTCGCCTTAAATGACTGGCTATTAACCGTTTATTGTCTGCGAGATATACGGTCAACATCGTACGCCGATGTCGGGTAAATGTCCGGTCATCAGTTTCACGGCATCAGGGTGCCGGAGGCATTGCAAAAATCTGCCCATTTCATCGACGTAATCGTCACCATCATTTGTGCTGTCATATGGTTCAAGTGATAGACTGACGCGATTCAATGATGCAAGTAGCCTTTTTATAATAGACAGAGTCGCTTCTTCGCTTTTGTTTTACACCCCCTGCTTGGACGGTCGTTAGATAACTCACCCAAGTGCACTGTAAACTGTCATAGGAGTCATCGTCACGCAAGTAATGATACGGAATGATTTAAATTCACCCTTTTACAGCCCTGAGATCAATGAAGCTGTAAAAGCCTTAGAGACTTACAGCATTAACATCATCAGAAACTAGATTATCCGCTTCTGTCTGTATTCTCACTAAACACTTTAAAACATACTGTTGAATTTTAAGCCGGTAAATTGAAAAAATAAATATGAATCGAGGAAGGTTTTCATGTATAGTAGATTAATTTCTTTAAGAATTAAAAAAGAATTAAAAAAACTAGTCAAACTAGCTACAAAGGTAGTATCTAGCTACTTTTACAAAATAAAAAAACAAACTTCCATTTCGGAGGTGTAATGGAGCGTAAAAAGTCTACCAAACTACTTAAGTTAACGGCGAAATTGACATTAATTTGAGATGATAGTTTCCTTTACTGTCGCGTAAATGGTGTATTAACAAAATTCCAATTTCTACTGTAGAATAAGGATAAGAAATGATCATACAGTCCTCCTGATGGTGTGAGTAAATACTGTGGTCTATAGACACTACATCTATCCTCAATTAAGAATCAAAATGCGGACGCATTGTCACCCCTGGAAACTAAAACTTTTTTGTTTATTTAAAAAAATTAGGGTGACTAATGGTCCCACAGCCCACCTGATGGTAAGAAGATGCTGTGGCTCATAGACATCTACATTTATCCTCAATTAAGAATAAAAATGCTGATGCGTTGTCACCCCTGAAGACTAAGATGGAATTCCTCATTTCCAGTAAAAAGGGTCTCCGGTTATGAACACTCACCGTACGATACACAGCAGCATTAAGCTGCTAGTTTACGCTGATATTCCGTCAATACGTGGTCCCACCCTGGTCAACTTGATCCATTCGTGCTACAACCATAATATAGCTGCAGCGTGGCTCTACTACGTTAAAAAGATGAAATTATTCTTCTCACTATAAGAAACGCCATTATTCAGTTGTTTCACGCTGGGATACTGTGAGAGTGTGGACATACGCTGGACGAGTGGACCCACTCGAGCTGCAGCCCTTATAGTTGCAGCATGTCTTTACCACGTAAATAAGCAGAAGTGTAGGACAGAAAACTGCTACTCGTATACTGCTTAGTTTAATGGCGAAATTCACAAGTCCTTAAGATGATTGTTTTCTTTGCAAATTTTATGTCAACAAAATGTCTTACATATTTGAGTTTATAATAATAATGATTTTAGAAAAAGTAAAAACCGTTTCAAATTACTAAAAAAGAAGTTATCTATTTGCAACCTTTATGGGTGGAAGTTTTTCTCCAAATTTATATGGGACCATACTTTGATTATAACCTATTTAAGAAAAATAATATATATCATGTGAATATATATCATATGATATCATGTGAAAATCCTTAAACAATAGTCCAATATGAAACGTTTTCCCTATTTTATACTCTTTGGGGCAGTATGTTTTCTTCAAAATTCAACGAGACCACCCTTAAAGTAAAACCTATTTAATAAAAAATAAATTTAATAAAAAAACCTATTTAATAATTATTAAAATCGATGTACAATCTGCGAAGATATCGCGTAACATACATTCGAATTGACAACCTAAACCTCAACCACATTTTTGAAGTCAGTTGATACTTGTATATTGTACTATCTGTGATTGAACTTAAGTTGTGTGTGTGTTTGCTTATTAATATTATGACCGTGATATACGCTTATACCTTGGACCATATATCACGTATGTGACGGTCAACGTGCGGGTCAACTCGTGTAATGTTACGTGAAATGAGCGCATAAGGACATTCTCAATTTTATAGTGTTGTAAAAGTTATAGTCGCTCTATAAAGTTTTATCTATCCTACACCGTAGGAATATTGGATTTAGCCGTTGTAACCCGAGTGACTTACTGAACTCCTACCTTAATTTTGGGCACCTTAACACGTGGTAAAGCCACGCTGCAGCTATATTATGGTTGTAATACGAATAGGTCGGCTCGATCGGGAAAGGAACATGTTACAATATAATACCAGCCTAAAATAGCAGCCCAATACTATGAGTGCAGCGAACTGGATACTCTTTTTACTGGAGACGAGGTATTTCATCTTAGCCCACAGAGTTGACAACATATCTATATTTTAATTCTTCATCGGAAGACAGATGTAGATGGTTATGAACATAGCATTTACTTACCATTAGGTGGACTATGTATTTATTTGTCACCCTTATTCTAAAATAACTTACACTGGTAATTTTTTTCTAATTGACTTGTACTTTTATAACAATAGTGAATCGTGGTGATTGGATTTGGCACTGACAATATACCACCTACCAAGCTGACTGCTAAACATTTGGACTTACAAAGGCAAGGTCACGTTTAACTCTTACGTTTTTGATTACTTTAAACGAGACCTACTTTAGTTACGAAATAAAAAGTAACAATATAATAAATAAATTAAGTCGATATATTTCGGACGTTTACACATCACTATTCCTAGGTAATGCTTCGCGAAAAACGTAACCACGGTCCCAATAGCATCCATATCGTATATGCTTTTATCGTAGTAGTAGGCAATGGAAATTTGTGTCAAGATCTGTGATAACATAACCTTAGGATTTTTCTAATTTTTTTAAAAGGTAAAGCGTAAAGCTATTTCTATTACAAAAGACAATATTTCTGTGTATGATTCAATAAAAAATCTCTTTAAAAGACCATATCATGTAGGTATGATATTATATACATATATCATATTTATATACGATTATATTCACACATTAAAATCGTTATTATAAGAGAACGTAAATACCTAGAGAAAAGATGTCATCAAATCAAATTTAAAAAAAATAACCAGAGACTTACTGTTGTTAGAATGTCTTTCTTTTCCGTCTTTTTTTTCTAAAATAAGGCTGACAAACCAATATCTAATGATACGAATTGAGTGTGTTTGGTAGCACTTTTAAGTGTAGCAAACATACTCTACTCCATGTCTTAGTGCATTAGCGCTATGATACGTGGATTTTTGACTACTGGCGTGTTAGTAGCGTGCATTCGGACATTCGTGCGTGACACGTTCGTGTTAGTTTTAATTAAAAACAATACCAAATTTGTTGCCAAAGTCGATAGGAATTTTGTTGTGGGGTGGGGTATAAGGGGAATAAAAAAAAAGATGTTTTTTTTTTTTTTTTTGGATAGTGTGGGTTGTTTTTTGGGTGGTGTGTTGGGTCCACGGCGCTGGGTTAAATAAAAAAAAATATTTAATAAAAAAAAAAAAAAAAAAAAAAAATATAAAAAAAAAAAATAAATTTATTTTTTTTTAGTTTTTTTAAAAATTAAAAAAATTTTTTTTAAATTTTTTTTATATTTTGGTGTTTTTAATTTTTTTAATTTTTTTTCTTTTTTTGTGTGGGTTGTTGGCGTGTTGTGTGTTGCCATCCGTACGATAGTTGCATTAATTATTAATGCTACTTGCGGTCTTGTGATGGAACTGCGGGTGTGCTGCGCTTGATTTGACGCATCTTGTGGGTCTGGTCAGTGGAGGTTTGCGGGTGCTGACGTCTGCTGGGATTTTACGGGGCGGGGGACCATGGGATGATGTAAGCCCGATGATAGTCGTATTGACACTTGTTGCGTTCTGAAGCATTGCATCCCTACGATGGTTGTTGGGCGTGTCGCTATTTAAATGGCGCTCTCTACGTCTTGGTTTAACTCAAAACAAAGCTTTCACAATTTAGCTT
Source organism: Parnassius apollo (assembly GCA_907164705.1). Classification (NCBI taxonomy): domain Eukaryota; kingdom Metazoa; phylum Arthropoda; class Insecta; order Lepidoptera; family Papilionidae; genus Parnassius; species Parnassius apollo. The sequence goes on along the minus strand of CAJQZP010001189.1, from coordinate 1,694,763 downwards.
TGTCCAAGTCTGGTGCCTTAGTTACGGGGCTGCAGATTCTCTGACCTCCATGACGTTTTATATAACAACATAGTAATATTTCCCTGTAAATTTCCCACTAAATTATTGAAAGGAATTTAGTGGTGGGTGAAACAAACATAATCGATAAGGGGGTATGGGAATATAGATGGGAGGAGTGTTACAAAACCATAATATATCTGCAGCGTCGCTCTACCACGTAGCGTCAAATAGCAGCTTAATGTGCTGTGTTTTGTATGGTGATTGTAGAGAACCGGAGACTTTTCTTTACTGAAACGTGGTATCTCATTTTAGTCCTCAGGGGTGAAAACGCATCTGCATTTGGATTCTTAATCGAAAATAAATCTATGGGCCATAGTATCCTTGCTATCTGGTAGACTATGTGCCCATTTGTAATCCATATTCTAAAAATAAAATACGCATAATATACATAATATTAACGTAACAATATTCCTATTAACGAAATCTAATCTAATTAATTTGTACCTAATTATCATTGCAAGAGCAATTTCGGCATATAACAGTTAACAATAACAATAGATTTAAGCCGTATTACCATTGAGGCAATCAAATTAAATATCTAACGTTGTAACAATTTCCGAACGTATTATAGTTTCGAATAAAATAAGGTTTAATGGCGTATTATTATTATCACCTGGGCGATCGAGATTTGTTTGGTGTTAGAAAAAAATTCACAGGGATTATATCTATACAATTTTTTCTAGATAGAATTGAGATAGAGCGGGAGGTGCTGTTCAAACTAGGTGAGACTCATTTATTTTATTCCGCGGAACTGAACAAATTAATTTTCAAAACCTTTAATATAACAGACTTTTGCAAATTAACGCCTGATTCTATTAAATATCTTAGATAGAATTATAAAACGGACATTGTAAAGAAGTTTTGTCTTACGAAATTCGTGCTAGTTCAGAGGATAAGCCTTGAAATTTCATTGTAATGTAGAGAAGCTAAGAATGATATCCGGTAAATAATGTACTGTATAAACGTAATGTATGTAGAATCGTTTTTTATGCGACTCAACTGCTTAAATAGTTCTAATATGTATGAATGAATTTTTTTTTATAAAATAAGGACGACAAACGAGCACACCCTCCACCTGGTGATAAGTGTATGCTGTGTATGCTGTCTAAATTTATCCTCGATTAAGAATTAAAACGTAGATGCGTTGTTACCCCTGAGGACTAAGATAAAATGCCTCGTTTCTAGTAAAAAATGGTCTCAAGTTCTCTACACTCACCGTCGAAACAGACCAGCATTTAGGTGCTATTTCACGCTGGTATTCTGTGAGAGCGTGGTCCTTCCCCGGTCGATTTTAGCGGGTCTCATGTTTCTGCATCTGCTTCTTCGATAACAAGAAATAATAATAATACCAAAAAAAATTCACGCCAGGACAGCTTCTTACCTTATATAAAGCGCAAATCCGGTCATGCTTGGAGTACTGCTGTCACATATGGGCTGGTGCTGCAAAATGCCACCTGGCAGCGTTGGACTCAGTGCAGATACGTGTTAAGAGGCTCATTGGTGACCTTCATTTGTTCGAAACCAGCCTTGTCAGCCTAGAGCACAGGCGCAGAGTAGCCAGCCTCTCGGTATTCTATAGGATACATTTCGGAGAGTGCGCAAGAATTGTACGCTCTAACTCCTCTTTCTCCTTTCCTCCATCGTACGACCAGACGGTCGTCGGGTCTTAACCCCTTTGTTGTCGATATTCACCGCATTAGAACCAAACGGTTTACTTCGACTTTTTTAATACGTACAGCAAAGAAGTAGAATAATTTGCCGGCGTCTATCTTTCAGTCCGAACACAATCTGGACGTATTCAAGGCAAGAGTGAATATGCATTTGTTACGCTAAGACAGTGCGATTTACCATCTAAGGCTGCATCAGGCTTGTATAAAGTTAATAAAATAAGATAATTTCGTTAACACAAAGTGTTAAATAGACCGGTGACTCAGAGTAACCAGAAATGTATGAGATACCCATTGTGATAACAATTTGTGTACGAAGCGTTTGAGCTGCTGAAGCTATAGGACAGATCAAGAATCAATCTGACGAGACTGGGGGCTGACAGCAGCTGGGTGCCTGAAGCCTAAGCTCAGACTGAGTCACGCGCTTTGGTAAAGGCCCTATCTCCAGCAGTAGACTACCGCATACTGATTGATTATGATGAGGAACAGTTATCTCAGCCATTTTCTATTTTAGGAACAATATACCTTTATCAATCAAAGTCGAATGCACTCCGAAATACATTGAACGTAACTTAAAAATGTGCACTCCAGAAGGGTATGTAATATGTATACCTTATGCGAGTGTTTTATTATCAAAGAAGAAAGACTTAGAAACGAAGACTTGTTACGGACGAGCGTCGGATTCTGTGCGACTTTAAAGCATCTACGTGCTCTTTATAACTTCAAGATGACTCCTAGTTTCCGCACTTTACCTTTGTCTGATACACGACTCTCGCGTAAAGTGTTTATGCTTTTTAGCGGACAGTTTATTCGACCGTTATACTATCATTATGACACATATAAATTCTTTTTTGTAGTGTGAGAATAAATTAGTTTTTAAGAAATTAAGGTTATCGACGACTGTGTAGTGGACGTATAAGAATATCTAGTACCCAATATATTCCCGGTGGTGTCTTAAGATGGGGGAATATACCAGCACATGGGCATCAACATCTTCCTAATAACTAACCAACAACAACTTGTATTATAAACAACATCGGCAGTATCTGACCATCATCTCATTACAGAGAATTGTATGATGCCTTAGCGGACAACTTAGAGTCGGTTCACACGGCGCGTTGCGTTGACGTAGCGCTATTACTGCGTCGTTTTACATACTAATTACCATAGTGTTCACACGGTGCACTGCGTCGACGAAACGCGCACACAACTGACTGCAAGTCTCCGAGACGAAGGGGAAGGAGTGTACTGGTTGCAACACCGGAGCGGCAGCGCTCAGTTGTTTGTGCGTTGATAGTACGTAAGTTAATTTCGTTTTTTCTTTGAGTTTAATTTGCAGAGTAAAATGAGTACCATTAAAAAATTATATGCATTACTATACGAAGTGAATGCAAAATGAAAAGTTATGAAATATTCGAAACTGGACGCACTCATTCTAAACAAACTATAATACTTATTTTCGTAAAACAGCAACTCCTGATATTCTAACAAAAAGAAAAAACAGTACATCACTATTTCTTTATGAAATTATGGGACAGATCCAATACCGTCTTGTGATTTTACGTCGATTTCGGCGGTGACGTAATAATATGAGCAATGCCAGATGTCTTTTTCGATCCATGTTTCCGAATAGCCTGCGATGTTTTTACAAAATGCTCACCGTGGCAGCGCCAGTGTGGCCGCAAATGAGTCAAAATATATAGCAACGCAGCGCTCCGTGTGAACTCACTCTTAGAGTGCCGTCCACCAACTTACGGGTAGAAGCAATCATCTAGGGTGACAACGAATCTGCATTTTGATTCTCAACAGTGGGTAGATTTGGGTGTATATGTCACAGAAATCACTATTTGCTCCTTTGTCATTCTTAATTCCATAATAAAAAAATATTGTATAACTTGACAAAAATGCTGGTTGCTGTGACACCCACTAATCATCAAGTGGACTGTGTGCTCGTTTGTCACCCGAATTCTATAAAAAAGTGTATTTTGATTAAATATACAGACATGTGTATTCTGTCAATACGCGTTGAATCAGTACGGTTGAAAATTTCCCTGCCTTAAATACCATCTCAAAAATACAGGACAAATTCATAGTACTGACTCATATCTACATATAGACAATTATCAAATACAAATAAAACACATTGATTTTGAACACAAATATATATATTTTTGTGATTTCGATAAACACTTGTAGGTATTTATTCCAATATTTATTTCACAGGGTATAGGTATTTATCAAGCTAACCTGATGATGCCGTGAGGCAAAAACGGTCGGTTTTTACAATTATTATATTAATAACTAGCTGTTTCCCGCGACTTCGCCCGTGTGGAATCTATTACAATTGGATTTCATGGGTTTTGAATTTTGAACCCTAATTCTTTTTCTTAAATTAAAGTAGCCAAGTTACTCCTTAAGAGCCTTGGTAGCTCAGATGGTAAGCGCTCGCTGTAAATTTCATAATACGCGAGAAAACCGGGTTTGATCCCCGCCGGTACCAATGAAATCGTTAATTGCAATTTTAAGTGCTGATTTACCACATGCTCGGCGATGAAGGAAAACATCGTGTTGAAACCTGCATGTCTAAGAAATACGAAAAAAAATTCGAAGACATGTGAAGTTCGCCAACACGGAGCAGCACGGCAGACACTTCCTAGCCCTAACAACTCTTTCAGAAATGAGGGGGAGGCCTGTGCCCAGCATTGGGACGAATATAGGCTGTAACTTGAATTTTAACTTTAAGTTATTCCTTATAATATCAGCTGTCTGCCAGTGAAAGTTACGTCGAAATCGGTCCAGCCGTTTCGGAGATTAGCCGGAACAAAAAAACAGACAGACAAATCATAATATATAATTTCATATGCTTTAGTAAAAAGCTGGCATTTTGTTTAGTTAATTAAAAATAAGCCGGTACAGTCTACCTTCACTTCCGCTCTTTCCCGCACGGGCCTAATAGAAGGCAGTGGGGGGGGGGGGGGGGTTATCGATGGCGTCGCAACGACGGGCGCCGCCGTTGCTCGTCCAGTTGCAACGTAGTTCCACCAGCCTCGAGCCTTAGTAAGAGGCCGCTGGCAGAACCACCCCGGTACGTGTCTGTTCTTTTAAATCTTGAGCTGTTTTTGTCTATCTGTTGTTCTGTCCTTGGCAGCTCATTTTTCCTTCGTGCTGACTAATATAGTAAATTAGATTATAGCAAGTATACTTTCCAAAACCCGACACGTGCCACGCCCGCCATTTTGTTTTGGTTATAACTAACCACGCATATACAGTTCACCGTTTTGGTGCAACCCAGAACACTTTCGTTCTCGCACCCAATAATTTTGGGGTCATTGTTCCCGGAATCGAACCCGGGACCCTGTGGCCGATCACAAACAGATACTTAAATTTTATTTATTTATATACATTTTAAATAAATATTGTGTAACAAGTACAGGTGTATATACAAATCACAAAATGAATCTGGAATTTCACCATATGACAGCACCTGCAATTAAAAATTATACAAAATTATTCATCATTCCCCTACTTGACTTGAATCCCACATTTAGCTTTGCAGGCCCATTATAAAATGTTACAGCCTATATACGTCCCACCGCTGGGCACAGGCCTCCCCTCATTTCTGAAAGAGTTGTTAGGGCTAGGAAGTGTCTGCCGTGCTGCCCCGTGTGCGAACTTCACATGTCTTCGAATTTTTTTTCGTATTTCTTAGACATGCAGGTTTCAATACGATGTTTTCCTTCATCACCGAACACGTGGTAAATCAGCACTTAAAATTGCAATTAACAATGTCATTTGTGTTGGCGGGAATCGAACCCGGTTTGCTCGCGTACTGTGAAATTTACAGCGAGCGCTAACCATCTAAGCTACCTCGGTGCCAATTATAGCACGTCAGATATTGGGTCGACGAAGTTATGTAATTCAGTTTGTATACTGAAAATATATATCTATAAATTTTATCATATTGATTTCACAGATGTTGATTTCTTAAATGAACTTTTCTCTAAAACTTTGTGACGGTAAAATTAAAAAGAAAAAATCGGATAAAGTAGCGAAAACATTCCCATTTCCAGCGACCTACTATGGAAATATTTTTCGAAGGAAAAGAGCTTTTTAATCTAACTCTTCTTTCACTGAAACTTTTTGAAATGTCGTTTCATGCGACACGAATTTTTGTAATAAAGCAATCATTGGAAAAATCGTCGAGCGGTATACTTGAAAAGTTATTGATATTTTGACCCACCAATCTGCTACTAAGATAATCTTGGGGATGGAACAATTGAAAAGATCTTTTAAAAACACTGATCCAACAAGTGATGGTGAACTTCAAATATTAACGAAATATTTGTAAATAGTTACCATTACAGGCTATTAAAGTCTACTGCTGAACATAGCCCGCCCCATTTATTGATTCTTAGGCGGGATATTTTCCATAGTTACCACAATTGGCATGCGGGTTAGCAACTGTAGTTTTTTTGACGTGACAACTTATAATAAATCGATGAACGCCGGCTGCACGCACGAAAAAGGATGACTCATTGTAACGTTATGCTCACTTTAACGTTACGATTGGAGCGAGAGCGCTGCACGAGCGAGCGAAAGGCACGATCGGCTTGTGCGTAAAAGTAAATTTATCAATTAAATTTAGGTTTACATTTTATTTCACTCCTTCTTTGTATCCATACAAAAAAGTGATAATTTATTAATTCATTCAATAATAAAAATTATTCAATTTTATTCATAAAAGTATGCAATCATTTCATCAACGTTTTGTTATGACATTGTCACATTAAACTATCGTCGGTAAACCGACTTTACAGACAACCAATTTTCATTTTATTTTATCTCCTGATTTGTTTCCCACTAACACCTCTTTCGACACGCATGGGATATGTGATAGTGGATTTTATTACACAACCACTACACGATAAATCAAAATACACGTTTTAATAGAATAAAGGTGACATGTACATAGTTTACCGGATGGTAAGATTTGTTGTTGAATATGGTAGTAGCTCGATAATCTTGGAGACGGAATATTCGATGAATTAGAATTATGTCTAACTCCATATAAAATATTATTCTAAAGTGAGTTTTAAAATAGACGAATACAGGACTAACAAAAAAACTACGGCATAAACAGGAAGGAAACGTCACACAACTCTCGCGATTGTGAAAAATGCAGTTTTATATACGCGATTTATTCGACCAGCGTGCTGTACATCGCTGCCTCTATACGCTACGGAAGCTCGGCACCGGAAACTCGCGTACAATAGACATGATGCATTGTATTACGAGCGATAACACTAAAGTGATATAGTGAGCCGATCCGGCAGGGAAGCCCCTTATTATAGTGTGATACAAATATGCTGTATGGCACACTAATGATAGCAAAGATACTTCGACTCTTAGTCCACCGGGAACGGTGGTCTATCTAATTCTAGACCTCAAACCAACAAACAAAGGTAAACAGAACAACGTACATTTCAAGCCGAAACTTTGCTTAACTTTTTTTAAAACCCCTTTTTAAACCAACACTTACCTAAGATCATATTAAGATGAGTACCTAGAGAGTATAGTTATGGACATTTAGGTGTTGATAAAGAAAGTAAGAAGAATTTTTATAGAATAAGGGTGACAAACGAGCACACAACGAACGAGCCCACCTGATGGTAACTGGATGCTGTGGCTCATAGACACAACCATTCTCGATTAAGTAACAAAATACAGATGCATTGTCACTCCTGAGGACTAAGGTGGAATCCGTTATTTCCAGTAAAAGTGGTTTTCTATATTCACCATAGAAAACATAACAGTATAAGACTGCTATTTCACGCTGGTGATTATGCTGATATTGGTGGTAACACATCTGCATTTTGATTTCCAAGGCAGGATACCTGTAGATGTATATGGCGGTTAAAAAGAGAATCAGTAATCTTACTAGCGTTACTTTTATTATTTTTTAGTTGAAATTAATTATGTTATAGGCGGCGATGGGGATAGAACCTAGTTTGCTTGCGTACTACGAAATGTACAAAGCAAGTTTTTTACGTGGTAGAGCCATGCTGGAGTTATATTAGTAGTATAGTTGTAGCACGATTGTCTCGGCTCAACTGGACCATGCTCTCACGGAATACCAGCGTAAAATAGTAGCTTAATGCTGTTGTGTTTCGTATGGTGAGTATAGAGAACCGGAGACCCTTTTTACTGAAATTGAGGCATTCCATCTTAGTCGTCACGGATGACAACGCATCTGATTTGTAATCGAGGTTACATGTAGATGTCTATGGGCCACAGCAACCACTTACCATCAGGTGGACTGTGTTCTCGTTTGTCACCCTATCTTATAAAAAAAAAAGTCCGAGCCACACGAAAAATACGGTAGTTTGAATCATTCAAACGAGAAAACCTCTTTCGTTTTTGTCTTAAATATTGATCGCTTAATTATCAGTCGTGGAACGGTCACTGAATATTCATTAACGTTCCATCTCTAAATCAAGTCAAGGATTATTTTTTATTCCCTTTAGCTTTACTTTAAAAGAGATAAAGGAAATACACTTTTATTATAATTTTAACTACGAAAAGAAAAAAAGTTGATAGCAAGGGTTGTCAACATCATTGTTTCAATTATTCATTTGTTACAGATTATTAAAGTCCACTTTCAACATAAGCTCCCACAGACACTGAACGGATTGTTGCTATATAGGTCGGATAGTTGTCACATAGGGCGGAAATATCCGCCCTATATGTAAACTAACACATAGGGCGGATAGGCGCCAAGTTGTCATAATTGGCAGACAGGTTGGCAACAGCTGAAGTTTTTTTAATTGTAATTGAGTTGCTATCAGGAAAATGCAGCTGTCTAACTTTGTATTGCATCCGCCATTCACCTGTTACCGTTACTAATTGTTCCATAATTTTAATTTTTACGACATGAATCGTAAAAATTAAACATTTATAATATAGTTATGAAAGCTTAACATCCAACGACCTTAACCCGTTGGCCGCAGATGCTGGTAATGTGGGTACTCACTTTGAATACGTTATTTTGGCAATATAGTTTTAATGTGTAAGGTAATTACAGTTCGATGACTAGATAAAAAATTTATTTATTTTATATAATTCTGTTAATATCTTCCAACCACACATTTGCAATTGATTGCGGCTTAAGCAGGAGTAGAATTTACAAGTTAAAGTAAGAAACTTGTTTTACTTCTTTTATTGCGTTAAAATAACAGTTTCAGTAGCCGCAGTAGACTAAGTAACAATGGCACATGGTACAGTTTCTCGTTCCTGTTACTGTTATTGTAGCACTCACTACATGCTTACTGTCAAATTTTTCCAAAGATAAAAAACAATTTTGAGCATAAGCTACAAATTACATATTTAGGATAAGTCTTCAATTAGATGAAATATATTTAATTGTCAATAATATTTTTCGTTATTGTTGAAGTCTTAATTTAACACAAATATTGCATTAGTTATTATTTGTATTGAAAGTTTACTAATCCAATGTTATGGTTTGGATACGAGAATATTTTAGTGTATCCGAATGTGAACAGACTTTTATCAAGAACAGGTGGAAAGGTTCTATGTTTTTTATTATTTTAGGTAAGATCCCTAAGCCATAACAAATAAAAATTCGACATATCCAATAATTCGATTGCCCTTACATATGCCAAACGTGGCACTTAATTCAAATCATCCATTTAAAGGAATATCAGAAGAAGACTTTCACTAGCATATTATGCTTAAGGTTTACAAAGTATTATTATCTTGCAGAGTAGATTAGCATTTCGAGAAAAGTTTATTTGTGTTCTCTTTTACACCGAAAAAGCTTAATACAATCAAATATAACAGAATATTTTATGTCTATTGTGTACCTTTTTTAACTCAATTCTATTATTAATTAACGTTAAGTGCTATTGGAAGAGCGTTTTTAAAGATTGAAAGTACGATCCCTTAGGGGACCATTTCACCCCCTCTTCTTGCTTAAATAAAGATAATGTAGCCGCTAGCGATTCAAGGGTTGAAATGTATTTTCACATTTATATGTAAATTCAATGAAATACTCAATCTGGGGTTAATCAAGTGTCGAACAACGAGTTTAAGATAGAACGCGCCATTTCAATCTGTACCGGGATTTTAATGTATTTTAAACGATCTTTACGAGTTTATTCTGAGCTCCTCAGCTGACAAATTAGGGTCTAATCGACCGGGCTCTATTTTAGGGTTGAATTGCATCGTTAAATCAAGTTCTTTTTTATACATAGAAAAAGGGACAAACGAGAATTCGGCTCACCTGATGGGAAGTGACTATCGCCGAATTCAAATTAATTTTAGAGGTTAAATTTTTATTAAAAAATACGCAACTAGAACTAAATTTCTGCGAATATTATGGAAATAATTAATTTAATGAATTAAATCACGTTTCATTTTAACTTTTTAACTCCCGATGTTACTGGCATTTAGTCTCATGATTGCGTCCTGAGGTGAAAAAACTAAGATGTTTGACGTCATGATATCACTTAACAAAGGCTACCTTCAACTTTTAAATATTAATTTTTCGTCCAATCTACAGAAAACAGGCTTATAGTATCTTGAAATTTTGCAGTTGTACTTAGGTTTGGATTACTTTTATTAGTTTGTGACCCCAAGCTGATGGCAGCACCCAGCCTGTATTGAAATTAGCGTATTTTAATTCCTTACTCAAGAAACGAGCTCACTCCTTTTTACATGCTCGGCTACGCACATACAATTACCCTGGTATTGCAATTGCTCTATAATATATTCTAATATAAAAGAAGCCCGTTTCTTTTAGTCGTACATTTCGTCCAACCCCTAAGACGTTGCTGCCTTTCGCCATAGTTTTTTACAAGCTGTGAGCCATACGCTGCAATAGCCACCAGGTTTTTTAAAGTATACGGGTGACAAACGAGCACACAGTCCATCTGATGGTAAATGGTTGCTGTGGCACATAGACATGTACATCTAGACTTGATTACGAATCAAAATGCAGTTACGTTGTTACCCGTGAGGACTAACATGAAATACCGCGTTTTCAGGAAAAAAGGGAGCTGTAAGTTTGTACGCCACTTTAATTTTAGGAAAAAAAACATAGTAAAAATACAAAAAAGTTGCACAAAACTTAATTCCGTCTGCGGTTTTAATCTAGGCTCCGTTTAATCCAGATAAAATGTAGCCTTGTATTGTAAACTCGAGGCCGCGTTCATCAAACAAAGCAGATTATAACAATAACAACCTGTGTACCTTAACTAATTGTAATTCAACAGGATTCGAGTAGTTTTAGGGAGGCATTCCCATGGGGTTAAACGATCAGACAGATTGGACTCGGTAGATTGGAAGCGCGAAATAAAACCGCTACTCCCAGTCGTAAGATGTGTAAGTACAGGTACATATTTGAAAGTTTTTTATTCTTTTATTTTAAGGAACTTATCCTATGGACATAATTTTATAAATTATATTTTTTTTAAATACTTGCAATTCTAATAAATTAAAAAAATCCTCTTAATCAGTCCTGCTGAGCTTAAAATACTAGTGTTAGGGATGGTTTTCATACGTGGTATTCTGTGAGAGCGTGGTCCTTCTCCGGTAGAGCCGATCCATTCATCTTCCAATACTTCTAATATAGCTGTAGCATGGCTCTACCACATATAATCCGTTGATTATCCTAAATTTAAGTAACGCCATATTAATAGATCCAGGCGAGGCCGGGGCGCGTTGCTAGTTTTTAACAATATTTTTTAAACTGTTAAAATGAAACAAACACAAAATATAAGCCCAAGCTTATCTCAATATATTATTGAAAACCGTATCCAAAATAGTTTTTTTTATAGGATAGGGTGACAAACGAGCACACAGTCTACCTGATGCTAAGTGGTTGCTGCGGCCCATAGACATCTACATCTATCCTCGATTACGAATCAAAATGATTGCAGATGCGTTGTCACCCGTGAGGACTAAGATGGAATGTCTCGTTTCCAGTAAAAAGGGCCTCCGGTCTCTACACTCACCATACAGAACACAGCAGCATTAGCTATTATTTCATGCTGTTATTCTGTTGAGAGCGTGGTCCTTCGCCGATCGAGCTAAACACCGATTAATATAACTGCAGCGTGGCTCTACCACGTGTAAAACTCTACCACGTTTAGCCATTGCGGAAGTTGGCGTACACAAACGCACAGACAAAAAGTTTGATTACGATTCTATTATACGTATAGGTGAGCAATACATTAATTTTGGATTACGAGAAACATATATTTTATTGTACGAGCTACATTATAACTAAACTCACTCAAAATCGTACTGTCTAAAAGACTCACTCAAAATCGTACTGACTTAAAAATCTCTTAGCGTTTTTACATTTACCAAAGTTTCGCTCGGTAGACGCGTTGGCAATCGCAGTTTTTTTTTTGTTATTATTTAGAAGACGGTGCTGCATATGTAGTTCGTTTCCCTCTGTCGCTTCTAACGACTCTCATGTGACGATATGAGGCAGTAGATATTCACACACCGCCACTACACGGTTTCAGTTTTAGTTCTACACGGTTCCCGTTGGATATCTCTAAATTATAAATTGATAATATATTCCCTTTCTCTATTATTACCAGACTACGCGACGCACAGGAGGGTAATGTGTTTATCAACCTATATACCTACCTACCTACATTATTACGTGGTGGAGCCACGCTGCAGCTATATTATTGTTTTTTGCACGAATGGGTCGGCTCCACGGGGAAGGAACACGCGCTCACAGAATATCAGCGTAAAATAGCAGCTTAATGATACTGTGTTTCGTATGGTGGGTATGGAGAACCGGAGACCTCTTTTACTGGAAACAAGGCATTCCATCTTAGTCCTCAGGGGTGAAAACGCATCTGCATTTTGATTCTTAATCGAAGATAAATGTCGATGTCTATGGGCCACAGAATCCATTTACCATCAGGTGGACTGTGTACTTGTTTGTGCACTTATTCTATAAAAAATATGTGTGTATACATCCTTTGTGGCTAGAGATCAAGCACGTGGGCCGATTTTGACGAATCTTACGTCAATCGATTTTTCTTAATCGTGTGTCACTGAGGACACGTTAGTAATCTAAATTCAATATGGCGACAACCAGATGCCATTCTTGGGGCAATGTATACGCTATTACAACAAAGTTCAAGAGAGTATACGAGTTTTCTCTAATACCAAGTTTAAATATTTAATTAAACAAAAACTGTATGAAAATATGAAAAGGGTTATTATAATATAAATGAATGCATGTTTGATAATAACCCCTGGAAATGAAGTAGTCGCCACCAAACTGTTTCTAAAGTGAATTTTGTAAATAGTTTGTAATCATTCATATATTTTACAACATGATAAATAAAAGTCCCGCTGGGTTTCTTGCTGGTTCTTCCCAAAGCAGAGGTGTTTTACAAAATCGTTGGTAAACTAAAATATGAATTTCTATAAGAATTACATTTGATTTATAGCGAATAAGAAAAATATTCTAGCGTTAATTTGTAGGCCATACAAATACTTGTTCTGTGCAGGATTCAAACTGCAACTTTTAGCACCGCAACTCAATGCTAAGCCATTGGGATATATAGCCGTCTCCCTTTCATATGTTTAGTGACGAAACCTGGAGATCTTTATTACTAACAAGACGATTCATCTTCACCTTGGGGATGACAAGGAATCTGCATTTTGATTCCCAATGGTTTGCATATTTGGGTATCCGTGTCACAGCAATCACTTTCATCAAGTGGACTGTGTGCCCGTTTGACACATTTAATTACTTATATGAATAAAAACTTGTACGGTTTGACTAGAAAAACAGGACAGCCATAAAAACTCATTAATTTTCCTCCCTCCTCCCTCCCTCGCTTATTTGCCCCTCGCCATTTTTAGAGATAGATATTAAAATTATATTTTTATTTTAAATAATAAAACCTCTTTGTATGGCTGTAGCACATTGATATATTTATTTAATTATTTATTTAGGCTTACCAACTAAACACATACAAAACATTATTATTAAACATTTGCAGTTATAAACAAAATTATACTATATATGTATTTAACTTAAAGGTATGCACAACATTTCAACATGCAACTTAAAATTAGTTTTGAAATTAATATACAAAACCTTTTGTATATCAAGGGTTTTTAGTATATCAGGTCGACTCGACCTGGGAAGGCCCATGCACTCACAGTATACCAGCGTGAAATAGCAACATAATGCTGTTGTATTTCGTATGGTGAGTGTTGAGAACCGGAGACCCTTTTTACTGGAAACGAGATTTCCATCTCGTAGTCGTCGTCTATATCTCTAGTCTTCAGCGCTGACAACGCATTCTCCATTGTGATTCTTAATCGAAGATAGATGTAGATGTCTATAGGCCACAATATCCAGTTACCTTCAGGTGGACTGTGCGCTTGATTGTCACCCTTATTTTATTAAAATAATCTTGAGCAGTTATTTAATACAATACGTGATTCATCAAGAAGTTACACTTTATTCTCGCTTTATTTAATGAAAGTATTTTCCAAGTGATAAAAATGTATTAATAAATTAATCATCATACTCCAAGCATTGGTAAGTAGATGAAGTAGTCTGAATACTTAAATCTATCATCAATTAAGAATCAAAATGCAGATTCATTGTCATCTTTAAGGACTAAGACCAATACGAGTTAAGCGATAAGATAGATATAGGAGATCTGCACACCTCTACTCTGACGACATATATAATGCATATACTCGTACTACACTACAGTATGTCATAGTAAAGTATGGATTTTTTTTTGGGTTGCTATCACAATCATCATCATCATCATCACCATCACCTTTCCTTCTTTATATAAATCGGGGCCTGAAAGCCCTGAGTTAGATGAAGTTATAAAAGCCAAAATGCTAACAGCATTATTAGCAGAACAAAGACATGGATGAACTCAATATGTATCACGGTCACTTCAGAGTTTTTTTGTCAGAAGGGCAAGCATATTACTCACGAGGTTTTCCTTCACCACCAGGTGCAAAGTGAATCAACACTTAAAGTTTCAATTAATCCAATTGCTACCGGAAGGTATACATATTATTCAAAACAAATTTACAATACTTCAATGTGCTTTGATTTGAACAGTAACGTTAGCTAATATTTATACAACGCAAACAATAATGCAATTAATTAATCCTATAATTATGTCACACTTATCTTAGTTTATGTTACACAGTCAGTACCAACATTATAAAACATTACAGTATAGTGTAAAAACAAGCTAATGGTTAAAACAGTAATAACCTGTTAATAATAATAAATCCGATTGCGTAAAACAATTTGCTGAAAAGTAAATAATTATATTACACTTTAATAAAACTTATTATACGACTCTGTGGAGTCGAGAAACTAGTATCACTAGCTTGTGTTTATACGGGGTTTGGATGTAGTATGTTTGTTTACTATAATGTATATTTTAAGAGTAATTTTAATGGTCAATCTCCGGTCGAGTCAACTTATTCGTAGCGCAACCAAAACATGCTTAACCATGGCTCTATTACACATATGTTTTTTTAATAAATGAATTAAAAAAAACTAATTGGCATAACAGCCATGTCTATTAGATAAAAACAGTAGATTACTATATGCCCCTCCATCTTTTTGATTATCCCTACACACCCGAAAGAATTGAAACGTAATAAAGGAACTTAGAAAATACTTTGCCATAACTTCATACCGACTATATTTTTCCTGGATAACCACAATATATCCAATATTCTACCCGAATCGAGTGCCGATACAATAATCTTGAGGAAACAGTAACCCAACTCTAAACAACGGGATGTATCGAATAAAACATATATCTACTATCACATGAGAAGGTTATATACAAGTGGGGGAGGAAGAAAAAGACAAAAGTACTTAGCACCTCTTGTGAATTGTGTAGCCTGAGGCCAGTTGAAGCAATATCCTTGGAGTGAAACGGCTTGTGCCGGCCGAGAAAATAGAGACGGGGTGTTGTCGATACTTAATTAATTTATGGATTAACTTTCACATCCCTTTCTATATATGGATGTGTCGATGTATCAGGATTTAGGGTTCGCAACTACGTTTTGCGAAGAATAATGTGTTTAGGCTAATAGTTAGTTGGTATTTTAAGCATAAAGCTTTAAATAGGCTTATCATTTTGTGGAATAAAACAGTGATAAGGTTTTTATAATTTTTTTCACAGTTACAAATTTAAATACTACTTTTGAAATAATTACCTTTAAACATCAAGTTATAAGAATAAGATCAAATCACATTCCATAAATAACTTTTCTTATCTTATGTAGAAAATTTATTCAACTAATTGTGAAATTTGTGTTTTAATAGAAAATTTACATCATTCATTGATGAAATCGAGGGGATAGGAAATTCGTGAATACAGCCGTGATACCACAAGGTACGCGAGCAGCCCTGGTTCGATTCCAGTCGGCACCAATGAAGTTGTTAATTGCAATTTTTAAATACTAATTTACAACGCGCTCGTCGGTTAAGGAATACTTAGAGAGGAAATAAAATAATTTGAATGCCTCGTTGGTGTAGTGGTTGTAATAGTGCAACTGTTGATCATGAGGTACTGGGTTCGAATCCCGGGTCGGGCCAAAAAATCAATTACTGAGTTTTTCCGTCAAGAAATTCTCAGTAGCTGCCCGGAGTCAGGAAGTGGGCGGTGTCTCACCCCCGTGCCTCGGAAAACTCGTAAAGCCGTTGGTCTTGCGCCTGATCTCTCTCTGGTCGTGTCGGTTTACCGTCCCATTGGATTATGAGTGAGGGAATAGAGGGTGCACCTATGATTGCACGTACACTTAGGCACTATAATGCTGTCCAGCGCCGATGGCTAGTCTCCGTAGAGGCTGGCCGCCGTAAACTGAAATTTGGTCTGGAGGATATTATTATATATTAAAACCCTCTCAAAATGAGAAGACTTTTGCCTCGAAGTATGGCTAATATAGGCTGTAATATTAAACATGCCTACAAAATAAATTTATAAGACATGAGTAACGCACAAGGTATCCTACATCCCACCTTAGATTACGTAATACTTTAATTTATTTTTATTATTATCCCGACGTTTCGGGTGCTTTACAGCACCCATGGTCAACGGGGGGAACTGAGATGTTTGACGTCCCAATGTCATAGTTAGTCCGGCTACCTTCAGTTTTTTTTTTAATATTAATAAATTATTATTAATAAATTAATAAACGCGATAAAGTCCGTAAATAATAGTTTTATTCAATGTGTAGTGTTCGCGTAAATTTAAGAAATCATTATCCACCTTAGATATTATTGTGTAGAGTGTAAAGATTAATGATATATATATATATATATATATATATATATATATATATATATATATATATATATATATAAATTTAAGTTTGTTGTGATAGAACAAAAAGTACCGTTTAAAATGACATATTTACTCACGCTATGACATAACTACCAACCAAAATATAACTCATTATTATTTATTATTGATAAAAGCACAATACGTTAATAGTATGGATTAGTGTTTGTAAGATAAAACGATGTTGACGTAAATTAATAATGGTTATACGTAATGCGTAGCTGTGATAGCTCAGGGGTTGAGCGCTTACTGTGAATTTAACAGTACGCGTAGGGACCCGGGTTCGATCCCCACTGGCACCAATGAAAGTTGCAGCAGTTTCGGGTTCCGCTTACTTTGCGGTTAGCTAGTCCACTTTACATGAGGATGCCTCGTTTAGAAGAGAAACACGTGTCGTACTATCGATGATGGTGTTTCTTTCCTACTGTAGTGGAGTTGGGAGCAGTGGTGCTAGGACTTCCTTTGACGGGGATACTAGTGCACGCAATTGAGGGAGGTCGGGAGATACTATTCAAACTAGGTAAGACACGTCATTTTGTTATATAACGCGGATTTTTGCGAATTAATATTTAACAATCAATGAAATTGTTAATTTCAATGTAGTGTGCTTAACTGCCACGTGCTCGGCGGTGAAGGAAAGCATCGTGAGGAGGACTAAATATCTGCAGAACAGCGGACATTTTCTTGCCTTTGATTGGATTAACGTTATTGGAAATTAAGAAGCTAAAACTAAACACAATGAAATCCATAAAAGTAGTTTTAATCAATGTGTGTCGTATTCTAAATCATTAAACAAAAGTTTAATTTCTTATGTCGAGAAGCAAAGAGTTTTTGTTTCATTTTATTGTTAATTAATATCAGTAATTAGTATCAGAGTTGATTATTTCGCTTAGTTGTTATGTTTGTTGCTTATTTTTACGGTTAAACAAAACTTTACACGTGGTAGAGCCACGCTGTAGCTACATTATGGTTGAGCATAAATGGGTCGGCTCGACCGGGCTAAGACCACGCGCAGAACACAAGCTTAATACTGTTGTGTTTCGTACGATAAGTGTAATCCATTTACTGATAATGAGGCATTCCACCTTAGTCCTCAGGGGTGACGACGGATTTGCAGTTTGATTCTTAATTGAGGATAAATGTATATGTCTATGGACTACAGCATCCACTTACCATCAGGTGGACTGTGTGCTCGTGTGTCAACCTTATTCAATAAAAAAATTGTGACGCGGTAATTCAAAAGTAAATTTACTGCCATCGATTTTCAGCAGGTGCGCCATAAACGTTTAATGTCGCCGCGCTGTAAAAGACTAATGCTCTTAGCCGAAGTGTTTTGTTGTTTTTGTGACTGGTTTTACGTTCGCACACTTCCTCATCTGTTTTACTGAAATTGAAGTCTTATTTGACATTAAAATACTAGCACCTGATGTTATTTATGGGAGCAGAGCTCCCATGGCGCACAAAACGATTCTTTGAAATCTGTCTCCTCCGTAACCCGTGGGGCAATTTACATAATTTTTTCGGCAATATTTGTAGTTCAACACAGATAAGGTTTGTAGACAATAAAAATATGAATTTTTTTAAAAGCAATTAAAAAATAACCTAAAGCCAAATTGTCTATAGGAAAATATATGTAAAGCAAAAGCGCGCGCTTTTGTAATAATTATTGAGAAAAGAATTATTTTTAAACAATTGTAATGTTATTGAATCTTTTGTTGAATAAAGATAGTTATGACTTTAAACTTTTACTCTGTTACGTTTATGATGCTAGCAAAAGGTGTTATCTTTGCCCTATTGTTTGTCTGTCTGTTTGTTCCGGCTAATCTCCGAAACGACTGGATCGATTTTGACGTGACTTTCACTGGCAGATAGCTGATATTATAACGAGTAACTTAAGCTACTTTTATTTAAAAAAAGAAGGGTTTCGCGCAAAAAATTCAAACCGATCAAATTTAAATTGTTGTAATTATACTACGCGAACGAAGTCGTGGGGAACAGCTAGTCAAAACATAAAATTATAATGAACAATTTCATTGATGCCGGCGGGAAATGAATTAGGTTGCACACGTAAGTCACGTACGTACGTAGAAATTTACGATGGGAGTTTAGCTACTTCAGAATGGAATGCAGGTTATGCACATTAAGGCATATAATGCGAAATATAAGGCTTAATGTAAATTAACGTCAGTGTCTTTAGTGTTAAAAAATATACTAGAATAAAATTAAATTGGATAAGGTAGTTTTGGAGGGAACTCGACCGTCGGTGATTTGCTGCTCCTGTTTATCATTTAAATAATAGTTTGTAGTGGATTTTGATACGTAAAAATGTTGCTATTTGGTGTATTAAGTGACTGAGTATGTAAAATTTTAGTGGAAATGACGAAACAACTATTACGATGTTGATATAAACCTAGTTATTTTGTCCGCTCAGGCGCCATTTAAACTTGAGATAATGTTGTCAACAACCGTCTGCTATCTTAAATTGTCGTAACAATTTCCTAAAAACTCAACAAAAAAAAAAAAAACAATCAACATGATGTGAGATATTTTTTAAACAAATTATTTCAAAAAATAATATCCTATTACTTAACATTGGCAAAAACACAACCGTACGAGTCCACTACAAAAAATAAAAATTTACTTACTGTATGTGTGGAAGTCGGTGACCTGCACGGTGTTACAATCCTCCCCAACTTGAAGGTAGGTGATCTCACACCGGTATACTCCTTCATCATCTGGTTTCACATTAGTGATCACTAATTCAGCGAACGTAGCATTGGGCTCGTGAGATATTGACATTCTGGGAACAAAGAAAAATAAGAGTTTTAATAAGTTATAACTATGAATCTATGTTGAATATAACAACATATCAGAACCATAATTGACAAGATATAGACAACATACAAATCTTTACCACAACACGAAATACAGCACACTTTAAATATGGTTTTAATATGATTCATGACTGCCTTGTAGTCGTAACTGTCATTGCTGATCATGAGGTCCTGGTTTCGAATCCTGGGTTAGGTCAATATAACTTAAATGGTTTTTTCTGTAAATAAATTCCCAGTAGCATCACGGAGTCAGAAAAGTGGCGGTGTTCACTTTCGTGACTCGGAAAGTCGTTAGTCCTGCGTCTGATCTCTCTCCAGTTATGTTGGATAATCGCCCCATCGGACTATGAGAGTGAGTGAATAGAGAGTGCACCTGTGTAATATTATTCTTTATTAATATTTTCTTTAACTCCCTATACTTCCTTATTACTGTTGTCCTGAGCAGATGGCTGGTCTTCTTTTATAGAATATGGGTGACAAAAAAGCACACAGCCCACTTGATGGTAAGTGGATGCTGTGGCCCGTAAACATCTACATTCATCCTCAATTTAGAAATAAAAGATGCGTTATCACCCCTGGGGACTGAGATGGAATTCCTCGTTTCCAGTAAAAGGGTCTCCGGTTCTCTACACTCACCATATGAAACACAGTAGCATTAAGCTGCTATTTTACGTCGGTATTCTGTGAGAGCGTGGTCCCACCCCGGTCGAGCTAGCCCATTCGTGCTACAACCATAATATAGCTGCAGCGTTACTGTTAAGACTGGCCGTAGTGACAAAATTCAGTCCACTCTATTAAATTATCCATTTTGTGTGTATTTGGGATCCAGTTAAACACACACAAAGAAAATTAACAAAATCGATCCAACCGAGCTCAGTGACAAACACTCGTACAGAAGAATTATTACTTATGAAGATAAAAGAGAAGTAGTAATGGAATTGATATCGTTATATTTATGCATAATAATTAATTTATTTAATCAAAGCAATATGGGCTAATTTTACCATATAATACTAATAGAAAGTATCAGTTTAACACAAAGCTTCTATTTTCAAAAGCAAACTGCATCTTTAACAAAGGTCCCCGTATTCGTGTGCATTTCCTCCAGCTGTGTCGTTTACAGTATCGTGGAACTACATGTTAAAATAAAATGGCGCTAGTGAATACGCGGAGCGAACTTATTTCGTCCGGAACAATACCCAATTAAAACTAACGCGAAACGCATAGACCTATCAATCTGTTAGAAGGAACTTAATTACTCACTGGCGATGGGAAGCTACCTTGTTTCGATGTAAGGGTTGCTGCACAATTGTCCGTTTTTATCCGCAAGGATACGTACGACATACTCTAAAAATTAGATGGTTTGTACCTAGCCATCCATCCGTTCTTGTCTCAAAAAAATCAACATAGGCCTCCTCCATAAGTTGCCTCGATATTGGGACTTTGCTATATTTGCCACGCTCGACAGGCAGATTGGCAATCGCAGATTTTCATAATTTTACTTATTGTTATTATTTTTATCAAAAAGATGCAGCTGCCATCTCCTATATCAGTTTTCCTCTTTCTCCCTTTGCGAAATCAACGGGACGTTAAAGAATAATAGATATTACTTCACCGCCAAACAAGGATTGAATGCTTCTTAACTTGTGAACAGGGTCGGAATCTCGACATTCGCCATACGAAACACAGCAGCAATATTTTATGCTGGTATTCTGTACAAGCGTAGTCTTATCCCGGTCTTGGAAAACCATTCGTTCTGCAGTCCAAATTAAAAAAAAAATTCAACTCTAATTATATTTTTAATTCATGTCTAGTGTGCCTAACCCTTAACATGTCAGGAAAAGGAAAATAGTGCACGTTCACTCCAATCCCATTACCAATTTTACGGCGAAAATAAGAACTCCTTTGTTTTGATTTAAGCATGGCCGCTTGTTCGCCTCCACGCTGCGTTCGCCTAGCGATTTGTTGGGTAAATAACATTTAGTTTTGTTAATTGCTTTGGCAAGGGTTTGCGGTTTTAATGAGAAAATTTGTTTTAGACGCAAATATAAGTGCGGTCAGTGTTTGGCTGGTGGCCGTTATGTTGTAATGTAATTTTGGAGGCAAACCAATAATCTGTAATAATATTTTTTAAATTATTTTTTGATATTTTTTAATACCAGCCGGTAATAAAGGAAAACATGTTCGTACATTGTGGAACCATTGCAGCTAAATTATCGTTGTAGCCCGAATGGGTCGGGTCGACGGGATATAACCACGCTCTCACAGAATACCAGCGTAAAATAAAATCTTAATGCTACTGTGTTTTTCGTATGGCTAGTGTAGAGAACTGGAGACCTTTTTAACTGGGAACAATTTTTCCACTTTAGTCCTTAGGGGTGACAACGCAGCATTTTGATTCGCAATCGATGATAAATATAGATATCTATCAGCCCCAGCATCCACTTACCATCAGGTGGACTGTGCACGCGTTTGTCACCCAAATATATGTGATACGCGTTCTTTCACTCCCTTTACAACATTTATAAGTTTAATAAACAGTGGAAAAACCTTCGTGGTCTATTTTAGAAGATAACAATAAATCTTACTGGCACATAAAAAACATCGGAACCCGAAATGAACGATTGAAAAACAAAAAGTGTTTTTCCTTCCGCCATCTATTAATTTTTCGACGCCGATCCTAACAATTCAGTGCGACTGGCGACGCCATTTTTAATTACTGAATATCCAAGCAAATAGTGGTCTGGGATGTTTTTTTATTATTTATTTTCTAAATTTTTCGCTTTCATAGATTTCACGATAGTTTTGGAGAAAATTGTATGTTAATTAAAAACAATTGGATTGTGGTTGAAATTTAAAATTGTTTGTAGTTGTAGTAATAAATATAAATTATTGTATTTAACAATAATTTATATTTATTACTTTACTATGTGCAATAGTTAAAGATGACATAATATAAAAGGTATCAACAGTTACTTTTTGCTAAAATATTTATGATACAATTTAAAAAAAATGTTTACAAGAATGAAAAAAAAACTGTTAACCCTTCATCATCATCATCATCACTACAGACCTTCACAAGTCCACTGCTGAACATAGGCCTCCCCCAAGGTATTCCACAAAGCACGGTCGTGAACCACCTGCATCCATCGACTTCCTGCATGTCTTACCAGGTCGTCACTCCATCTAGTGGGGGGTCACCCTACACTACGCCTACCGGTACGAGGCTGCCACTCGAGAACCCTTCTTCCCCAGTGGTTTTCGGTTCTTCGAGCTATATGGCCGGCCCATTGCCACTTCAGCTTACTAATCCGTTGGGCTATTCCTTATGACAGAATCGCTGGAGAACTTAAGCACTATGCTCAATGACCTTAATAATGTCTCCCAACGGATAGGTCTTAAGATGAACATGGACAAAACAAAAAGCATGTTTAATGTCCATGGTACACCTATGCCGGTAGTGGTTGGGAGCACTAAGCTCGAAGTTGTTGACGAGTACGCTTAACTGGGACAAATAATCCGACTAGGTAAGTCCAACTTCGACCGAGAGGCCAATCGACTGATTCAACTCGGCTGGGCAGCGTTCGGGAAATTACGACGCATCTTCTCCTCAGGTATACCTCAAAACCTGACCTATGGAACCGAGACGTGGTCCTACACTGATTGCCATATGAGGACGCTCAAAGTCGTTAACCCTTAATATCATAAAATTCGTTCAGCGTATAAAATGTATGTTTCAGCAATCAGTTTATTAGTTTATATTTGAAATGGGGTCCTATTATTGTTTAAATAATTTCGGGCAAGTGATTGAAGACAAACAGCTGGTATGTCAAACAGTTTTTAATTTTTTTAATTTAGGTAGATAAAGATCGTTTTCTTTTATTTATTACTAAACAAAAGACTCGAATGCAATTATCTGTTTATCAATAAAATGCGATAGTGAGTTACATATACCTATGATATGAAGATCGCTATGTACCTAGAACAGTTGCTATGTAAACCGACAGGAATGCAGGCGCAGCAATTCAAGCCACGTGCCGGATCTATTAAATATCGCGTACTCATTTACACCAGGCTCATTCTGATAGATTAATTAGCTATAGTAACATAATTTGTAATTTTTATTTTAAATATATTTTATAAGTAAATTTGGTTTTTTTTCGAACCTCCGGCCGCAGCTAACGTAATTGGCGCAGTCGGTAGGATACTCAGGGGTAGTTTTGCGATAGTTGGGGAATATCTTTTCATAACTGTGAAGCACCCCGGCGGCTATCAAGTCCCTTCGAAGACTATCCGGATCTACGGACCAGCTGTAGACCAGGAGGAGAATCCAGCCTTCGATTCGTCGAGAGAAACCAGATGAAATCCACGTGAGTACAATTGAATTGATCTCGTGTTGCTTTCCCTTATAATAATATAAATATATACCTAAGTTTTAAATCTTTCCCTTCAAGATTTATCATCCTAGAGTAACTCGCTCTCGGGAGCCTGAATCCCGACAGGCTCGCCGTCATATATTAGATAATAATAGGCAAACCGATTTAGATTTAGAATTAGAATTAAATAATACTTATTTAACAGAGATGGTCCATGACCCGGACACAATTTTTAAGGCTTTACGCCTCGTCCCTGAGTTTGATGTGAACCCTAACGTTTTAACTAGATTTATAAAAATATGTGACAGACTAGCCTCGCAGTACCTAAGAAATGCGCCCGATAGTGAATTTTCTAATTTATTTCTTTTGAACGGTTTTCTTAACGAAATAACAGGAACCGCTGCCTGCACTATAAACTCAATGGCATTCCTAAAAATTGGTTAGGTATTAGGACAGCACTAATAAATAATTTTTCCGACCAGCGGGACGAAACGGCTTTATATAATGACCTCTCCTTAGCTTCGCAAGACAATAGAACTCCACAGGAATTTTACGACCATTGCCAAACTTTGTTAGCACGATAATGACTTACGTGTCTTTACATGAGACCATACCGACCACCATCAATGCCAAACGGGACCTTTATAGGAAAGTCGCAATGCAAGCATATGTCCGCGGTTTAAAGGAACCTTTAGGATCTCGTATACGTTGCATGCGACCGTCGACAATAGAGAAAGCATTAGAATATGTACAGGAGGAATTAAACATTATGTATCTCCAACAGCGCAATTACTCCATAAAAAATCAACATTCCCCCAAGTTCATTCCACCATCCACACCACCTTCCATTCCTCAACATCAACCTTTCCAAACTCCAGTACCTAATTGGCCAGCTCCTGTTGGGTAAAGACCTTATAGACCCCCACCTCAGCCGTTCAAATTTCCTCAACCCGTACCACACCAACAGCGCATGCCAACTAATATCCAGCGCATGTTCGGTGCACCCCCCTCCTAACTACAACTAGCGTAGTAACGTGTTCCGATTACCACCCCGAAATAACCCTCAACAACCTCAGCCAGCATGAGTGGATTCCAGCGTTTTATTCCCAAGGCTTTACCACACACAAAAATGTTGACAGGACATGACTGGAATAAATTTGGCAATCCGCCACCAACAAATTATTTTAAATCCCGCGAAATGAATACAAACGAATGCGCTGCGTATAACGATTCATATTACGAGTATAACCCTGAATACGAGTACGCATACTACACCGACTATACCGACTTTAACAATGCTTATGCCCCTGATTTCGCTTCTGATTTTTCCTATTATGACCAGACTGACGAAAACCAAGATAATAATTATTATATTCAAAATCAATCACAAGTAGAATCTAAGCACTCCGATCAGGATTTTCAGGACGATTTGACTATAAAAAAAAACCAAAATAGAATTAAATCTTCAGACTCAAAGACAGTTACCATATATACAGATAGCAAACCCCCCAATAAAAATTTTAGAGAGTAAGAATAAGGACTGCGAACCGGAAATAGAATACGCGCTGCAGCAGCAAGTTTTTATTAAAAATCCATCTGTCGCCCGCCAGAAAACCGCACCACGTTATACTCAGGACACTGTATTAGCCGATTTACCCATTCATATATATACATCTAAAAACGTGGTCCAGTAGCAAAATCACGGCTCAAGCGTGTTCCTAAAGCAGTTAATTTGTTGCAGGATACTGCTAATAATGCTCTAATGCTAACTTGAAAGTCTATCAGACGGACCGGGACTACTACCGTATAAACTAGGACCCACGAAATTGACTACTCATTACCATACATTTTTACAGTACGTACGACTCGATGACATTGAAGGTAATATCCACTCCCTACAGAATCAACTACTGACTTTCCAAAACCAACTGACTAACGATACTTATTTACTATACGAAATCCAAATAGATTATCTGTCTAACAAACTTG
Organism: Parnassius apollo; assembly: GCA_907164705.1. Classification (NCBI taxonomy): domain Eukaryota; kingdom Metazoa; phylum Arthropoda; class Insecta; order Lepidoptera; family Papilionidae; genus Parnassius; species Parnassius apollo. Next base: position 1,668,439 of record CAJQZP010001189.1, on the reverse strand, counting down.
GCAAGGTGTTAAGTCATCTCAGAACCCTAGAGCCCAATAGAGCTAAAAGAGGTCTTGTAGATAGTCTTGGTTCAGTCATAAAGAGCATAACTGGTAACTTAGATTATACAGACGCGTTAAGATATAACGAGGCAATTAAAACCCTTAAGGATAATCAACTGAGCGTTGCATCCGAATTCGATCAACATCTCAGCTTAAGTAAAGAATGGATGTCTAAGCATAGTAATGCAATTATTGAGATAGCGGAAAATCAAAGAAAAATTAATGAGACTTTGATACTTATATTAAATAGTAATGCATATAGGCAAACTAGTTTAATTAAATACGCTAAATTCGCGCAATTGTTAGAAATAATTAGTGATAATGTAGAGGACTTAATGCTAGAATTAATTAGAATAGATAACACTTTAGCTTTTATTCGTGCATCTAGCACGCATCATTCTATGATAGATATAGATGTATTAGGTTCCATGTTAAGTAAGCTTAGAAGTATTTACAGCTCAGATCAGATGTTAAATTTAGAACTCAGAGACTATTATGACGTAATAAAACCCGGCTCATATTACACGGAGAAACAAATCGTGTTCATCTTTAAATTTCCTATAACTTCTAGAGATAATTTTGATTTATATAGATTATCCATTGTCCCAAATAAAAATTCACAGGCCCTTATCCCAACCTATCCCTTCATAGCAACTAACGAGTTATCATTCGTGTACATTGAGACAGAATGTCCGAAGTTTAACCACTGGTATCTCTGTGAGGAACGCACTACCTATCAGATTCGAACACAACCCGATTGCATCCAAGAGTTGATCACCAAGCAAGTCATACAAGAAGCCTGCAATCTTACTACTATCAACCTGTCAAAAGAAGCGATGGAAAAACTAGATGACCAGCATTATATCCTGTCCTTTCCACAGTATACCAAGGTACAATTGTCTTGCGGAAGAAAATAATTCACCATGCTACAAGGGAGTTATCTTATTACGATTCCAGCCAGCTGTCTTCTTAAAACTGCCGAGTTCACCATCGTCAACGAAACCAATGAGATAAAAGGTAAACCTCTAAAGCTCACTGGACTACCATTCAGATCTCCGGAACAAGCTACAGCATCTACCCGCATTCACCTAAACTCAATCTATCTCCAAGGATTACACAGCATCCAAGACAAAATTCTCATGCAATCACCAGTACAAGTACGTGCCTTAAGTGACACATTATATCATACAATTCCCTTTTATATCATATTATCGAGTGGAGGTATCCTTATCTTTGTACTGGCCACCCGTCGCTACATATCAAGATGCAGAAAGGAAACGAGCAAAGCAGCGCAATCACCAACACCTAATTCCGAAGATCATGGAAACTCCGAAATTCCGGCAACATTTTCCATGAACATACTCAAATAGTTGCCGTTCTGAGGGTGGAGGAGTTACATATACCTATGACTGTCGGAGAACAGTTGCTATGTAAACCGACAGGAATGCAGGCGCAGCAATTCAAGCCACGTGCCGGATCTATAAAATATCACGTACTCATTTACACCAGGCTCATTCTGTTAGATTAATTAGCTATAGTTGGTTTTTTTCGAACCTTCGGCCGCAGCTAACGTAATTAGTGTGACGGCTTTGTGGCGTAGTGGGTAATTGTTCGGTAGCGGCGCTGCGGAAGGCGGGTTCAAATTCTGCACAGAGCAAGTATTTGTATAACCTTCAAGTAATTTTTTGCTTGCAATACTTGCAATTGTGCAATACATAATGCAAAACTCCTTCACGATATATACCAAGTTTATAGGTGTTACAAACAGTTTATCTACTGGTCAAATGCTATTGGTAGAGAGTAATTGTGTTCTGTGGTCTAGTGGCTTATTCATATCATATTAATTTCAATTCTTCTTTTGAATTTCGAATGAAACGACTTCTTAGTGAAATCGTTTATCACCGGTGATTTTTCCGGACCGATAATAATCAGAGACCTTCAATAAACGAGCTTACTACTTTTTAAAAGGCTGGCAACGCACCTACAATTCCCCTTGTGTTGGGTTTGTGCATGGGTGGCGGTCGACAATCACCATTAAATGAGCTGCATGCTCGTCTGCCCCCGTTTCCATAAAAATACTTCTATTAAAGAAGTTAGATGTCGATGTAAATAAGAAAGTTATGTAATTTGTTATTTGTTTCGCACTTATGCATGTACTTACCCAAAAACCGAAATATTTTGAGATATGTTATATAGAGCTGATAGACGTGGTAAAGTTTTTAAATTTTATTTTGTAAAAGAAATCTTACACTGGTAATTCTGTGCAAGCTCATCCTAATCATGTCAGATCAAAATTGATTATTAAAATCTAAAGATAACCTGAGTTGAAAGTGACGTAAGGGGGTCAAGTATCTCAGTCTCCCCGTAAAGTTCATTAACGGATCGTAAAATTCGCGAGCTTTGCATTTTTTAACAGTTAGGTTTAGGAAGTGTAAGTAAGTGTAAACCGTATTTTAAAGTAGATCTCATTCGTACGTTGAGTTATAATCCTGCCAAAGTCCTTCACATCCGCGTCCATATCTCACGAAAGTCCCGGCTAACATAACAAGCCTTACCCAGAAAGATCAGACTCTCTTCTTAACTAATGTAAAATTAATAGCTCTGGATGTCATTTTAATTATTTATTCAATTTTGACAAATCAGTCTTCGTCACACACGTTCAACGCCGGGAAATTAATTTAAATCAGTTGGCATTTTAATGCATTAAAATGCCAACTGATTTAAATATGAGAAATACTTGATTAAACCTGGCAAGAAGAGACCCGATAATTTTGATATAAGTATGATTTATATTTAACTATCACTTAATACAAGACAAAACATCATGAGGTAAAAGGTATCGCAAGTCAAATTTTGTAATAAATTACGTTAACTTAGATATTATAACTAACGATTGCTAATGATTGTAATTATAGATAATCTAAACAACGATAGCTACTAAATTATGTTTTATCAAAACACACTCTGACCTGGTATTGTGTTTTTGTGTAAACAAAAGTTGGTAATAGGTACTTACGCTGATGTTTTAACATTCATCAACTCGGCAGAACAAAAATTGGGATTGCATGCGAACATTTTGTCACAGTCAATTTATTTATTCATGGTAGATTAGTAATTTCCGTTTTTACGAATTCGTCTTCCATGATGCCTTTTCAATAAAATTCGGAATAAAACCATTGAAGTAATACGTACTTACGTACTAGAACAGCTATCTCAAACAAAAAATGTGCGCTAGTCTGTGTTCGCGCGGTTGTTTTCTTTATCATGGAATAAACATAGGTAGAATGATCCGTAGGTAATATTAGATTGTATTGTTAAATAGGTAAATTATATCGACAAAAATATTTAAATTTTGTCATTTATTTTGTATATTATGTACGCTTATTTAATATACTATTACATAATATTATATCACAATTGCATTTTAATGATATTTTTATCTGAATATTTTAAAAGTTATCTATGTCAAATTTAAAAAACATACTAAATGTATGTTTAACAAAACTTATTAACATAACATATAAATTACAAATATATTTATTTAAATTAGAACAAGAGTCGTTCATAAATGCTGGTCACGCGAGAGTTAAAAATGGACGAATTTATACCACTTTGATATGGAAACCTAAAAATAAAATAAAAGAATAATAAGCAGATTTAAACATGAAAAATTTTGCCTAATTATAATAATACATATACGTTTCTACTAAAAAAATGTGTATACTAATATATTTATCCTATACTTAAGTACCCACAGAAATGTCGCATCTGAACATAAATTAATTTCATAGTTTATAATTATATAATATTAATTCCATGACACGAGATGGCGTCTTAGGAATAATTTGTTTTATTATTAATCTATAATACTTTTTTATTGATTAAGTATCTTATTAACCAATGAAAAGTAATTCCTTGGTTTTTACTGACATTTCTTGAATTATTTGTGCAATATCTAAGTACACACGACGGTATATTTTTATCAAGAGATTTTTTTTAAATTAACACAACACGTGTCAACTCTACAAGCGCCTAGCGAGTGACTGATTAAAGTGCGGTGTATGCACCGCAGTTGAGTGGAACAGAGTAGTTTAATGCAGTGTCGCCTTTAGTACGTAGTACATAATAGCTTAATGAATAAAACTCAATAATCCTAATTATAACTTAAAAATTTCGAAATAACACAGCACGTTAGCTATTTCTCTTAATCAGTGACACAGAACACTAATATCCATAGGCTGGATCAGTGATGTCACCACATGTTCTAACATGGCCGACAGCGTTTTGCAGATTTGAGGAACAGACGGAAAAAATATTCTTAATATGGAAATTTAAAATTTATAATGCAATTTTATAAACAGAAATCAATATTTCTTATTTACTTTTTACAAAATCTATTATAAATATTTTTTATATTTTACATGTTGTAAAATACCCTATTCACTCAAATTCGCCATGTTGGCTCGCTAGTTCCCTAGTTACAATAACATTTGAAATAAGTACTTTTCTTAAGCGATTAATTATGTGAATATAATTACTTGTAAAATAGTTATTATTAGTAAAGAAATTATTTTTATAATTCTTAAACGTTAGGAATTTTAAATGAGTCTCAACTACTTTTATACAGGAAATAGCATAATGTAGATGATAAAAGAACATGGGCTGACAATTAATCGTTTAGAAACTTGACATAAAAAGAAATATTTACACTTAATAATCTAACAATATGAATGCCTGGCAAGACGATAAATGCAGGTGGCATTTATACGTGGTAGAGCCACGCTGCAGCTATATATATTATGGTTGTAGCACGAATGGGTCGGCTCGACCGGGGAAGAACCAAGCTCTCACTGAATACCAGCATAAAATAGCAGCTTAATACTGCTGTGTTTCAAATGGTGATCCGGACACAATTTTTTACTAGAAACGAGACATTCCATCTTAGTCCTCAGGGGTAACAACGCATCTGCGTTTGGATTCTTAATCGAGAGTAAATGTAGATGTTTATGCGCCACAGCATCCACTTACTATCAGGTGGACTGTGTGCTCGTTTGTCACCAACTCAAAAATGGCTCTGGTCCATGCTTCGTGGCGTTTCTCGGGGATGGGGGGGGGCTATGTGCAGCAGTGGAGTTGTGAAAGACTGCAATGATGATGATGATACAGTTAATAAGGTCAATGTTTATGCGAGTTAACAGCGAAGTTTTTTAGTCTTTAAAACATACAGCTGGAAAATTAAACTAAAAACAATATAATCATATCCAGATAATAACTTCTGAGATTTTATGTGGAAATTATTTTATTCTATGGGCAGATTCGGCAAGGGACGCGTGGAAATTTATCGACCGATTGGCGAGAAGATGGGCCTAAGTAGAAGTACCCTTAACCGACGAGCATGAGATGTATGCGTTGGTATATGGATATAAAGGACGCAGAATGGTGTGTTAGAATCATGCCAAATTAAAGCCCGTAGTCTCTGCCTACCCTTTTGGGTGACAGGCATAATAGCTTCTGAGGCCGGAGCTTTAATTATTCTGTGTAGTATTTCTCAGCAACTGATTCAGTAGCTTTTATGTCCGGCAAGGGACGCGTTAGACAGAAGTTTATCGACCACTTAGCGATATATTGAAGATGGACCAAATTAAGAGTACCTATAACCAATGAGTATTTATTATTTAGATGTAAAGGAGGCGAGAGAGGTGTCAGGATCGTGTCAAATGGAAGTAGTCTCCGCCTACCCCTCTGGGTGACGGGCGTGAGTGTTTGCGTATTATGTATTTTATTTTTATTAGTTTTTTGAAGCCAGATTTTATTCTTCAGTGTTTTCGTTAAGAGTAATTTTTTTAACTTTTTGAGTACATTGTATAAGCTCAAAGTAACAAATGGAATGTCGTCTAATTTCCCCAAAATTTATATTTATACGTGGTAGAGCCAAGTTGCATCTATATTGTGGTTTGTAGCCTGAATGGATCAGACCCGGAAGGACCTCAACCGGGGAAGGTCCATGCTCTCACAGAATACCGGAGTAAAACAGCAGCTTAATGCTATTTTCATCTATTTATTAGGTGGACTGTGACAGAACAAACGAACTTGTTCTCCTTATTACATTAAGAAACAATTAATTAAAAAATATCATTAAAATTGGCTAAAAATTGGCGAAGATATTGCGTTACATACATACGAATAAGGAACAACCAGTCGATTTGCGAACTTCCTCCTATTCTGAAGTCAGCTAAAAAGAACTTCGTTCTCGGGCGGAGAAACAACAAAACAAGGGCAAAGCTTGTCCTAGATCAAGATGGCGGTTACTGGGTTGAACTTCCGTTATACCACCTTCCGATTTTAGGGTACATGAAATAAATTTGTCACGATAACCCCCGCATTAAGGGTTCTCATATTTCTTATTAATGAACTTAAATTGGCTGCGTATTATGAAAGTTCCAATTTCTATAGTTATCATTATCATCATTATCTAAACGAAGCACAAACTCTTGTTTAAAATAAGTCTGTTTGTGTAAAACTATTTTCACGTATTTTGTCACGTTCAACTTTACTTATTTTTACCGACGTTTCGGGTACTTTGCAGCACCTATAGTTACGGAGGACTGAGGTGATTGATGTCCCGATGTCAAATGAAGTCCTCTAGGTTAAAGTTACAGCCAATATATATCCCCATCCAGCTGGGTGTAGGCCTTCTCTAATTTGGCTCTGTAAATCTCGAATTTGGCAGATTGTAAAACCGTAACAATGTAAATATTCTAATACGTTAAATAAATTAACAAAACAATTTCTCACGTTAAATCCAACTATTGATTCTTAAGAGAGTTTCTGACATACGGGACCTTTCAATACTAAGCCGAATCGGTCTTGACCGTTTTAATACAAAACAGATAGCCCTGGGGCTCGTAACTCGCACCCCCTAGTTACGTCTTACACGGAGTAACTTGCGAGAGTACGACGTACAAAGAAAGTAATTTATGTGTTCTCAACCTAGCGTATTGTTAGCCGACTTACAAGGTTTTATAATTTAGATCATTAGTCTACTTGTATAAATTAAATAGTTTTTATATTTTACTCTATCTATAGAATAAGGGTGACAAACGAGCGCATAGTCCACCTGATGGTAAGTGGCTGCTGTGGCTCATAAATATCTACATTTATCCTCAATTAAGAATCAAAATGCAAATGCATTGTCACCCCGGAGGACTAAGGTGGAATATCTCGTTTCCAGTAAAAAAGGGTCTCCGGTTCTCTAAACCCACCATACAAAACTCATCAGTATTAATCTATTTTATGTACACCAGTCGATCCTACCCATTCGTGCTACAACCATAGTATAGCTGCGGTGTGGCTCTACCACGTATAAATTGTATACCTAATATGACGGACCCTGAAGTTTAATTCAAATCTATTTAGTACTGCAGATTGTAATTTAATAATACTGGCGGCATTTATGATAATAATTTCGCCATAAATTCCGACGGTATAAGAATAATAGAAATAAAAAATAAAAGATATTACTTATTACCAATAATTTGAGTATGAAACGCGACAGTAGCCGGACGAAATTAGTATGTTCAGATTCACCTTTTTAATAGTGTTACTAGCATTAAAGAAAGGATTGCTGGTCTAATATTAGCGTTCGGTTGTGAAGCTGTCGAACGTGTATTAGAATCTCGCACGGCATGATTTTTGTATGGAATAATAAAGTAGATAATTGATTCGGGTCTGAATTGGACGGTAAAATATTGATGATTATGATGATAAATTGCTGCCATGTTTCGTATGGTAAACAATGAGATCTTGAGATCCTTTTTATTTGGTGATAATGAGGCATTCCATGTTATTGCGTATGATATATGCCGCAGTGAGAGCGAAGGACGTGATTGATGCCCATGGCGAGCTTGTGCTGTTATTGCGTATGATATATGCTGCGGTGCTTGTGCTGTGCGTCTCGCGAGGCTACGTGTCGCAGAGCATTATATGTAGATATGTATGTTTATGTTATGTGTCCTGCAGTAAGAGCGAGGTACGCAATTGACAGGGGTAACAACGCATCTGAATTTTGATCCTTAATCACTAGGTGGTAGAACTGCTTTTCTGATTAGTTCGTTTAGAACCACCCCCTTACCTATGTCTACCACCAAATAGCAGGGCTTACAATGCTGTGTTCCGATTTGAAGAGTTTAGAGAGCCAGTGTAATTATAGACAGGCATTCCATCTTAGTCCCAAGTGATGTCAATGTATCTAAAGCTTTCTTTGTATGAATTTGGTTGTACGTGTCCATGAACTGTAATAGTAAAGTAAGCATAGTATACATAGCATAGTAAGAGGCTATCAGATGGACCGTAAATTCAGTTGTCATTTCAGTTTCATTTAAAAATCTCTAATATAAAAAAATTGATGATAAAAAACAGATGATATAAAAAATCGATGATACAAAAAAATCGATGATATAAAAAATCGATGATATACGTAGGTGTGCACGGGCCACAGCAATGTGTGCGTATTTGTCCGTCTCATATAAAAAGGACACTGTTATATAGGATCGTGTGATCGTGAGTTGTACACATCATCTTAAGCTTATTTCGGTAAATCCTAAACTAAGCTTTCTCACTGTGGTTGGCCTCAAAATATATCTTATTTCTGAATCCTCGCGTTGAATATCATGACGTATTTTGCATAGTACGTGGCAAAACTGTAAACAAAATTTTATCTCACATATTATTGCTTTGCAGTTCCGTAACGAACTCCTTTCTGTTCAAATATGTGCAAAAGTAAACCAAATTACAAAATTTGTGTAACCCCGTAGCGAAAGGAGTGCTGTTTAAACATAATAACATTCATGATAATGTTTACCGTCTTAATTTGTTTGCATTAACTCTCAATTGTTCCTTGTGTTTTACAATCTCTTTATGTATACGCGCAAGTGTTTCTTGCGGTCTGTGGAACTGTGCTAATCCGTATTCTCTTTGTGGTTTCCACTCACGTATGTATAACATTAATATTAACGCTACGAATTCTCAATTTAAGGTTTACTGTTTTATTAATCAACTTGAAAATACGAAATAAAATGTCCGTATTATAAGATGTGATTTGGGAAAAATATTGTTTTTATTACAATTAATTTACATGGAATGTCTACAGCATGTTCTCATAACAGTCTACTGTAATATTAGAAGTACGCCGTAAGGATCAGAAATAATCAGCTTTACTTACATCCACCCTCGATTAAGAATCGAAATGCAGATGCGTTGTCACCACTGAAAACTAAGATGACATTTCAAGTAAAAAGGGTCTCGAATCTTTAAACTCACCATGCGAAAAACTAAAGCTGCTATTCTGTGGAAGCGTGAGCCTTCCCGGTTAAGTCGATCCATTTGTGATAAAACCGTAATATAGCCGCAGGGTGGCTCTACCACGCATACGAATATAACATGCATATCAGGAAATGATATAACTTGAGAGTTCAAAAAAATGAATTTCCTAAAATATATCATAAGATATATATAATAAACCTAAAATATAACCATATAACAGACGTAATAAGCTTGCCCGAACAGCACTGGACCATAGAGAAAACTATGGTAAAAAAAACCTTTTCATAAATAAAACTGTTTTCAACTCCGAACTCCACAACACAAGCCGTAGTTGCAGCACACTCTATTCGAAGGTAATAAAGTAGTTGCGTGTTTAATGATTGCCGCTACCTCTACGCACAGGGCCATTAAAACTGGCTCCATAAAATAAAGGAGCGCTTGTAAAAACTACCCGCATTCATATACTGACCTCCTATTACACCGTAGTATAATTTGTATAAAATTTATCGAATTGTTGAATTTTTTTGATTATAGTTTTAAAACGGAAGTTATTTTATACCTTTACCTGTCCATGATTTAGCTACTATTTTGGATATCCATAATAATGAAAGAAGCAATTAACTCTTTATCACCGCCGTTTTACGGCAAAGCTGCATAAGTATAAGTTATGTCATAGTACTCTGTAGTAAGCACAAATGATTTCCTTGTTTACTACTAGTAAAAAAATCGCTGCTTAGTGATTAAGGTCCCTTTCCATCAGGATGTCCGTCGGGTAGTACCTATTTCCTTCCTCCACATGTGCAATCTCTATTCCGTCATTTTCATAGTCTCTTAGGATGGCATTCCTACACGAACGGAGGAACGTCAGGCGCTGAACCAATGCCTTCAAGCTATTTTCAAAGTACGGAGACGCAGCAGCGCCTACTGTTATTTCTGTCTACGGGCTGATACTGAGAATTTCTTGACCGAAAACCCCCAATAACTTACTTTGGACTTGACTTCGGACAATTTTTGGACGTCGTTGCCTTGTTTCGATTATAGTTTTAAGCCGAGAAAATGATTTACGCTTACTTGTACTTTTAAATGCATGCACTGCTCTAAATAAGTTGCACTTTATGTCATCAGCTATTAATTAAAATAATTATAAAAATCTAAATCTACAGTAAAAATGAGGTCGCGGGCATCAAAACTCGGGTCAGGACAATAACGGGGTTAGTAAAAAAGCTCCGCACCGGGCAAATGAAGCCCGACGTGGAAGTTCCGATTGCCGTGATATAATACGTGCTACTAGAAAATGTGTTTTATAAGTGGAAAATGTACTTAGTTCTCCTGTTTTAACGAAAAATTTCCTTTCAAATCTCTGCAACGAGTTAGAACTACAGTAAGCCAGGATCAAGTGGCTTACATATGTATTTATAATACGCTGATATAAAAGCTTCGTTCTCACTGGCACAACTGAAATAATTAATAACAATCAAAAGAACTGACTTATTGCGTGCGCGGTGGTGAAGGAACACATATTTGAACTTAAAAACATTTCAAGGACATGTAAGTTATAGGACCCTTTTTGCAGTATTCTTCTTTGTTTATCATTTGTTGCGTTCTTCGTTTAAAGCTGCAGGCGTACATTGACTGCAGAAGTCACTTACCATTTTAATAAACAAAGTACAACAAAAACTCTGAAAATAAAAAATTGGTTCACCATGCAGGCCATCCCTGGAACTTCCTGATAATTTCAAATGGAAAGCGCTCTAAATTTCACCAAATTATGTAGCGAAATTTCGCAGTTTTGCTAAAAAAAAAAGTTTTATCAAATTCTTTCTCCTTCGATATCTCACGAACGAATGAACCGATGTTTATTTTCCAAACGGCATTCGAAGTCATTCTTTGAGGTTAAGAGCTGATTAGTTTTTGAAATCGATCGGTAGAGCCGTTTAAAAGTTATTCCAAAAAGACAGTTTTTCAAAATTTTTATTTTTGAGATTTCTCAAAATCTACTCGTCTGAATCAGTTTTATAAACACATCCATATCAATTTCATATTATCACCAAATCTATTCCACATTGGGATCTTTAGAACTCCGCAAACCGCATCTCAATCGATCAAGACGTTCAAAGTTATGAAAGGTTTACATACTAAACACACACACACACACACACACACACACACACACACACACATATATATATATATATATATATATATATATATATATATTTTTATTAAATATAAATCCGTACGGACGTCCACGTTAAATTAGTCAGAATAGCTTCCTGGGATATCAAATTGTCGATATCTGATGAAAACTCGATTTTCGAAAATCGTGGTGAAACCAATAACGTCCCCATTTTCGAAAATTTCCAATTTTCTTAGCGGAAAGTAAAAAAAATACTATAATAGCTCTCTCTCCACTCACTATAATAGGCATGTGCGTTTATGAGCGCAGACAGGATAGCGTCACTACTACGCTTCGTTTGACAGTGAACCGCGTGCTTGTGAGTTTTACTCGGAGATACATCAGATGATGTTTCTCTAGCTTAAAAGCATATTAAAATTACAGGCCGCTGCTGTTCTTTGTTCACGCTATATAGTGGCGTCGTAATAGAATCCTGCCGTGTTGTAGCAAACGACAGAGAGAAATAAACAGGAGACGTTTCCTAACAAAATCTCGAAGTAATAAAAAATCAGCGGATACCAACCCCTGCTTCAGTTTCGATTTGGCAGATTATTCGAGAATAAGTTCATTTTTGTTAAAGTAGTTTTTACTTTAAACTTTAAAAAACACGTAATATTTGTTTTGTTTTTTACATACAAATAACAAATTATGCAACAATCCTCTACGACTAAATTAACTTACTATCTCATTCTATCTAGTAGTTAATGCGATGTCTTCGTGATAAAACCGCAACTTAGTTGACTGACTATGTATTTAGGGCAAGCAATACGTTGAACTGCCGGAAGGAAGTGCCGAGGTCAAACGTTAACCACTCGGTTAGTCTAGACACGTGCTTAGTGTTACGTTCTAAATACAGGTTAATTTTAATAGTACTAGTCATTAGATGAAGGTTGACTAGAAATCTCTAGAAGAAAGAAACGATAGTGAAAGTATGTCAAAAATTCACGCCATATTTAAATTGTCTTCTCTATCAGTAAGTACAGCCACCACCCCATATCGTGCCATGGGTTTCGTAAGATGCGACGGAGTAAAATGATACAGAAGAAGGGCAGCAGCATTTTGACGTGGTAGAGCCTTGCTGCAGATATTTTACTAGTATAGTTATAGCACGTATGAGCTGGCTCGTCCGCTGAAACGTTCCACGTTCTCACAGAATACAAGCGTAAATTTGCTGCTCAACGCTGCTGTGTTTCGTTTGGTGAGTGTATATAGCTGGAAATCCATTTTACTGAAAACGAGGCATTCCGTCTTAGTCATCGCGGGTGACAACGCATCTGCATTTTGATTCGTAATCGAGGATAGATGTAGATGTCTAGGAGCCGCAGCAACCGCTTATCATCAGTTGGACTGTACGCTCGTTTGTCACCCTTATTCCTTATACGTGTTTGTATTTAATTGCCTGGTGGTGACGTATGAGCATCCATCATACCAGCTCGTCCCGTGAGTGTCGCGCGACTTTAGAAACTGACGATCTTTCTTGGCCTAGACCGAAAACTTGTCTTGATAGATGGCACAGAGGTCCACGGCTCGACATGAGCTTCTCACTTCGTAAGTACAATTTACTCTAATTGTCATTCTTGATAGGCACACGATCACAATATACACCTAATGGTCATGATCTGTCAAAAATATATGGAGATCTTTCTCTCTGACCCGTGAAACGAGTACACCTGATGGAAATTGGATGTTGTGGCTTGTAGTCATCTATTATCGGTTATGAATCAAAATACAGATGCGTTGTCACCACTAAGAACTAACATGTTTCCGTTTCTCTACATCGCTATTCCAAACACAGCACCATTATACTGCTATTTTGTGAGAGCGTGGTTCTTCCCCAGCCGGTCCATTCATTATGCTAAAATAATATAGCTACAGCATGGCTCGGCTATGTATAAAAGCAAATTAATTCAAAAAGGAATTTCTTAAGCAAGGTAAGTATCCAGCACGACTACAGGGTTTTTAAAAGACGAGCCTTCTGACACTGGGATTACTTATGTGTGTACCAAATGTGGCTATTATAGTAATGATACTGAGATGCGTCGAAGAGCCAAGATATAGCTATATTATGGTTGTAGCACAAAAGGGTCAATTCGACCGAGGAAGGACCACGCTCTCACAGAATACCAGCGTAAAATAACAGCTTAATACTGTTGTGTTCCTTATGGTGAATGTAAAGATCCGGAGACACTTTTTTACTGAAAATGAGGCATTACATCTTAATCCTCAGGGGTGAAACACATCTGCGTTTTGATTTTTAATCAGGGATAACTGTAGATGTCTATGGGTCACAGCATCCATTTACCATCAGGAATACTGTGTGCTCGTTTGCCACCCTTATTCATTTAAACGCTCCCTTCCTAAATTTTCCATCATCGGAAAAATGAATTGTCGGGGGTCTTCACCGCTTTGTTTTCAATATTCCACGCATTAGAACTAAACGGTTTGCCTTCTCTTTTGTAATGCATACAGCAACGGAGTGGAATAATTTTTCCGTTCGAATACAATCTAGACATCTTTAAGGCAAGAGTAAATAGGCTTTTGTTACGCTAAGACAGTGCGCCACCATCTAGGGCTTTATCAACACTTATCACCAGGTGAGATTGTAGTCAAAAAAGTTAAAAAATTAAAGTTACAACCTATATACGTCCCACTGCTGGGCACAGGCCTCCTCTCATTACTGAGAGGGTTTTAGGGCAAGGAAGTGTCAACCGCGCTCCCCTAATGCGTATTGGCGAACTTCACACGTCTTTGAAATTTTTTCTTTCTTATTTCTCAAAGATGCAGATGTCCTCACAATTTTTCCTTCACCACCGAGCACGTAGTAAATCTGCACTTAAAATTGCAATTAACAATTTCATTGGTACTGTTGGGGATCGAACCCGGGTTACTCGCGTACTATGAAATTTGCAGCGAGCGTTAACCGTTTGAGCTACCACGGCTCTGAGATAGTAGCAAAGCTCTGAGTTATTATAAGTAAAAAAAAGAACGATGTTCATGTATTCGAAATGAAAGCGAGATCAAAAACAGAAAATATCAAGAAGTCGAGCTTAATAATAAAACTGGGCATCGCTGTTTGTGGAGGTGACATACCTTGAGCGCAGCGACGAGCGATTTTATACATCTTAAACTCTTCACTAAAACAGCGGTAATCAGTATAATAATACTGTGTTTAATGTAACTCTCACAGAATACCAGAGTAAAGCAGCAGAATGATGCTGTGTTTCCTATGGTGAGTTTCGATAACCGGAAAACCTTTTTACTTGTAACGAAGCATCCGTCGTAGTCCTCAGGGGAGACAATGCATCTGCATTTCGATTCATAATTTACGATAGATGTCTATGGGCAACAATATTCATTTACCATCAAGTGGATGTTTATCACCCTTATTCTATAAAAGGTTCTTTTTTAAACATCATAGTATATGCGTCATTTACCGATGGGACCGTTATTATTTTTCATTTTGTATGTACGAGTATGTAAGTATTTACTGTGCAATTGTAAAATACCGCCACACCTGGGAGCCGAGAGGCAACGTGTTTACTGTGCAATTGTAAAATACCGCCACACCTGGGAGCCGAGAGGCAACGTGTTTACTGTGCAATTGTAAAATAACGCCACACCTGGGAGCCGAGAGGCAACGTGTTTACTGTGCAATTGTAAAATACCGCCACACCTGGGAGCCGAGAGGCAACGTGTTTACTGTGCAATTGTAAAATACCGCCACACCTGGGGTTTTATGAAAGCCGGGAGCCGAGAGGCAACGTGTTTACTGTGCAATTGTAAAATACCGCCACACCTGGGAGCCGAGAGGCAACGTGTGTAGGAGTTCTGTAATCAGTATTGGATTTCAATACACTGTGTGTAACAAATAAATGAACTTATATGTGTTATTTATTTATATCACATTAACAATGTTAAAATACTACAATAAAAAAAAAAACACTAACCACTAAAATCAAAATCCCTATTAAGCATACAGTCCTTTTTTCCTCGTGGCTATAATTAGCCTTCGAGCGAGAAAATATCCACCTTTTTCATCACCAGCAACGACGATCAGTCGCGGACACATTTCCTTTAGGAACTCCACCGTAAGTGGACCCCACAGACCCATAGTCTCTACAGCAAACGACAAAAACTACGCCACTTACTTAGCTCAGCTGTATTTTAATACTAAAAATATTATGAGACCCTTTTTACAGGACAACGTGACAACGCATCTGCATTTTGATTCGTAACCGACGATACATGTAGGTGTCTACAGATCACAGCAAACACTTACCATCAGGTGGACTGTGTGCTCGTTTGTCACCCTATCCTATAATTTTTTTTATTTATAGCTAAATATTTTATTTTTATTTTCTAAACGTCATCTTCAAAACCTATGAATAGGTTTTCAGTTAATTTAAATTATAGTGCAATTTTACTATAAGCCTGATGTTTTGATTTGTTATAACCAAAATATTATGATATCAGAGGAAGAGGTTGTACAATCGCGTTAATGTTATTTGTTGGTTAATTTACGGAGTAGTTTCAGCGTAGGAGATTCAACAACCCACTATCATCCCGTAGATGTCGCAAGAGGCTAGTAAGAGTAACTTTACTGTTTCCCTGTCCTGATTCTTGATTGTGATGATGCTTAGGACTGGGAAAGGGCTAAACGTGAGATAAGCAGCAGCGTCATCCTTTTAGCAGCTCAAAATAATATTAAACTGCGATTGCCAACTCGCCTGTCTAAAATGAAAGAAAAAAACCTTCTCTGGTTCCCTTATATTTATATACAAGCGAATATAATAATAAGTTATATTGTAAAAAGTCTAAAGTGTTTTTTTTATTGGGTAAGGGTAACAAACGAGCACACTGAGTTGTGGCCCATAGACAACTACAGCTATTCTTAGATTAAAAATCATCAAAAAAAACCTAGGAGCATAGAGCTCTGATTAAAAAAGGTATTGAATTTTTAAACAGAAAGAAAGAAAGAAAAAAAACAAGCATTCTTTCACCGAGGATACGTTCATCCTATTGATTAATAAAATTAAGTTTAGTGTTGAACGGCGTGGCTATTCCGTACTCAGTGGGTAATAGCAGCCCGGAGTATAGAATAAATAATAGTACTACATCGGAGTCAGAAAGTTGGCGGTATTTCCCCCTATACCACCACTTAGAGATAAGAAGTCTCCGCTTCTCTAATACTCACCTAACGAAACACATCAATACAAAACTGCTATTTTACGTTGGTATTCTGTGAGAGCGTGATCCTTTTCCGGTCAAACTGATTCATTCGTGCTATAACCATAATATAGCTGCAGCCTGGCTCAACCACGTAAAATTCGAAATGAAACTCAACGCACCACCTATCGGTAGAGGTTAACTTTGCAATAAACACTTTCCTTCAGGAGTTCTCCCATTAATATTTTATACGGTATTTATTACACTGTACACGCCTGTCAATGTGAGCCGAGCCTAACGCCCTCTAGGCGATTTCACGCGTCATTGGAGCGTAAACATGACTTTATTCTACGGGTACAAATGACCGACTTTCGAAAGAAGCTCGAGAATTTGAAATATGGCAACACTTACAAGCCTTGCGAAAACATTTCTTGTGGTTTTTGCCCTTAATTCCCTTTCGGGTAATTACGGGAAAAAATGAAACGGAAAAAACTCAAGCAGAAGCAAATTTGCTTTATTGTAGCTTCAAAAGCCTCTTCTAATTTGTTAAGTAATTGTTGTTTTTTTTATTTCATAAAAGTACTTTAATGCTGTTATTCTCGTTCAAGCCACTTCAAATTCAGACGGGGGCCGGAGTCCAAATTAAAACAGAATTAGAAATTATTAACAAGGCTTCTAACATCAAACGGAGCTATGAAGAAACAACTAAAATATTTATTTATCGAAGCCCAATTATCCCATGTTGATTAACTTTTACAAGACTTTGTCAATCGAAAGATCTTAATTTGTGAAGGTTAATTATTGGGTAATCAATTAAATTTAGAGCCGTGGTTAGTCTCAGCGCTCGCTTTTAATTTTATTATATTCAAATCGGCAGGCGAAATGGAGGGCGTCCACACAATATATGGAGTGACAAGATGGTAAAACATATAGGGTGTGCTTTGTGGCATTCATTGGGTTAAGGGCTATGGGCACCGGTGGACTTGTGAAGGGCTCTATTGAATGAAGTAAAATCTTACTCGGTAGTAAGTTATGATGAAGCCCTAGATCAGAGATGGTGAACCTTTTTGAGAAGTGGCTCAAATTTTGTTAGATATTTACTTTAGTATTAGCTCGTCGGTTAATACATATTGGACTCGTTTGGAAAGGGGTGGGGAACTTGGTTCAACATCCCCGTGACCATGGGTGCTGTAAAGCACTCGAAACGTCGGGAATTAAAAATAATTAAAATTAAACGCGATAAAATCCGTAAAAGTAGTTTTAATCAATAAATACTAATTCTTTGGGTCTCATTTTTGCAGACCTTTAATATTTTACGTTTTCACTTTCGTTCACAATTTTTGCAAGTTAAGGGCAAAAAATATAGGATGATAACAAAAACACTGATATAAATAGAGTAGTAACAGTCGCATCTGCAACGAGTATTTGAATGAAAAAGGAACAAATAACACATTAAAGAATGAATGAGGAAAGAGTGACAAAGCAAATTTATGTTGCAGAAGTAAACGGAAGAGTCGGAAAAGGACGTCCTTGGTCAAAGTTTATCGGCCAAATTGGCGATATATTGAAAATGGACCAAATTAAGAGTACCCTTAACCGACGAGCATGTATGCGTAGGTATATGGATGTGGAGGAGGCGAGAGAGGTGTATCAGGATCGTACCAAATGGAAGTCTTTAGTACCTGCCTACCCCTCTGGGTGACAGGCGTGAGTGTTTATGATTATGATGATTGCTATGAAATATTATTTATAGCGCTGCGTACATTTTATGTGACGCAAAACCATGCTTAACTTCTTTACACGCACTCACGCACACATCTTTCTTCTTTCTATTCTTAACAGCCTCTAATAATTTTTCGTGATTTATTTTTGTATGACAATCAAAATATATTATAATAGATAGTAAATACTTTTTTAAATCGATCTTTATCTACCTAAAATTAAAAATAAATTATTTGACAAAAGTGCATACATACATACAGCAATTGAAGTATTTAATTACTTACCCAATAATATTTAAACTATAAAAAGGTCTAAATTCAAACATAAGCTAAAAAACTGGTTAGTGGAACATGCGTTTTGTACGCTAAATGAATTCTGTAATTTTAAGAGTTAACACCGTGTTCTTTATTCTTATATAAGCATTAATTTTAAATATTATTTTAATATATTAATTTTAAATAATATTATTAATTTTGTCCTATAAGTTAATTGTAAATCTATCATCTGTTAAATGTAAATTGTAAAAATATAATCTGTTAAATATAGATAGTATATATGTTTAAAATGAAAATTGTAAATCTATTGCACGCCTGATGAGGCAACTGGTGATAGCTTTTATAATATGTCTGTCGTCTTTAACTATTGTACACAGTAATTCAATAAACGAATCTGCGTCTAAATGAAGTCTATGTGTGTTCAGTGTTCAGCTAGCGGGTCATAGGTTCGCTGTCCTAGATAGTAAAGGCGCAATATAAGCGCAACTAAAACCTACACTCCTCCCTTGACGACACCTACAATGTAATCAGACGATAAGGCAGGCTGAAAATTATTCCACTACCTTGCTGATGAAAAATGAAGCAAACCGTTTAGTTTCAATTCTTGGACTGTCGATAACAAAGCTTCGGCAACCCGCCATAGTTAATTATAATTAATTCGTAATAGACGAGTTGAACCCAGGGATATACTCTGACGATGCCGTAAGGCTTGATTTTATAATTAGTATTATATAATAATAAATATTGTCTGATTAGTAAATGTTTATCCAAGTCACAAAAATAAAGAAATCGAAGTGTTTTTATATAATTATAACCCGACATAGGATGAAATGTCTAATATATGATCTAAAGATATTCAAATGTAACGTGGCTTCAGCATGAAATCAACTGAATTAAAGACTATAGATGCGGTTTCACCCCTGAGAAATTCCATGAAATGCCTGACAGTCCGTTTTTATACCGGTTTTCATGACCTACAAATAGTAACTCATCCATGGTTAAAAGATACAACAACAAATAAATAAATGGTAACACTGCTTGGTGGCCAACGGGAAATGAACAATACCAACCCATGCAAACTCTTAGGCAGGGGAGGATATTTAGGTGATGAATTTTAACTGGCCTTAATTCGCAATAAAACTGGAACGTTGACGAATTTTAGCGGCGGTAACCTTATAAAAAATAATAACCGTTTAATAAATTATAACCCACGTTTTATTGCCTTACGTGACGGAAAAGAATAGGATGACTACCTTCTTTGCACATTTTTAGGATAATTCATGGATTGTAACTGAACAAAATTTATTACGCATGCAAACATTAATTTTACGAAAAAAAGTGTTGCAGGTTCTACCTCGTTTCAACTTAGGTAAGCGTGCAACAAGATCTTTTCAACTAGAACATTAATGAGTTTGTTGCAATCTGTTTCAGACAACGTTTTCGAACATTAGACTGTATAGGAAAGCCCCACTCTTACAACGCCGATCTCTCTTCTTGTGTGAAAATGTATCTAATACCTCAGCTGAGGTTGAGGCAGTAGTTTTTTTATTTTGCTGATTTAAATCATCAAATTAGGTTAGGGATGGAACCTCATTTGATTTCGTTGTTGAAAATAAATCTGTTTGTTTAACTTTTTTTCGATAATGTCCTGTTGTAACAAACGTATAACGTTAGTTGTATGGCTAGTGTAGCAAAGGCGTATCGAGCGTATAGTCGGAGGTTGTAATTTTTTTTTAGAACGGTCATTAGGGCGTAGGTTAAACCACATAATTCAATTACAATGTCGTACAAAGCTATTCGAAGTCCAGCTTGGTACGTGTTGGGGGTATATGACTATGATTTACGGCCCGAGGTCTTTAGCTTTTGTGTCTATGTGCCAGATGTGCTGTGCCCTAGATGCAGGCTGTGCCTTGTATTTCTGGTTGACTACAGATAATTTTTTTTAAATAAAAGCTCCACAGACCAACATCTATCCTCGATTAAGAATCCAGAAAGAAAGAAGATAAAGGAATATGGAATAAAACGTATTTCACGAATTTTATTGCGTTTAATTTGACTTTATACAATTTCATAAACGCGACAAAATCTGTAAAATTAGTTTTAGTGTAAATATAAGATTAAATTAAAAAAAAAGAACATGTTTGTTCCTTACTACATACTAAACGCCTTAATTTCAATGCACGTATAAGCCGTTGGTCTGATCTCTCTCCAGACTAGTCGGATTACTGTTCCATAGGGTTAGAAGAGTGAGGGAATAGTTCATCTATAGTTCATCATTCTTATAGTCCGATGGGAGTGTTATCCGACACGACTGGACAGATCATGCGCAGAACCAACAGTTTGACGTACTTTCCGCGGTACTGGGGTGAAACACTGCCAAATTTCTGACTCCGGGCAGCTGTTAAAATTTCCTTGAAAAAAAAGCAAGTATCTGATTTTGGCCAGTACCGAGACTCGAACCCAGGATCAGAAACTGCGCTTACGACCAGGCCAACGAAGCTATCATAAATAATATGTTTATATTAACGTAGTATTTTTATTTAGTTTACGCATGTAAGCCCGAAGGGAGCAAACTTGATTAATACACAAGGGCAATAAAGATAATTTATTTAATAGCATCAGTCTCGTCTTAGTTTATTTGACAAGGTTAGAGGTCGACCCGCTAAGCCGCTATAATTAATAGTAAACAAGTCTTGTTAAGTAATAACTTGGAGCCTCCGCAGCGCAATGGCTTAGAATGAGTCGTGGCATTGATGGCTGGGGGTTCGAATCCCGCACGGAACAAGGCCTATAAATAACTCTTTCGAGTCTGGATGTTCCTCCTGGAGAAATATATGTATGTAAATCTAATGATGCTGTGGCCCATAATTATCTCTCTTATTTTCAATTAAGAATCAAAATGCAGATACGTTGTGCCCTTGAAGACAAAGATGTAGTGCCTCGTTTCTAGTAAAATGGGTCTCCGGTTCTTTACATTCACCATACGATACTTAACAGTTTTAAGCTGCTATTTCATGCTAGCATTCAATGACGGCGTGGTCCTTCCTCAGTCGAGCCGATCTATTTGTGCTTCAACCAACATAATACAATTGCAGCATGGCTTTACCACTTAAGAAAATTATTTTCAATTAGTGAATAACCATACAAATAGGGATTTATAGTCAAAATGAAACAGTAAGAATCGAGTGTCCAAGTTCCTGGACATGCTTCATGACATAATAGTAACTAGCTGGCCCGGCAGACGTTATTCTACCCTTTCTGGTTGTTACGCGATGAGTTTCATTTTCACACACATACACTTTAATATGGACTCATTTAACGTCTAAATCCTCTTTATGACTAATAGAACCATCACAACCATTATTATGACAATCATCATCATCATCATTACAGCCCTTCACAAGTCCACTGCTGAACATAGGCCTCCCCCAAGTAACACGTCTCAGATCCGTAAGTCATCACTGGTAACACGCACTGGTTGTACAATCTAGTTTTTAGAGATTGAGGTATACCTGACGAGAAGATAAGTCGTAATTTCCCGAACGCTGCCCAGCCGAGTTGAATCCGTCGATTGACCTCTCGGTCGAAGTTGGACTTACCTAGTCGGACTATTTGTCCCAGGTAAACGTACTCGTCAACAACTTCGAGCATAGTGCTCCCAACAAATACCGGCGTAGGTATTATGACAATAAACTTTCAAAAACTAACCATTATTTTTTAGTCTTCCGTAAGTGGATAAAAAGTTGCCTATATGTTAGACGCCATCATTTCTGCCTACAAACTACAAACCAAATTTCATGTAAATCTTTCCGGAAGTTTTTGCGTGAATCGTGAACAAATAATTTCTCTACAGATTTATTATATGTATATATTAAGCATCTATATAATTTGGGTTTATATACCTCACTTCCTCCACCTCTACGAAATGAAAATCCTGTTCGAAATTTTGAATAGACTATAGTAAATTCTTCTTATTAACTTGTTTATGCATTTGTAAATTCCTTATAGGCTTAAAAATAAATCGTGTTTTTGCCGATTAAAAAAAAGAAGGTTGTTTTTGTTCCTCTTTTTTTGGTATGCTAATGATTTATTTTAATTTTATAGGATTTATATTTGAATGAATGAATATACTTTATTGCACACCACAAACAAATTTACAAAGAACATAACAGAGAGCAGATTACATGTACAATTTGGCGGCCTTATCGCTACATAGCGATCTCTTCCAGGCAACCAAAGGTGTAAAGGAATAAAACAGTGAGTACTAGGTAGGTGGTGCAATATAAATATACCTAATATAATATCAATACATGCAATAAAATAATATATAAGTAAATAACTAATACTTTAAAAAATATGATACACATATACATAGGTATATACATAAACATACACACACACATATATACATATATATATATATACATATACATACATATACATACATACATATACACACATACACATATATACATACATATATCCTCAAATATATACCACTAACAATAACATAAACAAATAAATACAAAACTACATAATCACATAATTTATCCTAATGATTTTCGAACGATTGAGACAAGTAATGCTCTTTAAGAAGTCGCTTAAAGACTACAATAGTCTGAGCTTATATTTTAAAGATGTTCGTGATTATTCACGATGGGATGACGGAAAAATAGATGGTGAAGTCATTGAGTAACAATTTAGAAGAAATTAAAGCTTGTGAACTACTCAAAAATTAGATTTTTAATAAAATGCACCAACAGTCTTTGAAGAACTAAAAGAAATAAAAAAACCATACTATCTCCTGAAGTGTTTATACGTGGTAGAGCCACGCTGCAGCTATATTATGGTTGTAGCACGAATGGGTCGGCTCGACCGGGGAAGGACCACGCTCTCACAGAATACCTGCGTAAAATAGCAGCTTAATGCTACTGTATGTCTTATGGTGAGTGTAGACATCCAGAGATCCTTTTTTACTGGAAATAAGGCATTCATCTTAGTCCTCAGGGGTGACAATGCATCTGCGTTTTAACTCTTAATCGAGGATAAATGTAGATATCTATGGGCCACAGCATCCACTTACTATCACGTGGACTATGTGCTCGTTTGTTACCCTTATTCTATAAAAAGTCGCTATTGAATGTCGAATATCACACACATACTATGTTTAAACAATGAAGCTATTACGTGAACATTATTTTTTATTCTTAGTATTTTGAAGTGAGCTTACACTTTTTTGGATTTGTTGGTGACTCGCGTCTATTTTTTAATTTTATATTTGAATAGATGACATTTTTATTAATTCGACATATTCTTTTTTTAAACTAAATATAGACGTTAAGGCGCCATTACAAAATGTATTGTGTGTTATGGGTGTCATAGTACGACGTTCTTCATTTATGATTTACAAATCATTTTGTGAAGATTTTCTAACACCTCCACTGAGGATTATTGTATTTTTATATCAGGTTGACTTATTATTGGATAAAACGAAAAGAAATATATTTGTAACCACACTGTGGTAGAATACACGTTCACGATACCAACTGTATATTTTATTATCAGCTAACTCATTGTATTCACAAATAAATAAACGAATTTGAATTTGAATGTTTATTAAAAGTCTTATTTCGTATAATATTGTCGCAAACATTTGGAGCAAGACTTGAACCATGTACAGCAACCTTAAGATTGCTCCAACGCCTCTGGGCCATAAGCGTTTTATTGCTCTACTTCGTGTCCCTATTTTATTACGAATTGCTTAACACATATAATAAACGCGTTCCAATTTGATGTGAGGGATGAAGCTGTAAATTTTGCGATGGGTAATTTCAAGTATACATAATATATTTATTACCAAACTTATAGAGGGATATGACAATAGCTGATCGGACGGATCACAGTTTCCCTAAAAAATATTTAGATCTGATAACAGACTCTAATATGACTAGACTACGACTGAAATATCTAAAAATACGAATATTTACGCATTGTTTACTATCGAATGCATTCTCCTCGTGATTTGTATTAAAATATCCTATCAAAACAACAAATGCTATCATTAAAGATCGACGTTTTTTAATAGACGCCACCACTTTTAGTCATATCTGTATTAGTGAGATTTTTTTAAAAGAATATTAACAATGCTATAAACATCACTAATATTCCCCTTAACCACTCGTGGTAAGCTTAAGTTGCTTGTGTTACGAGTGGTTCACGCCAGTAGTCGAATGGCGGATTCGAACCCACGACCTTTTTGAGTTCGCGGTCCGCGCCCTGCCATTAGGCTACTAGTATTCACAGTTATTATCCGAGGTAAGGTTTCGTATATAACCCAAAAATATGCCATTACAAATTTAGTTTCATATACAAAAGACCAGGATCGACATCGTTAAAAGGGCACCCGTACACAGAATGTGTGTCCTCTACAGTAAAATGCTTAACGACCTCGATATGTTCTCTATCTTCCGTTCGGGCTTCAAAACTCAATTAAAAAAAAAAATTAACAAATATGAATTAGATATTGAAGGATATTTCATACTGTACATTTTAATTTACAGGTGATTGTTTTCTTTATATATAAGTATAGACTTGTTACCTCCTGCTTGTTGTGTAGACGATATCATTTACTCGTACGATCCGCTTCATAATAGACATATTCTCGGTAAGACGGTTTATAGGGAACAATTGTAATTACCTTTGTTTATTTTACTTTGTTTGATATATATATATATATATATATATATATATATATATATATATATATATATATATATATATATATATATGTTCCATCTGTATACAAGTTTTTATGGAGCACACATCATGGTAATTAACATGGAGTGGACTGTGTGAAATGAATGCTGTGACTCACGTAAACCTACATCTTCTTTGTCCGTGATTTTCATATGGAGACCTGGTAACTTAAGTTCCAGGCTTTACCTAGTTTAGGCACTAGATTTCACCTGTCGATCATATCGTTTTAGATGTAAGCATATGTTCATTGTTGCTCTTTAATAGTAATTTATTAATGTTTATTGTTTGTAGAAATTAATTAAAAATAGGATAAGAAAAAAAAATTATAAACATCTAAACTCGATTAAGAATCAAAATTCAGATGCATTGTCATCCCTTAGAACTAAGATGGAATGCCTAAATTTATCAGTTAAAAAGGTCTCCGGTTCTCTACACACACCATACGAAACACAGCAGCATTAAGCTGCTAAGTCGAGTCAACCCATTCGTGCTGCAACCATATTGTAGTTGCAGCATGGCGCTACCACGTGTAAACACTACGCTTTTAAATGAGCGTTGAGACGTATCCTTAAAAATATTAAAAGATTGATTGAGACTAGAAGTCTATGTCAACACCTTTGTTGCCCACCGAGCAAGGTCCGTTACTCCGATGCAAGAGAAGTCAGTGTCAACAGCTTTATCAACGATAAGTGCTCCATCACCTGTTGTCTATACATTCTGGTTGACTGCCTCGTTGGTCTAGTGGTTGTAGTAGTTTGACTGCTGAGGTCCCGGGTTCGAATCCTGGGTAGGACCAAAAAATATTAGTTATTGAGTTTTTCTCAGTATCTGCCCGGAGTCAGGAAGTTGGCGGCGTCTCATCCCCGTACCTCGGAAAGCACGTAAAGCCGTTGGTCCAGCGCCTGATGTCTCTCCGGTTGTGTCGGTTTACCGTTCCATAGGACCATGAGAATAAGGGTATAGAGAGTGCATCTGCTTGCTCATACACTTGGGCAATATAATCCTGTCCTGCGCCGTTGGCTAGTCTCCGTCGGAGCTGGCCTCTGTGACCGAAAATTCGGGCTAAAGGACATTATTATACATTCTGGCGATTATCACACTTACTGGATCTAGTAATTGCAGAATTTTTTCAAACAGGTTCTCAACAACATTGCGGCCCCCAAGGATGACCCGCGGAACAATTGCTAGCCCACTTTAATACCAAGTTAAGTGCTATCATAAATCCAGCAATATAACCGCCGCCACCCAACACAGCAATAAACACACAAGACCTTAAATTAAGCTTCGTTGCAAGTGATATTATATTAGCATACGGCATGAAAGGGTTGCTTTTACGATCTTCGTAATGGTTGCTTTTAAATAGCCTTGAATCATTCATACCCTATATTTAAAAGTGTGATGTTATTCTATTTTGAACGTTGAGAAAATATAAAGTTATTTGAGAGCCACTTTCGTTTATTATTATTTGTTACAGCCTATGAATAAAATTAATTCTGTGGATTTTATCGCGTTAAATTTAACTTCTACTTATTTTTAATTTCCGACGTTTCGTGTGCTTCACAGAACACGGGCGACCGGGGTGTTTGCCGTTCCGACAGCTCGGGCTAACTATGACATTTAGCCCGGGCTGCGTTCAAATTTTGAATGTATTTTTTTGAAACATATTCAATAAAATGGGACAATACTTAAAATTAGTTTAATTCAAAACAAATACAGATAGAGTGACGATCTGAGCAAGTTGGCTTGTAGAAACTGGGTGCGTGTAGCTGAGAATTGGGGTAAGTGGGCCTTGAGAGAGGCCTATGTCCAGCATTGTAATGCCGCTTGTTTTAAATCAACCTGATGGTGATGATGAAAATAAATACTGTTATGTTTTGTATAGTGATTGTAGAGAACCGGAAGCTCTGTATACTGGAAATGAGGCAATCCATCTATAATTTCTGTAATTTTAATCCACATCTGCATTTTGATTCTTAACAGAGGATTACTGTAGATGATCTATAGGCCACAACACCCGCTTTTCATCAGGTGAACTGAGTGCTCGTTTATCATCCTTTTTCTACAAAAAAAGTATGTGGATCCCTTAAATTTGATCATATACACTTTTAAACTAGTCGTTAAGCAAGTGGTAAAATTAAAAATGTTGTATAACCGACTTCAACATAAATAAAATGAGAACATTATCAATGTATTCGAAGTCAATTAAATACGCATTATTTAAAGATAACTCAAATGCTACTGGTCACATCTTGAACCACATGAGAAGCACCAGCTTTCAAATAAAAAAAATCATCAAAATCGGTTCGCTCAACAAAAAGTTCTGAGGTAACACACATAAGAATAAACCGGCCAAGAGCGTGTCGGGCCACGCTCAGTGTAGGGTTCCGTAGCTCCCTATCCGTCACAGCAAGTGTTCCCACTTATGAGTTTTCCATTATGTTCGAGTTCCAGCAGCGCTCCGCGCTCCTGCAACTGCTCCCGGTAGTGGGTACTGTTGTTTCCATCCAAGTTCAAAATGATTTTCCTAGAAAGTCCTTATAAAGTTCTACTTTTCAGATTTTTTTCATATTTTCTAAACTTATGGTTCAAAAGTTAGAGGGGGGGGGACACATTGATTTTTACTTTTGGAGCGATTATTTCCAAAATTATTGACATTATCAAAAATGATTTTGGTAAACCCCTATTCATTTTTAAATGCCTTTCCAACAATATATCACACGTTAGGGTTGAAATTAAAAAAAATCACTTCTCACTTTACATATAGGGGGGCTACCCTAATAAAACATTTTTTTCCAATTTTTATTTTACCACTTTGTCGGCGTGATTGATATACATATTGGTACCATTCAGTTTTCTAGTGCTAACGGTCACAGAGATTAAGCGAGGACGGACAGACGGACAGACAGACATGGCGAAACTATAAGAGTTCCTAGTTGACTACGGAACCCTAAAAACATACAGTCGAATTGAATACCTCCTCCTTTTTGAAATCGGTTAAAACACTTTGTAGGATCATGGGCATCAGCAAGGAAACTGTAATTTCAGACTAATTAAAGGTTTTATATTTTATTACAATCATGCCAAGTTTTGTAATAATAAATAAATAGTAGACAAAGGTATCCATTATAAAAAGTCAAAAGTTTTGTCACGTGCTAAATCTGTTATCATTTCGATTCAATTTACCTTCTCGTCTTTTAACCGTTATCGTTACTGTTTCAGACTATTAAAATTCCGCTGCTGAAAATAGCCCCACCCCCCACCCTATAGGTTGCATTATAAAGGAATCTTTGCCATAGTTGCCCCGCTATATATTATATATTATAGTCGTCATGGGGCAGACACTGCTGCCCATCTCCTGAGTTGTTTCCCTGGATCGCCTTTTACGACACCCATGGTACGATATGATTGCGTCGCCTTTGCGATTTACTCTTTTGTAATGTCGCTTAAAATGTCAAAGTAAAGTCTCTGTTAATAAGGAAAACTCATAATACATAACTCACAGGTTTGCTTATTGTTGCGACGTAACAACGCTCCTGTCAACATAGGAAGCAATTTTTAAGGATTTAGCATTTTGACACCGAGCGCTTATCATATAGCTAAAGTGAAGATTAATTTTCCTTCTGTGGCCACTAATACAGCGCTACATTTAGCGGAAGAAAAACTTAACAGAATGACATCGTTTCAATAGTATTATTTAACACGGCTATATATTTCGTTACTCAGATATATATATATATATATATATATATATATATATATATATATATATATTATATATATTTTTTTAGAGCTACCGACGACGATAGCAACCTCGCACCGATAAATGACGTGTAAATGCTGTTTAATTTTGTTTGTTTAGTCATAATTAATTTTTTTCAGCTGATATATTCCGCAATTTTCGGTGTTTAGAGCAGCCTTGTAATAATATATTTAACTAAATAATACAGATACACTTTGACTAACTCCGGGCTCGGCCGCCGTCGTGAGTGGTTTACTGTATCGTTAGTTTACAGCGGCTCGTGATGAATAATGTCGATCGCTATAGATATAAAAATATTCCATAAACCAAATTTGATACTTACAAACGTAAGATATTACTATTGTTGCGCGCCTAACTTGACGTCAGGTACCCGGCACTAGCGCCATCTAGTGTCGGGGACCAGAGCGAGGAGGGCTTCCTAGAAAATGTCAATCTTGACTTTCGACCAACAGCGCCATCTAGTATCGAACTGAAGAACTAAGCTTTCTAGAAGCCCCACACTCGAACTTCCTGCGTCTGGTCGGTCGGCGCCCGTATCTACGGGAATATTCTGATGTTCAATACTGCCACGATCGGGGCAGTATTGAATTTGGCGAGACAAGCGAAGCTTCGGAGCGAAATAAAGTGAATCAGTGTGATTAATTTATTAATTAGTGTCTTTTAAGTTTTAATTGGTAATAAAAATTTTAGTGGTAATAAAAGTGTTATTTTGGTAATTCAATCTAGTACGAAATCGAATAAAATTGGTGTCAGAAGTGGGATAAAATCATGCCAATTTTACCTAAGGACGAGATGGGGGGTGTTCGTACTCGAAGCCAACGCCACCAGGAGATGGACCAGAGACGATTTGGTGGTGCAACGCCGCAGACGCCAGAGGGCCAAGTGCCAGCCACGGAGGCTGGCCCGTCAGCAGCTCCTACACCTGCAGCACCTGACTTAGGTGCTCTGATGGTGATGCTGCAGGAACAGGCCCGCCGACAGGAGGAACAGGCTCGGCGACAGGAGGAACAGGTCCGTCGTTTGGAAGAGCAGCTGCGGGGCGGACAAGAGGGACAGGCCCGTTGGTTGAAAGAGCAGCAGGAGGAACAAGCCCGCCGACAGGAAAGGCAGATGCTCTTCGTGAAGGACATTCACGCTCACTTCGGGAAAGAGATAAGGGAGATGAAGGATAGGGTTGCTCAATATGACAAACGCCTGTCGGAAGCTGAAACCCAAATCAAGGAAACTAAAACCCACATCGACCAAGTGAACAATCGGGTTGATTACGTGATGGCTGACGTGAAGAAAACGCTGGACGACCTCAAACTGGGGGATGGAACTACAGCTCCCATAGTAGCTACTACACTTTCGCTACGTGGGTTCAAAGTGCCACCGTTCGACGGGACTTCTTCCTGGTCAGCCTACAAAATCCAGTTCGAGGCTGTTATGAAGGCGAACGGCTGGAATAAAAGTCAGGCCATGACTGCTCTCACACTAGGCCTGCGCGACCAGGCCAGACAGCTTACAACATGCACAGCAGGAAGATCCGGAAATCAAGCCGATACTGAAATGGATGAAGGCCAATACTTCCAAGGCCAAGTGGAGCGATGTCTCAGCGATGAGTTCGACCACTAAAAGCTATTGGACCAAATGGGACAGCTTGATGATTCAGGATGGAGTCCTGTGCCGTAAATGGGACAATAGTCGAGGAGACAGCTGTCGTTTGCAAATGGTTGTTCCTAAAGCTAAAGTGCCAAATGTTGTACAGCTGTACCATAATGGTTGTTCAGGAGTCCATCTGGGAGTTAAACGAACTCTAATGAAGATCCGAGAACAATTTTACTGGGTCCATTATCGTGACGATGTCGAGGATTGGTGTCACACATGTATAAGCTGTGCGGCTGTGAAGGGACCTCAGACTCGTAATAGAGGAGTATTGAAATTGTACAATGTTGGTGCACCATGGGATAGGACAGCCCTTAACATTGTGGAGCCGTTTCAGAAAGCCGCAAGAGGGACGCCTAAGATCGTCCATGTGTATCGCCTGGCGTGCTTTTATGGGGCTGATAATGCTCGCGACGAGCATGTCTTAGGAGGGGGCAGTGTTGCGCATCTAAGTTGATGTCAGGTACCCGGCACTAGAGCCATCTAGTGTCGGAGACCAGAGCGAGGAGGGCTTCCGAGAAAATGTCAATCTTGACTTTCGACCAACAGCGCCATCTAGTATCGAATTGAAGAACTAAGCTTTCTAGAAGCCCCCACACTCGAACTTCCTGCGTCTGGTCAGTCGGCGCCCGTATCTACGGGAATATTCTGGATGTTTCGGTGTAAACGTGTATTTAAACCCACTGCATGCCACGATCGGGGCAGTATTGAATTTGGCGAGACAAGCGAAGCTTCGGAGCGAAATAAAGTGAATCAGTGTGATTAATTATTAGTGTATTTTAAGTTTTAATTGGTGTTCGGTAGTAAAAGTGTTAATTTTGGTGATTCAATCCGCAGTTTTTATTGTCGCGAACCCTAAGCTCGTAACACTATTATTTTTATAGTTACAGATTTTCATTACAATATATCGTTTCGCTAAAAGTACGTAGGATTTATATATAAATATACTTATACGGTTTGGACTTTATGGAGCGACCCGAAAGTATTCTTTGATGAATGATAGATTAAAATACTAGTTATGACTAGATGAAAAACTTTTTGAAAAGGAAATAAAGTTGATGAGACATTTTTTTTTATAAAAGAGTCAGGTAAAAAGACTAGTTTTTACGATAATGTCTAAATAAAAATACTTAAAAATTATAGTATTATTAAAATTGATTTCTGATTTTTTTAAGATAATTCTGTTAAAAGTTTTTCCAATTAACAATAATAAAAAAATAATATCAAAATGTAATAATAACAAAGTAAAATAAAAAAAATATTTTCTATTGTTGATTAAGATTTTTTTACATTTTTTCACGATCGTATGAGCATTATGAGTTTATGAGTAGTGTACTTTTGGATTTTTCAAACTTTTGTTTGTTGACGTTTGACATAAAATTATTTGGAACAAAAGTTAAATTTTAATCTATGGTAACCTTTTTCAATTATTAAATTCCTAAAAATTATTTTTTTTTATAAAATTATTGTTGAATAAAACTAAATTTACGGATTTTATCGCGTTTATTTCACTACTTTTACTTATTTGTAATTCCCGACGTTTCGTTCGTTTCAGAGAGCTTGAGGGATCTGTCACAGAAAACATCTGACCGCCGAACTTCAGCACGTCAAGCAAGTATTGGAAGACAACAAGCTTCGGGTCCCGCGCCTACGTCACAGTGACCGAGTGAAGCCGGCCACAGTCGAGCGTGTACCTGCTGTACTATCATATTTCAGAGGAGTCACAGACAAGGTTGGCTACATCTTGAAGCGAGCTTCCATTAAAACATACTACAAGCCGCCGAAGAAGATGAAAGAACATATAGCTGACGTGAAGCACCGACGCTCCGGGAAGTCTGCAGTCTGTGAACATGTTCAAGATCGTACCCACCATTACATTCGATTTGATAAACTACAAATCCTCGCAAAAGAACACCGATTCCTACCAAGGATGATACGTGAGGCTATTGAAATTAAAAAACATCCAAATTTCAATAGAGAAGATGGATGGGTGCTGCCACCTGCTTGGGATCCTATAATTAACAAAATTAAACCCAAACCTAAGCATACCACTGCAAGACTTCATGATACTATAAGCTCGTTTTGCGTAAATCGGACCAAAAATTAATATTCAAAAACTGAAAGTAGCCGGACTAACTATGACATTGGGACGTCAAACATCTTAGTCCCCCCGTGACCATGGGTGCTGTAAAGCACCCGAAACGTCGGGAATTAAAAATAAGTAAAAGTAGTGAAATAAACGCGATAAAATCCGTAAATTTAGTTTTATTCAATGTGTAGTGTTCGCGTAAATTTAAGAAATCATTATAAAATTATTGGAAAATTAGAAGTAATAGTAATAAGGTTATGTATGAAAACTTGTGTGTATTTAAAATACTTAAAAAACAAAATGTACAAAGTATGTACAAAATGAGCGTTTAAGGCATGCACATTTCGATTTACTAAAAGTTTTTATATATTATTATAGATCTTTTTAAACTTATGCACGCGAAAAATACTGTATTTGTGATAGGTCATAAATTTTAGGTCACAGCGGCAAAATATATAATGACAATCTGCAATGTTTGCAAATTTCATGGCCCTACGACATACACAAGACGCTTATACGAGGATTATCTTCTTAAGAATTACGCTCGTGCCCTTTTGTTAGAGCATGTTTTTTAAGAAAATACAACGTATTTCTGCCGGGGCGTCAAATCCGTCCTTTATAGGCGCCAAAAGAATAAAAAAAACTTTGCACTTATCTTTGTTTTTTATCACGTCTCACGTATTATTTAGGATTATTTTTCATGCACGTACTCGCACGTTAATATCTCTTTTGTAAATTAATGTCTTGTCACAAGAAACGTGTTATTTTGGCTCTAGGGTGTTGTTTGAAAAGTTGGTAGATATTTTATTCACTTCTTTTGGAAGTTTTTTTTGGTCAATCAAGATCATTGGCGGTGTAGTGGCGGTATGAAATAACCACTACCCAACAATATAATCTCGTAAGTATTGTAAAGAATCAAAGGGAAACAAATCAGGAGATGAGCAGCAGCATCTTGTTGATAACATCTAAATAATTAAAAACTGCGTTTGTTTTAAAAGGTCGCTCAGCGAGCTCTGCTCGGGGTCTCTCTGCGTGATAGACATAAAAATGAGAATATCCGCAGCAGAATCAGAATAATAGACACACTTTAACTGATCAGTAAGCTAAAGTGATAATGAGACTGACATATAGCTCGAAGAACTGGCAACCGATGGAAAAGAAACTATCTTGAATGGTAGCCTCGTACCGGTCACCGAAGTGTAGGGTCGCCTAATTATCGACCTGATAAGGCGTACAGTAAGTCGATGGATGCAGGTTGCACAAGACCGTGCTATGAGGCATTACTTGGAGGAGGCTATATTGAGTTGACTTACGCAGATCTGTAACGATAATGATTACAGCTCGAAGAACATGGATAACGCAGCAGAATATCCCTCGAGTGGCAGCTTCGTACCGGTAAGAAAAGTGTAGAACGGCTCATTAGATGGAATGACGAATTGGTAACACGTCCAGAAAGGTAATTTATCGTACAGGTCGTTCATGTCATGTTCATGCAATTCTTGGAGGATACCTGAGTTCAGCAGTAAACTTGTTACAAACTGTAGTAATAGTAATGATGATGATGTTACAGATTATTTTTTTAGAACTGAAAATTACTAAGTTATTCTTAATGAGGTTCCATTGTTATAATTAAATCTACATTAACTTCCCCCATCAAACATCGTCAAATCGTGTAAGGTAAACAATAATTATGCAGACAACACCCTATGGCGTCATTTGGTAGTGAAACGAGGTTTATGTTATGGCTTGATATATTGCCCCCGGCGGTGGAATGAGGCATACAAAATGACGATAAGAGTTGTGAACATGTGTCTACCTGAATGGTATAATTGATATTCACAATATTTATTTGAAATAAAAGTAATTTAAGAAACTAAATTTGACTCTATCTTCTATTTACGTCATGATCCAGATGGATTGTAAGCAAAGGTAATTGACCATACAGCCTTATCACTAAAGATAATACATCTCTACTGTCTACACATCAGTTAATTTTGATTACATTTTATTGCAGATGTGTACATAAGTCAATTGATACGATTTATTGATGACAAGGTTTATTTTCTTACTTCATTTTGTATAAGAACTCTAATATCTTACATATTCATTTCACTCTACTACGTAAAAATAGAATAAGTAAAAAAAGTATCTACATTTTGTTTTTTTATTTAAACCAGATTTTACTCAAGGTTGATCAACAAAATATGGTCATCATACTTCACCATCATCTGCCCATTAAAGTCCACAGCTGTACTTGGGATCTGTTCTTGTTTAGGGATTACTTGCTTTAATCATAACGCTTGGTAGGCGAATTAATGTCCGCTTATCGATGACGTTACTCTTTTTTTAAGGATCACAGATAACAAATGGAAAAGGCATAGTAATAAATGTATTCCGTAAAAGTTTGGACATCCCGAAACTTTTATAATAGATTAAACAGACTAATATGAAAACAACTCAATATGCGAGCAATATGCGAGCTGTCGTTCATGTATACATAGCATTATTTTGAATGTGTATGTGTATTGTCAATGTGTGGTTCGGAAAAAACCTCAGTCCTGGAAAGAACCAGCAAGAGATCCACGGGACTTTAAAAAAAAACAGCTTATAATCATGCATGTTGCAATTAACAAGAGAAAACAACATAAACATAGCTTGATAGAGATCACCTTTCCCAAGAGTTATTATCATCTGTAATTTCCTTAATATTATAATAACCCTTTTTATATGCCTAAGCATCAACCCGGGAATCCGAAGTAACTCGAGAATCCAGTTAAGGTCTATCCGCGTAGACACTTTAGTGGAATTAATAACCACAATTTTCAACTTACTACAAACATGTTTATCAATAATTTTCCAGGTAAAAAATGTGACGTTATCAATTAAAGGACCTTACAAAACCTAATAAATCAATCCGGGTCGGAGACATTGAGAAACTGTCACAAGAGGCGGTGGAAAAAATAAAATTTATTCGCTATTTTACCGCAAATAACCGTAAGGTGGCATTGGTGTATGGCACAAGTAAGAAGTGAATGGATATTTTGAAATATTTCTTTATAATTTATGCACAATACCGCTTCAAAGTACCATGTGCTATTGCACAGAATAATAGTAACTAAGGAGCACACAGTTCACTTGATGATAAGTGAAGCTGTGGCCCACAGACAACTACAACTCTCATATATACCACATCCTCGACTAAGAATTAAAATGCAAATGTGTTGTCACCCCTGAGTTTTTGTTTCACCGCCTTATTTCCAGTAAAAGGGGTCTCCAGTTCTCTACACTCACTATATGAAGGAAAGCAGCATTAAGCTACTATTTGACACTGGTATTCTGTGAGAGCATGGACCTTCTACGGTTGAGCCAAACCATTCGTGCTACAACCATAATATAGTTGCAGCGTTACTCTACCAAGTATAAATTAGTATTCCTTTTCTGTCTATGAGTCCTCCAGCACCTTATACATTTTTACCGCTAAGCAGTAGAGCGTGAACTGCTGTGTTCCGATATCTGAAACGTATAGAGAGCCAGTGTAATAACAATCTTTTTTTTTCCGGAGTTTTCTCCCGCATACAACCTCTCTGTGGAATAGTTTACCACCAACGATTTTTCCGGACCGATACGACCTGGGGACCTTCGAGAAAAGAGCGTACTCCTTTCTAAAGGGCCGGCAACGCACCTGCAATTCCCCTGGTGTTGCGGTTGATCATGGGCGGCGGTAGTCACTTAACATTAGGTGAGCCGCATGCTCGTTTGCCCCCTCTTCTATAAAAAAAAATCTGTGAATATTTCGCTGTAGTCCTCCAAAGGGTTAACGTAGCTGAAGTTTCTTGCAGGTGCCCATGGGATTCAATAGTCACTTTTTTAACTTCTATTTATTTAATTACGTTATGGACTAGAGTATTCTTCTGTATGCTGATGAGAGTTCACATGCATAAATTGCACGAACACAAACATCCAGACTTGGAACAATTATACAAATACTTGTTCAATACGGGATCCGAAGCCGCTACCTTCAGCGCGGCAACTCAATGCGAAGCTACTGCGGTGGCCGACTTATCCTAAAATGGACTGTAAGTTAGTTTAGCGCTTCCATTTTATGTAAAAAGTACATAGTTATGGAAGTCTTAATGGATTAAGAACTCTTCTTCTTTATATATAAAACTGAACTGAACCGACCGTAATTACAATCTAACTGTACAGCAGTGTGAGCCTTTTTCTAGATGATAGAAATAGGTAAGAGGGTGATGATACCAAACCAGATTGATCCCTGAGGAAACAAGAAGCACAGAAAGATGTTAAAATGTATGGTTGGTGTACTTGTCACTTATGATAAAATTTATTAATGCCTGAAACAAGGCTGCAGAAACGTTTTAAAGTCAAAAAAATTTTTAAAACTTATTACGTTTGCTGCATTTCATCCTTAAGTTTTTAATATTACATAATTTATTCGAATATTTAAGCTATCGTCAAACATTACAATGTTTCCTGAACGAAAGGAGTATCTTTGAAGCAATAAACAATATCAGAATAGGTTTATACAATCTGTCTGATAAAGTGTATAAAATAACGCACAATGAACTTTGGACACAGGTTTCCTCGATACAAGCTTTCCTATTGAGGAAAACAACAGATATTAACTGTTGTATAATTCTTAATTTTCATCTATAATCGCCACTGCCCCATATCATCCTGTAGGTGTCGTAAGAGGTGACAGAGGTAAACAAATTAGGAAATGGGCAGAAGCATCTTCCTAATAACGAAAAACTGCGGTTGCCAACCCGTTTGCTAATGGTGGAAACAATGGCCTATGTTCAGAAGTGCATTTTAATAGGCTGTAACTACAACGGTAATCTGGTCCCGCAAAAGCTTATAACTTAAGAATTTCGATATCCCAAGACGAGGGATCCGCGGCATAAATCAGCCGGCCGTGGGTAGGCTGGGGTGAGATATGCTATGTAAATTCAAAAGCTGTGTCTACAGGCTGCTGTTACACTTTGTGTGGTGGAATAGTTGTAACATATTAGATATATGAGCTCCATGGTATAGTTATGCATGTGTGAACACTGAATATTGTCGTGAAGCGACAATTTAAAAACTAAATAACCTAACCTAACTACAACAAAACAACCAAAAATAAAATAAATTATTTAAAAATTTGGAAAGATTTACAGTTTCTTTTATAAAAAAAAGGTATGAAGGTGATGATGGGCTGTAATGATGATAGTGATTTACAATATTATTAAAAAAAAATAACAAAAATAAAGATACTGCAACGAAGTATGCACAGGCTATGCCTAT
The DNA here is from genome assembly GCA_907164705.1 of Parnassius apollo. Taxonomy (NCBI): domain Eukaryota; kingdom Metazoa; phylum Arthropoda; class Insecta; order Lepidoptera; family Papilionidae; genus Parnassius; species Parnassius apollo. The sequence continues at coordinate 1,630,184 of CAJQZP010001189.1, read as the reverse complement.
GATAGGTGCACAGCGCCTGCTCTAGGTACACGCAGAATCTGGAGAAAGCACATGCAGCGTCTGGAGAAGGTACACGCAGCGCTTGGAGTAGGCACACGCAACGCCCGGAGCAGATACACGCAGCACCCGGAGTAGACACGCAGCGTCTGGAGTAGGTACACGTGGCGCTTGAAGTAGGCAAACACAACGTCCGGAGTAGACACACACAGCGTCCGGAGTAGACACGCAGCGTCTGGAGTAGGAACACGCAGCGCTTGAGACAAGCACGCTCAGCGGCCGAAGATAGCGCGGGCACTAATAGGTGGAGGCGTAGGCGTGGCTAGGCGACGACTTCAGGAGAAGGCTTGCAAGATCCCGAGGCAGTGCGGATAAAGCCTTTAAGAGGTGCTTCTCGTATCAAAGCTGAAGTGAGGACCTCTATCGGCCGATTCTTCGGCTTTTATACTTTTTGACGGATCTGGGATAAGAACGAGAAATTATTTGAAATTATTTAAATTAAAAGCAAATTTTTGTAAATGGCCAAGAAGAAAAGAGTATTTTTGAAGTAAAAACATCAGGCCGGTAACAATATTTGAATAAAAATTGCCACGACAACCAGATAAACAACGATGTCAAAACATGTCAAATTTTGGTTTTAAGCTCGTAATACAGAAACGGCAAGATTTAAGTGAAAAATGAGATATTATTTATATAGGAAAAAAGGTAGCGCAAGAGCGCGCACGAAACCCGAAATTGTAGAGTTACGGAGAACTAAATAAAAGATCGAAAAAGGTAGACTCCATTGACACCGATTTAAAAAGTGCTGATAACGTGAAAATACGAAGTGAAAATGATTTGTTATTGTGTTCTTATGAATTAAAAATATTACAGGATCCTATGGAAATAAAGGTGATGCAAAATATCCAGTTTTGAGGTGAATGTAGAAAATCAAAAACAGAATGGAAAAATAAAAATAAAATAGTGTAAAATGATATGTAAGTATGTATGTAAGCATAACACTACATTTTCCCCCCGACCCTGGAAAATTTTTGACTCAGCAAAAATTTTGAGATGTACATTCCAAAATAAACCATAAAAACACAGCTTTGCAGTAACAGACATCACCAGGCAATATCAGATATACCATCTCTTACATTCATCATCTGCATTCAGGTAAGGGTGGAGTTCACATTCAATGACTACCACTCTAAAAGTGTGTTTTCGAAAGGACATTCAGGCTTATTTAAGGAGTTGTCATCCGCTCCTGCGTGGAAAAAAAAACATTTTGAAAGGACATCCAGGCTTATTTAAGGAGTTGTCATCCGCTCCTGAGTGAAGATAAAGTTAAAGAAATTAATCTTAAGCAAGCTTTAGTCGCTATGACTTAAGTAAAGATTAAGAACGGCCAGAGCGGTAGGGCTCAAAGCCAGAGATGAGCAACATCACTAAAAGTACATTCAGGCTTATTTAAGGAGTTGTAATCCGCTCCTGAGTGAAGATAAAGATAAAGAAATTAATCAGGTAATAATTATACATATATACAAACACATATACAAATATACAAACACATATACAAATATACAAACATATATACAAATGTAGTGTCATGCAAAACAGTATTAGCTGGTTCCTCACATCTAATCTTCACTTCGTATTCCTTTAAGGAATTCGTACTTAATAACCCTTTTCATTGTTATAATTAAGTGCAAAGTTAAGTTTAAGAAATAAAAATGTAATTAAAAATTGTACCTCTTTAAGTTATCTAGAATAAAAATATAAAAGTGATGAATGTAAGTGAAGTGTTATATGCAGGTCCAAATATAATCCAGATAAGTTGAAAAACTAGATGAAGTTTTGTTTTAGAATTTGGAAGATAGTACCTCTTTAAGTTATCTAGAATAAAGATATTAAGGTGATGAATGTAAGTGAAGTGTTATATGTAGGTCTAAATATAAGCCAGATAAGTTGAAAAACTAGATGAAGTTTTGTTTTAGAATTTGGAAGATAGTACCTCTTTAAGTTCTCTAGAATAAAGATATTAAGGTGATGAATGTAAGTGAAGGTTATATGTAGGTCTAAATATAATCCAGATAAGTTGAAAAACTAGATGAAGTTTTGTTTTAGAATTTGGAAGATAGTACCTCTTTAAGTTCTCTAGAATAAAGATATTAAGGTGATGAATGTAAGTGTTATATGTAGGTCTAAATATAATCCAGATAAGTTGAAAAACTAGATGAAGTTTTGTTTTAGAATTTGGAAGATAGTACCTCTTTAAGTTCTCTAGAATAAAAATATTAAGGTGATGAATGTAAGTGTTATATGTAGGTCTAAATATAATCCAGATAAGTTGAAAAACTAGATGAAGTTTTGTTTTAGAATTTGGAAGATATGATAAGGATGAGTAAATAAAGAGTTAAGAACGAAAGAGAAAGCAATTCAATCAAAAGGAAATGGATAAGGCGTAGCTAAGGTGAAGAAAAGAAGAACTTTTACGTCGGGCGCCAAATTGTCGTAAAGCGACAATTAAAAACTAAATAACCTAACCTAACTACAACAAAACAACCAAAAATAAAATAAATTATTTAAAAATTTGAAAAGATTTACAGTTTCTTTTATAAAAAAAAGGTATGAAGGTGATGATGGGCTGTAATGATGATAGTGATTTACAATATTATTAAAAAAAAATAACAAAAATAAAGATACTGCAACGAAGTATGCACAGGCTATGCCTATGATAGGTGCACAGCGCCTGCTCTAGGTACACGCAGAATCTGGAGAAAGCACATGCAGCGTCTGGAGAAGGTACACGCAGCGCTTGGAGTAGGCACACGCAACGCCCGGAGCAGATACACGCAGCACCCGGAGTAGACACGCAGCGTCTGGAGTAGGTACACGTGGCGCTTGAAGTAGGCAAACACAACGTCCGGAGTAGACACACACAGCGTCCGGAGTAGACACGCAGCGTCTGGAGTAGGAACACGCAGCGCTTGAGACAAGCACGCTCAGCGGCCGAAGATAGCGCGGGCACTAATAGGTGGAGGCGTAGGCGTGGCTAGGCGACGACTTCAGGAGAAGGCTTGCAAGATCCCGAGGCAGTGCGGATAAAGCCTTTAAGAGGTGCTTCTCGTATCAAAGCTGAAGTGAGGACCTCTATCGGCCGATTCTTCGGCTTTTATACTTTTTGACGGATCTGGGATAAGAACGAGAAATTATTTGAAATTATTTAAATTAAAAGCAAATTTTTGTAAATGGCCAAGAAGAAAAGAGTATTTTTGAAGTAAAAACATCAGGCCGGTAACAATATTTGAATAAAAATTGCCACGACAACCAGATAAACAACGATGTCAAAACATGTCAAATTTTGGTTTTAAGCTCGTAATACAGAAACGGCAAGATTTAAGTGAAAAATGAGATATTATTTATATAGGAAAAAAGGTAGCGCAAGAGCGCGCACGAAACCCGAAATTGTAGAGTTACGGAGAACTAAATAAAAGATCGAAAAAGGTAGACTCCATTGACACCGATTTAAAAAGTGCTGATAACGTGAAAATACGAAGTGAAAATGATTTGTTATTGTGTTCTTATGAATTAAAAATATTACAGGATCCTATGGAAATAAAGGTGATGCAAAATATCCAGTTTTGAGGTGAATGTAGAAAATCAAAAACAGAATGGAAAAATAAAAATAAAATAGTGTAAAATGATATGTAAGTATGTATGTAAGCATAACACTACATTTTCCCCCCGACCCTGGAAAATTTTTGACTCAACAAAAATTTTGAGATGTACATTCCAAAATAAACCATAAAAACACAGCTTTGCAGTAACAGACATCACCAGGCAAAATCAGATATACCATCTCTTACATTCATCATCTGCATTCAGGTAAGGGTGGAGTTCACATTCAATGACTACCACTCTAAAAGTGTGTTTTCGAAAGGACATTCAGGCTTATTTAAGGAGTAGTCATCCGCTCCTGCGTGGAAAAAAAAACATTTTAAAGGACATCCAGGCTTATTTAAGGAATTGTCATCCGCTCCTGAGTGAAGATAAAGTTAAAGAAATTAATCTTAAGCAAGCTTTAGTCGCTATGACTTAAGTAAAGATTAAGAACGGCCAGAGCGGTAGGGCTCAAAGCCAGAGATCAGCAACATCACTAACGAGATGTGTCTGAAATAGATATTTATACATATGTACAAACTTATATACAAATATACAAACATATATACAAATGTAGTGTCATGCAAAACAGTATTAGCTGGTTCCTCACATCTAATCTTCACTTCGTATTCGAGTTCGGCCTTGTTAAGGAATTCGTACTTAATAACCCGTTTCATTGTTATAATTAAGTGTTAAGTTTAAGAAATAAAAACGCGTGTACCTTCTCCAGACGCTGCATGTGCTTTCTCCAGATTCTGCGTGTACCTAGAGCAGGCGCTGTGCACCTATCATAGGCATAGCCTGTGCATACTTCGTTGCAGTATCTTTATTTTTGTTATTTTTTTTTAATAATATTGTAAATCACTATCATCATTACAGCCCATCATCACCTTCATACCTTTTTTTTATAAAAGAAACTGTAAATCTTTCCAAATTTTTAAATAATTTATTTTATTTTTGGTTGTTTTGTTGTAGTTAGGTTAGGTTATTTAGTTTTTAATTGTCGCTTCACGACAATTTGTCCCTGTTCGGGCGCCAAATTGTCGTGAAGCGACAATTAAAAACTAAATAACCTAACCTAACTACAACAAAACAACCAAAAATAAAATAAATTATTTAAAAATTTGGAAAGATTTACAGTTTCTTTTATAAAAAAAAGGTATGAAGGTGATGATGGGCTGTAATGATGATAGTGATTTACAATATTATTAAAAAAAAATAACAAAAATAAAGATACTGCAACGAAGTATGCACAGGCTATGCCTATGATAGGTGCACAGCGCCTGCTCTAGGTACACGCAGAATCTGGAGAAAGCACATGCAGCGTCTGGAGAAGGTACACGCAGCGCTTGGAGTAGGCACACGCAACGCCCGGAGCAGATACACGCAGCACCCGGAGTAGACACGCAGCGTCTGGAGTAGGTACACGTGGCGCTTGAAGTAGGCAAACACAACGTCCGGAGTAGACACACACAGCGTCCGGAGTAGACACGCAGCGTCTGGAGTAGGAACACGCAGCGCTTGAGACAAGCACGCTCAGCGGCCGAAGATAGCGCGGGCACTAATAGGTGGAGGCGTAGGCGTGGCTAGGCGACGACTTCAGGAGAAGGCTTGCAAGATCCCGAGGCAGTGCGGATAAAGCCTTTAAGAGGTGCTTCTCGTATCAAAGCTGAAGTGAGGACCTCTATCGGCCGATTCTTCGGCTTTTATACTTTTTGACGGATCTGGGATAAGAACGAGAAATTATTTGAAATTATTTAAATTAAAAGCAAATTTTTGTAAATGGCCAAGAAGAAAAGAGTATTTTTGAAGTAAAAACATCAGGCCGGTAACAATATTTGAATAAAAATTGCCACGACAACCAGATAAACAACGATGTCAAAACATGTCAAATTTTGGTTTTAAGCTCGTAATACAGAAACGGCAAGATTTAAGTGAAAAATGAGATATTATTTATATAGGAAACAAGGTAGCGCAAGAGCGCGCACGAAACCCGAAATTGTAGAGTTACGGAGAACTAAATAAAAGATCGAAAAAGGTAGACTCCATTGACACCGATTTAAAAAGTGCTGATAACGTGAAAATACGAAGTGAAAATGATTTGTTATTGTGTTCTTATGAATTAAAAATATTACAGGATCCTATGGAAATAAAGGTGATGCAAAATATCCAGTTTTGAGGTGAATGTAGAAAATCAAAAACAGAATGGAAAAATAAAAATAAAATAGTGTAAAATGATATGTAAGTATGTATGTAAGCATAACACTACAATATATAAAGATATATGACGACTCCGTGGCGCAGTGGCATGTATGTCCTTGTGACTTATGATAAGAAAATATCTAGGAGTAGAGGTAACGTTTAAAAAAAAGAAAATATAACTAAAATTAAGTTCGGTTTTCTTCTAAGTTATAATAGCTTAAGGGCTCAAAAAGGATTTGCTCTAGTTTCACAGACCGTGGTACGATTGCCGTCAGCACTATTATTTTTTGTTAAAACTGAACCAGGAGATGGGCAGCAGTGTTTCCTGACAACGGCTGAATAATTGGAGAACTGCGGTTGCCTACCCGCATACCAAGCGTGGCAACTGTGGCAAATATCCCCATTTAATTAATTAAAAATTAAGATTATCTATGGGGAAGATTCAGCAGAGGACTTATAATAGTCTGTATGTATTTATAAGATACAATTGTCATCAAAATTAAACGCATTTTGAACAGTTTTAAAAGTTTAGTACTTTTACTATTATGTAGTTATACAGGTTGTAGCATAAGTTAATCGACTTGACCGGGTAATCACCACGTCGTCACAGAAAACCAGCGTGAAATAGCAGCTGAATACTGCCATGTTTCCTAGGGTAAGTGTAGAGAATTGGAGACCGTTTTAATAGTAACGGGGCATTTCATCTTAGTCCTCACGGTTCATTGAACGCTCTGCATATCGAGGATAAATGGATGTCTATGGGCCACGGCATGAAATGACTCTTTTTAAGTGAAAACTATTAAGTTCTATATTACACTATGACCTGAAAGAATCTGTTAGGTTAAGGTAATAAACAAAATCCTAAAGTTAACAACAACCTTTTGTTTTCTGAGCAATTTTGTCTATATAGACCTTATTATACCTTAATTACTTTATAATTACCTTAACCTAACAACAACCTTTTGTTTCCTAGGCAAATTGTCTATATAGATAAAATTGCCTAGGAAACTAAAGTTATGCCACGTAGCTTTATGCTTTGCTAACATGCTAACAATTGAAAGATCTGCACACTTTAGCATTTTGCTATGTTTTAAAAACTAGGTTGCTTAGTCACTAAAGTGAAGCATCTTTTAAAGAAAAAGTAACTCAAAATTGTAAAATTATTACGTAAAATTAGATTTTTTTAAAGATAGTCAATGTTAGTTTCCCTTTGCAGCAGAGAAAGAGAATCAGCTTCTATTCTGCCAACAAAAAGCAGCGCCTGCATTGCAAGCCAATCATCTCATGCTACGAGGTATGCCATCTTGGCACAAAGAGGGTGACAACGCATATGTAGCTATTATTGTTTAAAGTTCGTCACTGTACCACATACCAACAGCTGAACTACACGTGCGTTTTACTTAGTTTTTTTAAACGGGCAACGAAGGCCAAGGCTCTCTTAATATCAAAGGTGAGAAATATTTGATAATACATCGTAAATCCACTTGTAGTGCGTGGTGATTACGAGAAATCATTACTGAAATAAACGAGGGTAGTCTCCAGCAGTGTCTTCTTACTGTTTATGAAAATATATATATACATGTGTGTGTGTGTGTGTGTGTGTGTGTGTGTGTGTGTGTGTGTGTGTGTGTGTGTGCGTGCGTGCGTGCGTGCGTTCGTGCGTGCGTGCGTGCGTGCGTGCGTGCGTGCGTGCGTGCGCGCGTGCGTGCTGTGCCGTGCGTGCGTGCGTGCGTGCGTGCGTGCGTGCGTGCGTGCGTGCGTGCGTGCGTGCGTGCGTGCTGTGTGTGTGTGTGTGTTATTTAAGGCGTCAGTACTAACATTCACCACATAATTTACTGACTGGCACTAAGTTTGCCCTATGTTACCTTTATTGTTAATACAGTAAAGTTTTCAAGATAACACACCTATACGTAACATAAGCTGCATTATAGTCCTAAATAATTATCACCTATTTCTCTATTGACCATCCAGTGCCAGAGGCTGCCATTCGAGGACCTTACTTCTCCATCGGTTGTCAGTTCTTCGAGCTACATGGTAGGCCCATTGCCATTTCAGCTTACTGATCCGTAGAGAGGCCCGCACTAGATGAAGTAACGACCTGATGAGAGATGCAGTCGTTGGATGCACGCGGCCCAAGACTGTGCTTTGTAGTATTTCCTGGGCCTATGTTTAATAGCGGATTCGTGATTGGCTGTAATAATAAAAAAATAACTTCTCTTAACCGGTATCTATGATAATTTATCGTTAAATAAATTACCATATATGATTATTTACCTGTGATAGAAATTAAATGAAATTATTTATATTATTAGTTAAAGTTACACCTGTATACGTCATGGGAACAGGCCTTCTATCATTTCTAAGAGTGTTTTAGGGAAAGGTAATATTATGGTATATACTGCCTTAATGCATGTTGACAAACTTCACATGTCTCCGAAATATTACTTTTATTATTTCTCAGGCATGCAAGTTTTCTCACTATGTTTTCTTTTATCGCCAAGTACGTGGTAAATTTGCACTTAAAATTGATTAAAGTTTCGGTGTAAAATAATCTACCATTCTATTGCGTCCCGTGGAGGTCGTTATAGCCGACTATAGGACTATATAAAAAGTTTATCAATAGATGGCGTTACAATACTCTGACCAGAGGCGGCCAACCGCAAAGACTTTTTAGTAAAACGCCGGCCAAGTGTGACGATTAGGAAAATCCTTTTCTCCCTACAATGAAAGAGGCTTTACGGACTGATAAAAAAGAAAAATCGTAAAATAGTTAAGTGCCTTGTTCTACTTTAGTGCGCAAACACCTTTAATGTCGGTCGACGGATAAATTATGGCGCCGTTATCGCATCGTCTATTGTCAGACGTCTGACACGAGTGGTTTTCTCTATCCCGGTACAGTCAAGAGCGTGAATATATTTACACTGAAGTTTAGCGTAGCAAAATTTAATAGGTTAAACTTTGTCAATTACACAGTTGAGCAAGTTACTCGCTGTCAGAATTTGAATATGTGGAATTGATTTCAGAAGTTTCTTCGATACAATAACTATTTATATATTTTGGTTTCATCCCGACAAACCTGTACAATTTAACTGTTTGTAGGGGCTACTCCAGCCCGGGACACTGCCTACTTTGAATAAAGAACGATAGACATCTGATACCAACTTCAGGCAAAGAAAGATACAGTTTTTTATATTGCTTGGATGACAGGTTTTACAAAAGTAGGCAGTTGCTGTCAAACTCCATAACTTGCAGGATAATTCGCATATTTCCCACGAGACTTCTTTAACTGTATAAATGCTAAAACTACTTTGACGGATTTGATCGCGTTTAACAGAGGGGTAGGCAGAGACTACAGACATCCATTTGGCACGATCTTGACACACCTCTCTCGCCTCCTTCACATCCATATACCTACGCATACGTGCTCGTCGGTTAAGGGTACTCCTAATTTGCCGTTTTCAATAAATCGCCAATTTGGTCGACAAATTTTCGTCTAGGACGTCCCTTTTCGACTCTGTCATTCACTTCTGCAACATAAATTTTCTTTCTCACTCTTTCCTCACTCATTCTTTCCACATGACCAAACCACCGAAGCATTCCTTTCTTAATCCTGGTCACAACATCATCTTGTAAAATTATTATATATAATTGAATGTTATATAAATAAATTATTATTACAAAATACTTTTTGTAAAAATACGGAGTAAATGTCGGTGACTGTACCAAAAGGAGATAGGCGATTTGTAACAGGCAGCGGCAGGATGATTTAGGCATCGGTGATTCGATTCAGGTCGATCGTTGATCGGGTTCTAGTTTTTACGTGGATAGCAGAATTGTATTTTGTGCTACGTTATATGTTGAAGTCAAATAGTAATAATATATTGATGATTTTATTATGTGCTAATGTGTTAAAAAAATGAAGAAAATAGAGAGTTGATATATGTTTCTAATGTGTAACGCGGATGAAATGAATTTGATAAAGTTCTTGTCATTTGAAAGATGTCTGTCTAATTGACATTTATTTTATTAATGTTTGGACATTTTTATATTCTACTAATAAACTGATATTCATCAATGAGAATATGTGTAATAAATATTTATTTAAAATTTGCACGCCAAAATTAGGCAGAATGTAACGGAGTTAATATGTTTTAATAATAATTTTGTAATACCTACATTCAATGCAAATACATTATTAAGAATTATGAATTAACCGAGAGTGTTCTTAGCTATGTTTCAAGAAACGTGTTCAACGTGTTCAGCCGTTTGAATATCATCAGCTGTTTTGGTTCCAGGGTTTTTAATATTTTTACTCAAGTTATTGCTTAATAAAAAAATTCTGCAACAGCTGATGCATCCGAATCTGACTCTAATCAAATAGAATAATATATTTACTACTAGTACTTTCTGATAATTTAAAAGGCATTTTAAATGTTAGCTTTTATATATATATATATATATATATATATATATATATATATATATATATATATATATATATATATATATATATATATATACTTATATATATGTATATAATTTCATAAATATTCACTTACTCCGTAATTTGAACCAACTTCAAGTTTCAACTAAGCCACTCGTCTATCGAATACAGGAAAGAAAGAGAGAACTATAACATGGATCCTAATATAAATACATATCGGAACACGACACTCTTAACCTTTACCTACACCGTCGGAAAATATGGAAAGGATTATCCGATACTTTAAGCCGAAGATTGACACAGATTGACGCAACTTCTTCATCGCAAAATAGCTACATTTTGATTACGTCATATACTATTAGGAATGAGGTTAGAAAATGAAAGAAAATATAAAGCATGAGGGTAGAACTTGAAATTTTCATTATATTATTAAATTGGATCAGTAAGCTTTAAGCCGAACGTCCACCACGAACTGAACTATGTGAAAACTAAGCTCATGGCGGTTGTACATGCTCGTCTCATCACCTCACGTGTCTCTCGTCGCGTAGAGACTCGACACGAGAACACACCATGTACACACTCGTTGTATCATTTGAACTCTGTATGCCTGCTGAGATGGACCTAGATGAAACTATTGCTGCGTTTTGCCTTTGTGCTTTTAGTTATTATAATTTTTTACACATTTCCCATAAAAAATAATAAGCCATGGAGAAGAAGAAGATGGTGGATGGTTTCTATTTACCTTAACAGAGCCATGTACGGTGAATAGAATAGAGTATTCACTCGTATTCATCGCGAGACTCACGAGACCCTTCGACTCGAGCGCAAAAAACCAACAGGCTTACGAGAGCGAACGAGGGCCACGAGACGCGACGTGATGCGACGAGAGCACCATGTAGACGTTTGTACTCGGTCTGTCTCGTGGTGTATCGACGAGCGCGTACAGCCGCCATCAGTGAACTAAGCTAAGCTAACCATTACATATCCACTGAAAAATAAGCTAAAACTACGTTATATAATGACGGCCAGTTTGTGTTGGTGTGTTGAGTTAATCGGACGTGATGAAAGAACAAGAGAGCTATGATGAGAGTTCAGAGGAGGTTTACATTCGTCATAGAAAAAGAAGATTGATTATTGCTATTTCTTAAAGAAAAAAACGCAAGCACAGATACTGGATAAGCAAGCACGTTCAATATTTGAAAACAAGCAGAGAATTTTAACACTCTGCTTAACGAAACAAACGGTGAAAACTTTAAAATCTGTATCTGTGTATCGAGAGAACAATTTCATGAGTTATTAACAATTGTTGCTAAGGATAGGGATATCACTAAAATTGATACTAATTATCGTAAAGCTATATCGCCGAAAGAAAGATTAGCTATTTGTTTCAGGTCTATATTAAAACGAATCATATTAAGTTACATACTTAGGTATATTTATCAAAAGTAGGTTGTACAAAAACTTAGTTTGAAATACTACTGTCTTGTTAGTGTGACGAAATTATGATTGTGTGCAGATGTCTCAGCTTCCACACAAAGATGGATCACCCAATAATGTACTCTGTGGTGTGGTGGTGTGGTGTCATCATACATCCTATAACATATATTAAAATAAGGCTTATAAACTACACCAATATATGTGAGCACAAACAAATACATATATATTTTGAGAAATATTTTTATAAAGTATTTAGTCACCCTGCCCTGCACTAAACACACAACACTAGCAAAAGGCGCCAGAAGGGTAAGAAAGGCGGTGAGAGGCGCTTAGCTTAGTTCGCATAGTTTCGGGTCGGCCTACACAACTAAGTTAGTTTGACTTAGTTTGGCTATTTTACCTAGCTTAGCTGGCATAGTTTGCGGTGGACGCACATGTATGAAAAACTGGACCAGTTATGCGAGCTAAGATAAACTAAGTTAGTTTAGTTTGCGGTGGACGTTCGGATTAAACGTGGTAGAGCTATACAGCAGTTATATTTTAACATTTCACGGAGGTGCTATAAAATTGTAACATATTTAACCTTGTTACATGTGAAAACGAATAAAATAATTAATTAATTGATTGATTGCCATAAGATAACAGCTTAATGCTGCTGTTTCGTATGGTAAGTGTAGTAAGAAGACCCTTTTTACTGCAAACGAGGAATTCCATCTTAGTTTACAACGTATCTGCATTTTGATTCTTAGTTGAGGATATATGTAGATGTCTATGGGCCTCAGCATCCACTTATCATCAGGTGGACTGTGTACCCGTTTATCAATTTATATATACTTTATTCCGTAAAATAAGAGTCATTCGATGAGTCCTAATTGGTATCGAGATTCATCCTAGAACCTAGGAGACAATGGTCCAGCATGCGATGTCGATTTTCGGTCTGTTTTGGTAATTCTTTTATTAAGAGCAAAGAAGAATTTGTTGCAGAGAAGCTTCTCTGTGTCACGTAAGGAATCATAAGAAGTATTGTTTTTGGTTTGGATACTTCATATATTTTGCAGTATTCTTGTATAATTTTTAATGTAGAAGAACCAAGCTGCAGCATAATTATGGTTGAGTTCTGTGTAACTATTCATTGTGTTTTTTAAACGTTTTTAAACGTAAAGTAGATACTGATATATACTTATTCCTTTTTCATTTTATTTATTAATTTAAAAACTTTATTGCTCTAAATATAAACGTTGGGTTGACTGGTAAAGAACGCCTTTAGGTATTAAGTCCGACCTTTGTATCCTTTTTTTTCTAAGGGGACGCAATAAAAAAAAAATAAAAAAAACGGTGGACCTAATGCCAGTTAGCAGTCTCTACCGATCAACCAATGGCGTGATGAAAAATTAGGGGGAGGTGTCTTTAATAACTAAATATAATAAACCGAAATACATCATACATCCTATAACATATATTAAAATAAGGCTTATAAACTACACCAATATATGTGAGCACAAACAAATACATATATATTTTGAGAAATATTTTTATAAAGTATTTTTATTACATTTTGCTGTACTAAACTACAGGATATGTTTTAGATATTGAGCGTAATACATCCTACCTCTTATTACACAATCAGATACTTCCTGGATCTTCTCTTTTTGTCGACATACCACACGTTCGATTCAAATGGTTTGCTTCATAGCTCGATGCTTACAACAAAGGAGTGGAAATAATTTGCTAGCATGGTCTTTCCATTCGATTTCAACATTGGTGCCTTTGATGCAAGAGAAATTCGTTTTGTTTAACTAAGCCAGTACCCTTTACAATTTGGGAATTTACAAAGCGCTGGCCTTAGGCATTTTATAGCACGCTAGCAAAGCCAAGCTATTTTTTTATAGAATAAGGGTGACAAACTAGCACACAGTTTACCCGATGGTAAGTGGATGCGGAGGCCCATAGAAATCTACATTATATTCGATTAAGATTGAAAATGTGGAAGCGTTGGCTAGATTTAGGCGGAATGCCTCGTTTCCGGTAAAAAAGGTTTCCGGTTCTCTACACTCACCATACGAAACACAGCAGCATTAAGCTGCTATTGTACGCTGGTATTCTGTGAGGGAGTGTTCCTACCGCGGTCTAGCTGACCCATTCATGCTGCAACCATAATATATTTTCAGCATAGCTCTACCACGTTCAAAGCTAATCAATAAAATAATTTATTTCCTTACAAATGCATTAAGCGTGTAGTGGCGGTGTAAGAACATCCTCTATCTCATATCGTTACGTGGATGTCGTAAGAGGCGACGAAGGAAAGCTGAACCAGGAGGAGAGAAAAAATTGTAAGCTCGCTTGCGAAGTGTGGAAACTAAAAGAAATATCCCTCTTATTAGGCAATCTAAATCACAGGATATCGACTTTTTAAAAACAATGAAAACATTCGAAAATCAAATTGAAGTAATATTAAATAATAATATAATTTAAATAAAATTATCGGCTTAATGCTTATTCGTGCTCTTTTGATAAATGAACGATGACTTAATGAATACAATTAATTTTTAATTTTTAAGCTTTTGTAAAATAAATGTTATAAATTAATTTAAATTCATTTTAGGTATTTGTTTCGCAGTGGACTTTGATAGGCTATAATGAATGATGAATTAATGAATGGAATTAATTTTAACTCATTAAATATAAAATATATTAAAGTGAGCAATACATTAAAGTACTCCATTTATTATAGTCAAAATCATTAAGTATAAAATATATTAAAATGAACAATTAATGTATTGTTCATTTTAATATTTGTATTGTAGTACTACGTTTAAAATCAAAATTATCAGTGTCTTTTTTATTTAAGCTACATTTCAACTAAATATTTGGAGTATTATTTTAGTGAAATCAATAAGTCATAAATTAAAATTTGATGATTATTTTGAAAGTCTAAATTACACCACATTAATACATAGGAAATATCGAAGAGGCTTAAGTTTAGCATTGGACTTTAGTAGGCTGTAACTCAGGTGACAGCTCAGTCAGGTCGCTAGTACACATTTTTTTATTTTTTTATAGGATAGGGTGAAAAGGGAGCACAAAGTCCACCTGATGGTAAATGGTTGCTATGGCCAATAGACAAAATGCAGATGCGTTATCATCCGTGAGCATAAAGATGGAATGCCTCGTTTCCAATAAAAATGGTATCCGGTTCTCTACACTCATCATACGAAACACAGCAGCATTAAGCTACAATTTTACGCTGGTATTCTGTGAAAGCATGCTCCTTCCCCGGTCGAGCCGACCCATTCGTGCTACAATTGAACTACCAATATAACTGCAGCGTGACTCTACCACGCATAAAATATTTAAATTTAAATACCAGAATGGCTCTGATTTAAAGTAAAGTAAGATTCACTTTTCTCACAACTAAATGATTTTGTTCTTGCATAAAAGAATAGTTGCATTTTTTGAATTGGATATCTGACGATGTTTGGATGCCTACCACTATGACAGCAGTCGTCTGTATAAATTAAAAAGTTGCAGCCTATATTCACCGTTCTCCAACTACTGAATAGGATAGGCCTTTTCTTATTTCAGTGAGGTTTATGGAGTCATCAGTACGTGGTGCTCAACTACGTGTTACTGGAGTTCACATGTCCTTGCAATAATTAATTCCTAACACACGCTGGTAACCAACACAAAAGACCCTTGTTTTAAGAAAACACTGGGATTTTTCCTATTTCTCTTATATCTTGGATGCAGTTTACATACATAAATTGCACAAGGAAAAACATCCGGATCTTTAACATTTACTGGTAAGTTAAACATGTACTTGTTCAGTGCGGAATTCAAACCCGCGGCCCTTAGCGCTGCAACTCAATAGCCACTGTTCAACTGAGCCGGCAAGTTACGTATTATAAATTTTCTCCAATTTCTTTACTTCGCGAAAATATATTAATAAAACAAATGATGAGCCGAAGCAAAGCTGAATTATTAGAAAAATGTAAGGAATATAAAAATCAAAAAGTTTTAATGCGACTCTAAGTTTTTCTTCGTCTATATTGTCTCATAATCGTCTATTACGCCGTCACGTAACATTTATTATTGTAACACCATTATCGATGAATTCACGGAGATATAAATTACTGTTATTGCCTCTTTTCATTTCCATAAGTCTTATAGCAAACAGCGACTCGGTAGTGCAGTGGCTTGATGACGATTCTGTAAGGCCGCGGGTGCGAATCACAATGAAAACATTCGAAAATCAAATACGAGTAATATTAAATAATAATATAATTTAAATAAAATTATCGGCTTAATGCTTATTCGTGCTCTTTTGATAAATGAACGATGACTTAATGAATACAATTAATTTTTAATTTTTAAGCTTTTGTAAAATAAATGTTATAAATTAATTTAAATTCATTTTAGGTATTTGTTTCGCAGTGGACTTTGATAGGCTATAATGAATGATGAATTAATGAATGGAATTAATTTTAACTCATTAAATATAAAATATATTAAAGTGAGCAATACATTAAAGTACTCCATTTATTATAGTCAAAATCATTAAGTATAAAATATATTAAAATGAACAATAATGATTGTCATTTTAATGTAGTACTACGTTTAAAATCAAAATTATCAGTGTCTTTTTTTATTTAAGCTACATTTCAACTAAATATTTGGAGTATTATTTTAGTGAAATCAATAAGTCATAAATTAAAATTTGATGATTATTTTGAAAGTCTAAATTACACCACATTAATACACAGGAAATATCGAGGAGGCTTAAGTTTAGCATTGGACTTTAGTAGGCTGTAACTCAGGTGACAGCTCAGTCAGGTCGCTAGTACACATTTTTTATTTTTTTTATAGGATAGGGTGAAAAGGGAAAATTTACAGCAGCAAAGTCCACCTGATGGTAAATGGTTGCTATGGCCAATAGACAAAATGCAGATGCGTTATCATCCGTGAGCATAAAGATGGAATGCCTCGTTTCCAGTAAAAATGGTCTCCGGTTCTCTACACTCATCATACGAAACACAGCAGTATTAAGCTACAATTTTACGCTGGTATTCTGTGAAAGCGTGCTCCTTCCCCGGTCGAGCCGACCCATTCGTGCTACAATTGAACTACCAATATAACTGCAGCGTGGCTCTACCACGCATAAAATATTTAAATTTAAATACCAGAATGGCTCTGATTTAAAGTAATAAGATTCACTTTTCTCACAACTAAATGATTTTGTTCTTGCATAAAAGAATAGTTGCATTTTTTGAATTGGATATCTGACGATGTTTGGATGCCTACCACTATGACAGCAGTCGTCTGTATAAATTAAAAAGTTGCAGCCTATATTCACCGTTCTCAAACTACTGAATAGGATAGGCCTTTTCTTATTTCAGTGAGGTTTATGGAGTCATCAGTACGCGGTGCTCAACTACGTGTTACTGGAGTTCACATGTCCTTGCAATAATTAATTCCTAACACACGCTGGTAACCGACACAAAAGACCCTTGTTTTAAGAAAACACTGGGATTTTTCCTATTTCTCTTATATCTTGGATGCAGTTTACATACATAAATTGCACAAGGAAAAACATCCGGACCTTTAAAATTTACTGGTAACATAAACATGTACTTGTTCAGTGCGGAATTCAAACCCGCGGCCCTTAGCGCTGCAATTCAATAGCCACTGTGCAACTGAGCCGGCAAGTTACATATTATAAATTTTCTCTAATTTCTTTATTTCCCGAAAATATATTAATAAAACAAATGATGAGCCGAAGCAAAGCTGAATTATTAGAAAAATGTAAGGAATATAAAAATCAAAAAGTTTTAATGCGACTCTAAGTTTTTCTTCGTCTACATTGTCTCATAATCGTCTATTACGCCGTCACGTAACATTTATTATTGTAACACCATTATCGATGAATTCACGGAGATATAAATTACTTTTATTGCCTCTTTTCACTTCCATAAGTCTTATAGCAAACAGCGACTCGGTAGTGCAGTGGCTTGATGACGATTCTGTAAGGCCGCGGGTGCGAATCACATTTGAAAAAAAAATGTTTTAATGAAGATTTTATTACTCATATTTGCCATTTTAAGTATTATTCAAAGCTTAGGGCGGCGGTATATTCTAGATGAAGTGATGGCCTTGTAAGATGTAGGAAGTCGATGGACGCAGGTGCTCTGGACCGAGCTTTGTGGCATTGTAACTTGTGAAATGCTGTAATAATAATGATTGCGTTTGCATTGTATGTTAGTTAAGTAAGAGAAAAGAAAATCACAAAATCTGGATCCGATAGGTGGTGCTGTTGAGGCACTAATACATTTTATATTTACATTGCAAAAGTACGAAGAGAAATATAAGTGAGGATAATCTCGGCCCCCAACGGCAAGGAATTTAACGTCTGCTAAACCTACTAGTCTTGATCAATAAATTACTTGATCGATTTTAATAAAAGTTCTATGGAGCACTTATGGGATCACCTAGATGGTTATTAGCTATAGTTGGATCCGGGAGATGGCACTGTTGTCGTGATCCAGAAATCTCCCGTTGTAAGCCGCGGCGGATAACAGTAGTTTATACATACAATAAATGTTTTTCTGCTTATCCCGTATTTTTCCTATGGTACCATTCTCTGATTACGATAAACCTTTGGTGAGTTGATGTGTGCACGCGCCATGTAGGTAACTGACAAATAAGGCATATGTATATTTTGTTCATATGCTTGTTCGCTTTCTATGTGTTCCTATAACATTCATCTGATCACGATAAAAGACATTGTAATCCGGGCACACCTATTATGATTATCAAAAACATCTTCAGTTAGGCTTGCACGGTTGAAAGAATTCTAATTTAATTTGGAATAGAATTCGATTAAGGTCTGCGGTCATATACACTAATTCTACGAAACGCAGCAGCATTAAGCTGCTATTTTAACTATGGATTCAGTGGAAGCGTGGTCTTCGAGCCGACACATTCCTGCTGCCACCATAACATAGCTACAGCATGGCTCAACCACATAAAATGTCTATTACATATACGTATATTTAAGTATTGATTGTTACTAATTCTTTATGATAAAAATCAATATTACACATCGGTGTAAAAGCAGGCCTTATAGCTAAATAATATTTAGATTACACGCATTTCGCGAGGGAGGGAAAAGTTTTGATTTTCAACTTCTTAAGTTAGCAGTTCCCATAAATGTTCTATTATTATTCCCTTCTTCCGTTCGTAAATGGAACAATTGGGAAATCGGCTGAAATGATTTGTCAACGTTGGGTTTTATTTATGAAAGAGCGTGTGGTGTTGCGGCTGTAGACAATCCATCTCTTAGTAAATTCTAAGAAAAATAATGGAAAGATCTAATGAATTTTGATGGGTTATGAAAAACACACCTTGTGGTGGAGATTAAGGAGAATTTATTCCCCAATTTTATCCACTGGGTGTCGTAAGAGGCAACTATGGCTCGTAAGAAACTGGAGACTTTCCCTCTTAGTCGTCACGGTTGACAACGCACCTGAATTTTGATTTTTAATCCAAGATAGATGTAGATATCTATGGGCCATAGAAATCACTTGATAGCGGATGGACTGTGTGCTTTTTGCTTTTTTGTCACACTTATCCTATAAAAAAACTTATAGATTCCGATAGATTGTGGTACAACCATCTCAAATCACATGTGGTGGAGCCACGCTGCAGTTATATTATGATTGTAACACAAATGGGTCAGCTCGACCCGAAAAAGACCACGCACTCACAGAATACCAGCGTAAAAATGCGCGTTAATGTTGCTGTGTTTCGTATAGTGAGTGTAGGGAACCAGAGACCCTTTTTACTGGAAATGAGACATTGCATCTTAATTTTCAGGGGTGATAACGCATCTGCGTTTTTATTCTCAATTGAGGATAAATGTAGATGTCTATGGGCCGCAGCAACCACGTACCATTAGGTGGACTGTGTGCTTGTTTGTCACCTTGTTCTATAAAAAAAAAACAAAAAAAAACATTTTCTCATATACTCAGACCGGCAACAGTGACGGTTGGATGAAATCCACATACAGTTTATCTAAGGCAAAAAGAATTTCACAAATCGGACAAGTAGATTACGAGATTAAAGCGTCAAACATAAAAACATTAGTAATATTAATACAGATTTTCAGAAAAATTAATTCGAGTTCCTGATTGCTCGTTCTTAGCTCAATAATCTGCGGTTTAACTAAATACAGTCTTAATTAACAACAACTTAGCGGTTTTTTTTATTTGACTTAATCGGCGGCTTTTGAAGGATTGAAGAGTATTATTTTGTAATTTTAATTAACTTCGTACTTCAGTTCAGTTATTGGTTGATAATGAGTTATTGGAAATTTTTAAAGAGGCTATTAGACTGCTGTGATTGACTGGTTTGCTGTTGTGGATTTTAATAAAACGAACAGACGAATAAAAACAGATTCAATCTTTGGTTAGTTAGTATCGAAATAATAAAAAATAATTTTTATTCGTAAACATTTTCTAAAGATAGATAGTTTAATGAATTTTTTTAATATTTTTATGGAAGGCATCATCTTCATAACAGTCCTTCACAAGTACACTGATAAAAATTATCCTCCATCATAAATGCTAACACGCTCCTATGCCATCTGCATCCAACAATTAAATGCATGTTTTCGAATCGTCATCACACCATCTAAATGTCATGCCACGCTAGAACTTTTCTTCGGCGGAGATGAATATACCAACTTCTTTTTAATTCTGGTATCATCGGTATGCGCATTCAACTAACTGATGGTTGAAATTCTGAACTAAAGAATAAAATACTTTTAAAACCACAGAATTCAAATCCAAATTTCTTGAACAGTTATGGTAGTGAAGATACCATATCTTCACAACGCCCATGCATTTACTTGCACAGCCTAGTGCGTATGGGCAACCAATCAGCAGTGTATTCACTACGGGACTTTGGTTTAAAGTATAGCTTAGCATGATTAAGGCAGGAAGCTTAGCTTACTTGGTAAAGTAGTGGACTGTATAACCATCGCTGCTTCAAGTCAGGCTCATTTCACGTAGCTCGTTTTTTTTGGTTCAATTGATACTTAAATTACTGAATAATGGTATTAATATTAACACAGCTACAATTGATAAATCAATTTTTATGTTATATTCAAATACTCAGCCTGAAGTCCTGAATAACCCTTTTACGCTAGACCGAATACTCAAACCGGCAAAAGGGAATTGTGTCATAGATAAAAGATGTCAGTTTGCTAACCCACCTATCAAGTGTTACGATATTGAAATTTTTTTCCTGTAGGAGAGGACCAGGTTCAAGTCGCAAAATGCAACAAATTCGTAAATAAGTTCTAAAATTGTAAAAAAATATGAACGTTGATATAGAACTTGATATTTACAAAAATAAATAATTTTGCATTAAAGGACAAATGGTTCTATTATGACAGCTTCATACTAGTGAGCGTAGTGTAAGGCGACCCGCCATTAGACTAAGTGACGACTTGGTAAGACATGCAGATAATCTATGGATGCAGATAACTTTTTTGTGGCAATTCTTAAAGAGGCTTGTTTTTAACCGTGGACTTGTGAGAGGATGTAAAGATGATGATGATGATGATAATGATGATAAGATTCAAAACTCTTAAACAAAACTGATTAATTTAGATTTAATAAGTCTGTAAACATTCCCTTGTAAATTATAGACGGGCCTTTACCAAGGATACTAATTAAGTTTTTATAAATCGAAGTAATCACTTAGACAAATATAAAACTTGATTTTTCGCCAGCTGTGGCTAATTTTTCAGGCTTTGTAATATTCTGAAGGAATGAAGGCCAATAATATTCCTCTCACCAGTTCCAGCTAGTTGAGATTGATATGAAGTTTGTTTGTTACACAATATAATTTAATTGAAAAGTTAGTTTTAAACAAAAGCTTATTAGTTTCTGGATTATTATTACAATATACAAAACAATGTCTCAGTTTGCTCTTTAATTTTTTGCACGTTTTAAACTTTTAAATTTTTTCTATTTTATGATATTCATAGTTTCGTTTATTAAATTTAATGTAATTAATATAAAAAATAACTAATATTACAGAAAGAAAAATTATATTTGTTATGAAATCTGTCATATATTTCACCTCATTTAAAAGTAGCGACGCCCTGATGGCAAAAAATGTCGTCAATGCCGTCATTACTACTAAGTTCGGCACAATGATTCATTACCATTTACTATTACAGTCCATCAAATGTCGACTGATGAAAAATGTCCTTTCCCATAGATTAACTTATCCCTTTCTATAAGAATATATAGGATTCTGTCATAGTTGCCACGCTTGACAAGGGGATCGGCAACCGCAGTTTTTTTTTGTAGTTTATTTTTACACGACGCCCACGGTATTAAGGTAATGGATATTCTTCCAATCAATAATAATATTAAGTAATAAAAAAACCAGTGTTGACTTATGGATCTGAGACGTGGTGCTTCACTGCTGGCCGTATGAGGACGCTCAAGGTCGCTGAGCGAGCTATGGAGAGGGCTATGCTCGGAGTTTCTCTGCGTGATAAACTTATAAATGAGGATATCTGCAGTAAAACCAGAGTGACCGACATTGCCCAACGGATTAGTAAGCTGAAGTGGGAATGAACCAGCGACATAGCTCGAAGAACCGACAACCGATGGGGGAAAAAGGTTCTCGAGTGGCAGCCTCGTAAAGGTAAACGCAGTGTAGAGCGACAGTGACGACCTGTTTATATATGCAGGAAGTCGATGGATGCAGGTGGTTCAGGATCGTGTTTTGTGCTATTCCTTGGGAGGGCTATGTTCAGCAGTGGATTTGTGAAGGGCTGTAATGATGATGAATAAAAAACAAATAATCACATAAATCTTACCATTAACAACAACCAGGTCAAACCTATTAAATTTCAGTGTAAGTAAGTAAAATATTGTGTTTTGTGTATGTGAAACCCTCTATCGAACAGGTATTCCATAAAAGTCCTGGGTGAATTTGAAATTTACATTCTGCTATTATTTGATAAAAAATTTCCAAATTCAAGTTGTTGTATTGCAGTGTGGTGGTGGCCTAAAGGATACCATCACCTAATTTTGCCTGTTCGTGTCGCAAGCAGACCAGTGAGCAGCATCAAATATGCGAGATTTATAATACTTCGATCGTTAAACCTTTTGTATATATATATATATATATATATATATATATATATATATATATATATATATATAATGGGGAATTTGAATGAATGCGATTAAGAAGAAGAAGCGCCGTGAGCTATTATCCTCGTCAACTTTCTGCTGGATTAAAATGTCGTGAAAACCTTCCAAACACTTTTCTACGTGATTCTTCAACGCATTGTAAGGAAGTGAATAAAATATATGTCAGACTAGACTGTATGGGTATAGATACCTTTGCCTTTAAAATGTAAAAGAGGCAAGAATGTATAATTACATTTTTATAACAATAACAATATTCTGTTTTGTAAATATATAAGGATATAATACTGTACTAGTACACGCTGCGAACGTTACTAGAATCATAATTGCAATGCATTGTTCATTGCACTACTATACGACCCGGTTTTACGAAATGCAATGCATTAAAAGCAGAAATTTTAAATTTTACAGGAATTTATTGTTGCTAATGATATGTAAACGGAAATGTGACTTACGCTCATAAAAACTTTTAACAGCAAACGACACGGCAACGCAACGATATATAAATTCGTTATTAATGCTCACATCGCATGCCGAAGTAAATCTGTTGTTATTTCACCTTGTTTTATGAGTGGGCTTGTCTCGACATTGTGTAGTGCCGTTTTAAAGAATATGTTCTTTTCCTGTGAAATTGATTCGTTTTTCGATTTACTGCTACTCCTAGCGATTGTTTCTTAAAACTTTTTGTAATGCGACCCCTAGACTTAAAATATATTAAAACAATACAGTACGTCCCAGTACCGTTCGCAGAATCGCTGCAGTAACTACAGGACATGCTGAGCAGCCTAAATGAATTCTCCAAACGTGTTGATCTGCGTATGAATTAAAAAAAAGATGAAAGTCATATTTAAAAGTCACGTCATACCAGATCTGATTATCGTTGATGGTGAAATTCTTGAAGTTGTTCAAGAATTAGTTTTTTGTACCTCGGCCAATATAATGAAGAATTTTTTGTTTCAATTATTTTAATTTTTTAACTATCTGTGACTGTTTTAATTATATAGTAGTTTGGTTCCGTGGCTCTGCTTTCATTGTTGTTAATATTTTAAGCTTAGTAATTTTAGACCATAATTTATGCATAGCCTAATAGTCTCGTGTATTTTTTGTTTTATTTGTGATGACTTACCGTTGGGATTTATTTATAATATATTGATATGGACCACTATTCTATATTATTTTTTATAATAGCTTTAGAAATAAAACATTTTCTTTCTTTCTTTTCTATAATACAGATAGATAAAAACAACTTCAAGAAAGAAGCTGATAGGTGGATTCAGTTTGGCCGGGCAGCGTTCGGTAGTCTTCGTCAGGTCTTCTCGTTGCCCATACCACAAATCTTGAAGGCGAAAGTCTTCGACCAGTGCGTCCTGTCAGGACTTCAACCAAGGTTACCGACGTAGCCTTTCGTACTTGCAGGCTGCGTGTGGCAATGGGCTGGTGACATTTGTTACAGAAGCGATAACCGTTGGAGTAGGCTTGTCATTGAGTGGAGACCGCGTTTAGGTAAACGTAGTATTGGACGCCCC
Source organism: Parnassius apollo (assembly GCA_907164705.1). NCBI lineage: Eukaryota > Metazoa > Arthropoda > Insecta > Lepidoptera > Papilionidae > Parnassius > Parnassius apollo. Next base: position 1,605,705 of record CAJQZP010001189.1, on the reverse strand, counting down.
AAGGAGTGGAGTTATAGTGTTGGAGTGTTGAAGGCGGCTGGAAGCAACTGGATGCATGAAGCCGAAGATCGGGCTAAGTGGCGCGCCTTGGGTGAGGTCTATATCCAGCAGTTGACTGCCGCAGGCTGATGATGATAATGATGAAAATGATGGTGTACGTTCTGTCTGTCCTCTACTATTGCAAGTACGGTATATGACGTGAAAAACTTGTTCATAATATTAATGATAGTAAAAATTAAAATTACAGCCATCATACTACCCTCTGGCAAACGAGCATGCGGTTCACCTGATGGTAAGTGATTACCGCCGCCCATGGACAACTGCAACGCCAGGGGAATTGCAGATGCTTTGCCGGCTTTTTAAAAAGGAGTAGGCTCTTTTCTTGAAGGTCCCTAAGTCGTATCGGTCCGGAAAAATCTCTGATGGTAGTCGATTCCACAAGAAAGTTATGCAAGGAAGAAAATTTCTTTTTAATCGCACGGTGGTGGACCGCAAGTCATCCAGATGGTATGGAATATGGATGATATCATGAATTTTGTCGCGATGTGCGATAGTGAAATTGTGCAGCTGGAATTAGTCCAAACAATTCCTCAGATCACTCTCCGTGGTAGACGCGATATAATATGCGATATTTTTTGACACGGTTGGCCGCACTCTGTGCGTGCAGTGGCGGCGATAGTATATACATTACTTCATATCATTCCGTGGGTGTCATTATAGACGACAGAGTGAGATGAATGAGGAGATGGGTAGAAGTGTCTTCATAATAACGACTAAAAACACTACGTTTGCTAGTCCACGTGCCAAGCGTGACAACTATAGCAACTATCTCCCCCGTGAATCAATCTGTGGGGGAGGCCTATGTTCAGTAGTGGACTTTAATCGGCTGTAATGGCTTTGTACGTGTTTGTGAACGTGCCGGTTTCTTCACGACGTTTTATATCATCACCGAGTGCGTGTTAAATCAGCAATTATAATTGGATTCGAACCTTAGTAGCTTGTTAACGTGAAAACGAAGCGAGCGTTTCGCCATTGAAATATTACGGTTCAATTTCTAAAATGTAATCTTAAAGTAAGCACGTATATCATATAACGTTCAAAGATCACAAATTTCTACATTTAACATGGGTAAATATTGTTGATCAAAAAAGACTCGTTCTCATCAGTGCAGAGCAACTTCGCAACAAAAACCCTCCGTCGCAATCCAGGGCGAAGCTAACCTAACGTGATAATCCCGGTCTAAACCAAAAACTTTGTAACAAAGAACGTACACAACATTATGTGTGTACCCAAGAACTACAGTTCGCCGCACATAGTTAGAAACTACTTCTTAGGTCCGTACTGTCGTTTTTCATGCTATACTCGAGCATAGATAATTTTTATTCGAACAAAAAACACTTTTGAAAGTTAAATTGGCGTAATTATAACCAAAAAGAGACCTATAAACGTGCACAGTGTAACACCACTAGGCACATAACACAATAGGAAGTTTTTATATTTAAGAAATGTGCGTTTTTCCACGATTTTTTTTTAAATCTTTATTAATATAAAATACACGCATTTAAAATAATAATAAACATCGCCAAACTGTGGAACAGTTTGTTGGCGATAATGGCGCTCTTTTGTTATACATTAATATGTATTTTTTGTTACATTCATACTTATCTTAGGTATATTTATTACAATAAATATCTCTGTCTTTAATTAATACTTATTATAGGTAGTACATTATACTATATTATGTCTGGGCGTATCTCTTATAAAATCTTTTCTATTAAATATTAGCGGAGTTAAATATTGCCTAGTTTTCTTACCATAATAGTTTCTTATATGTGATATCACATATTTACCCTTCTCAACTTGCCTGGTACGATATTTATGCGTTATAGGTTGTTTAAATTTATTTATTTTATATTGTTCTAAAGCAATTAGGTAATCTACCTTTTCATGCACTGGAAGTATTTTACATATATTAAATAATTTGTCATAATTTGTTTTACACTGTAATTTTACTTTTTTACTTACTAAATACTTAAGTAGTCTAATCTGTAAATGTTTTATACGATCTAACTGTGTTTTTAATGTTAGCCCATAACTGCTCAATCAATAATTGATTACCGAGTCAGCCAGTGCATAATACAGTACGCACAAGACTTTTCGATTCATGAAATTGCTTAGGTGAAAGAATCTACCCAGTATTGATTGCAATTTATTACATACACCATTGACGTGCAGTTTCCAGTTCATATTACTATCTAATGTTAGGTTTTCTTGTCTTTTATAATGTTATAGGTGTTTTCTAAGTCCTCCTGTATGTATTTTTGTGCATCACTCGTGTTATTGGTTGAGTACATTAGGCACATGTCGTCTGCATACCGTTTTACAATGCTATATCACATTAATGACACTATTAACATGTATAATGTACCCAACTGGACCGAAAACCGATCCGGTTGGTACTCCAAGACTCACGCTTACATCGTCCCCTGTTACTCCGTCTATCAATGTACATAAGGATCTATTTTGCAAATAGCATTTAAACCATCGGTTAATGTGACCTCTGATACCACATTCATCCATCGAACACAGGAGTACCTCGTGTTCCAGAGTGTCGAATGCCTTTTTATAATCAATAAAAAGAGCAGCGACAAACTTACCCTCATTGAGATTGTTGTTGATATAGTCGGTGAATTGCGCAAGCGCAGTGTCCGTGCTGCGTCCGCGATGAAACCCGTGCTGCGCATCTGATATTATGCTATATTGCTCTAAGTAACAACTTATCTGATTCACTATTACTTTTTCTACTATTTTATTTATTACCGATAATATAGCAATTGTTCTATAGTTACTATAGTCCATGTGGCTCCCATGTTTATATATTGGTCGTATTATTGCTTTTTTTAATATATCCGGATAAACTCCCCCAGCCACACTCATACTTATAAATTTAGCTAATACTGGGCTTATTTCTTTCTTTACCTGCTTTATACCTTGTACTCTAATTTTGTCTAAACCCGCTGCTTTATTAAAACCTAAATTATTTATATATTTTTCTATCGTATACGCTACCGCCTACCTTCTTAAAGTAAAAAGACTTATCACTTGGTTTTACATATGAAATTCTATCCAAAAAATAATTATCACAGTTATGCTTTATTTTCTGTACTTCTCCTTTGAACGTTTCAGAGAACTTATTGCAAATATTATACACACTGCTAGTTTGGCCTAAATATTTTAAAATAACGTCATCTAAACCCGATTTAGGCTTGCCTATCCATTTATTTATGTCACACCATATTTTTCTAAAATCAGTTTTACATTTTTGTATCTCATTCTGCCTGTATTTATTTTTAGCTTTATCTATTAATTTATTAACCTTATTTCTATATCTCGTATACATTAGTCTTTTATTCATATTCTTAGGGGATGATTTCCAAACCTTGAACAGTAAGTCCCTATGTTCTATCTTTTTACATAGGTCGTTATTAACCCATGGTTGCGTAATTCTCTTTTTCTTTTGTGTTTTCTGTAACTTACACTTATCATATATATATCTATAAAACCCTATGTAATTTTTCATACAATAAGTTAGGACAACTCGTTTCCATGACATCAAACCAATCAATTGTTTTTAAACTATTGCATACCATTTTTTCGTCTAATATGGTTTGTATTTTACAATTATTATTAATGTTGGATACATTACCAGTTATTTTTACGCTATTTCCAACCATATAGTGATCCGATACGGTACAAGTTAGCAAGTGCGCGCACGCGTCTAGCAGCCGTCCGCGGCTCGCCCGCACGCACACATGGTCAATATTCGAGGAATTCACTCGGCCATCCACGATCGCTTCGCGCGTTATCTCTGACGTAGGTATTGCACTTTGTAGGCCGTTTTCACACAACATGTTTTTGTAGGCACATAAACTCGTATTTGCACCTTGCGATATATCAATGTTGATATTGCCAATTAAAATTATTTTTTCTGAGGATGAGATATTTTTCAGTATGGTATCCAGCTGTATGTAGCCAATATATGTGTAGTTTTACTTTCAGTTTTTAGTTTTCCATGAATTATCAATGTTGCTTTTATTGGTATTTGTGGTTTTTCTGTTGTAAAATGTAAGTCATCTCTCACGAATATGAGTATCCCACCGCCTTTTCTTGTCTCCCTAGTGTTAGAATACACCACATAACCAAGGATTTTATATAGTGATACTTCTTCGCTTTTTATGTTTACTTCTGTGAGAATGATGACATTTAGCGTTCTTTTTGTTATACAGTGGCATAATAAAGCAAGAAGTTGGTTGAATTGTTTTCTAACAGAACGTATGTTCAGATGAGTTATATTCATATTATTATTCGACAATTGTTGAGACCAGGTGTTTATATCCTGATATCTAGTGTATTCAATGTCATTTTAATCCAATTCACTGTCTTGGTTATTGAATTTTAAAGTTCTTGAAATCGCATAGTGTGTTACGCGTGCATATAGTTTTTGTTATTATTGAGTAGCGACTTAAATTAGTTTTCGTTCTTATTATGTTTTTCGCGCAAGACTTTAATATCGCTTCTGTTCTTATGTGAATAATTTTTTCTTTCTAGTTTTTCTTGACTAATAAATTAGAGTTTTGAGTCCATATAAATTTATATAATTGCTTTATTTGATTCCTGGCTTCCCAGAATAGTACTCTGGTCTCTTTGGTTAAATCTTCATTTATGTATATACGCATGTTGTTGTCGTTGCCATATACATCGCCATTAGTTAGTTGAACTTTTCTGTTTTGCATCCATTGATCTCGAGCTTGCTTTGACCGCAGCTTCACTATAACTGGGCTTGGTCGTTCTATCCTCGTCTTTGTTGTGGTTGGTGGGCTCCTTCTTTCGACACTTTCTATATCTTCTAGGTTCAAACTAAGCTTTATGGCAATATCTTTGACTACCTCTTTTATATTTTCATTATCTATGTTCTTCATTAGGCATGCAATTTCAACATTTTTTTCTTTTTACGTCTTCTCCAAGCTAACAATTCTTTCCTCTAATGCAGCATTGCATTTCTCAAGGTATACGTTCTTTTGTTCTAACGCTTTTATTTAATTTTCCGCAGTCTTTTTTAATTCCAGCATTTCTTGGTACTGCTCAGCATAAAAATCTACTGTCTCCACAAGTTCATCAAGTTTTTTTCGACCTGGAATATGACCTTCAATTTATTGTTCACCTCTACTAATAGTGATTCTACTGTAATATTGTGCGGATCTATGTCGATGATCTGTGATTGTATTTTAGAGCTCGACTTTTGACACTCCTCACATACTTCGATTTGCAGGAATTCCTTCGAGTTTCTCACACATTTCTTATGATATACACTTTCCCATCCACCTTTACATTTTAATACCTCGTCCTTAGTCATTGATAAAAACAGTTTACATTTTTGCACTGCACCATTTTTTTTTTCGACACGCGTAGGAACACACACTCCGATGAGTAATAGTAATAGTATCTTTTTGATTATATATATATATATATATATATATATATATATATATATATATATATATATATATATATATATATATAATATTTAGCATGCCCGATGTGTGAGATACACGGTCAACAAGCAGCTTGCACATTGTTAAATAATACTTTATAATATCTTTCTGGGGCTATTTAGCGACGGAAAAAATAGGAAAAGCATGTTAGGGTCTAGAGCTCTAGAGCGTTTCACAGATTTTTGCATAAGAAAAATTTGTATTTTGACACCCTTGTTTAGTAGCTTCAACTCATTAAAGTTGGATATTCTAAACAACAAAAGATGACAAAATTTTAGAAATCATGCATCTGTCTTCTTTTACGTGGGTACTCCATGACAGTGTGATGGAGTCATGGTGGAGGTGCCTAATTTCATTTTCATTTATTACAGCTCCTGCAAGTCTACTGCTAAACATGGGCCTTTCGCCATAATTCCACATGATTTTTACATCATGTCATCCCATAAAATCCCGGATGCCTATTTTAAGTTTTTATCAGGAAGATGTTGCTCACTATTTTCTGTTTCAATTTCCCTCTTTCCTCACCGACGAGACCCACGAGATGATACAGGATAGTGGGTTCTGTTACTGCCGCAACTACACGCCACTATTATATATTATGATATAAAAATATTCTCCAAGGCTTGCAAATGGTTGGGGTTTAGAAATACGACAAAGTTTAACTCAATCTTAGTATGTGTCTCGCTTGCAACTTTTTACACGATACCACGTGTGATATTTACGGAATCCAACCGGGTCATGACTCGAGCAACATTAAATCTACTGCGGTGGCGAAACAGACAAAGATATTACATATGAAACTATGTTATATTCCGAGTTGGAATTAGGATCTCCGTCTGTCTTGTACAATCTTTGGGGAACTGTTATTTATGTAATTAATTTTGGACACCTAAGATTATTTGCACGTGTGTAATGTTAATTGGTGTATTTATATATATATATATATATATATATATATATATATATATATATATATATATATATATATATATATATATATATATATATATATTGGGTGTAACAGGTAAACGGAATAGAAGATTACATTAACATATTGTAAAATTGATATATAAATAAATACTACTAATTTGAAATAAACTTTCGGTACTAAGAAATAACAACAAAATGTTTGATCGATCTTGAATAAAACTATTATTTACGGATTTTATCGCGTTTAACCGCGATAAAATCCGTAAATAATAGTTTTATTCATTGTTTGAACTAAAATAAATAAATCAATTAAAAACTATCGAAATTAAAATAATACTTACCCTACTACGTAACTACTAAAGTTTACTACTGTTAGACCAACGCCATATTCTATTAATATTATCTAGAATCAGACGTACCACTAAAGAAATTGTTTACTTTATAGATGATTATATTTAACCTTATTTATATATATTAGATTAGAGATATAGATAGATTAGATAGATTATATTTAACCTTATTATATTAGGGCAGCATTAGGTTCTACATACAACAAACTGTTTCGGTTTTGCACGCCTATCTTAATAGATAATTTTTACATCTTTGAAGTAAATTTGAAAATTTGACATTGATATCTTTCGTGATCAGTTAGTATAAAATCCTTTAGAAATACTAAAAGTAGCTTTCTTATAAAAATAACATTCTACTTTTAGTAATGACTCTCTGAACAAAGAATATTAGTCTTTTAAAAGCGAAGAAAGTAAAATTCTGAACAGAATTCCAATTACATTTCACGAGCGCGTTCTTAAAACAAGTTTAATATAACAAAGCTATAAGCTCACTAAGTCATCAAACCAAGTTAAAGCAAAATCCCCGCTAAGCTTACTCGATATACTTTATAAAGGATCGCTTGCAACTAAGTGCCTAGTACGTGAGTTTGTATCTCATCACGTGCGCGTCACGCTGTCGTAGCGCGAGGATTAAAAGTGTTTCAGGTGTTGTTTGCGCTGTTGACACTGTTCACCGGCGTTATGTTGATATATTTGCAAGGTTTATGACGGATATTTTCTAGAATAACGTATGTTTTATTACGTTTAAAGTATTTTACATCCATAAGTGAAGAGATTTTATAGATGTTTAAGTCAGGGGTTTGCAATTTATGTTACTAGCGCCAGTAAATTTTACAGTACGTAAACATCAGGTGAGCCGCATGCTCGTTTTCCAGCACTTCTATATAAAAAGTCAAGTTTGATCCCTACCTGTACCAATGTAATTGTTAATTGCAATTTTTGTGCAGATTTACCACGTACCCTGCGGAACAGCGAGATTACGAGTAAATCTGCATATCTGCTACGTTGAAGGTTTGGGTATTAGAGCCCAGGCAAAGACTTAAAAGATTTGTTTAAAAATACAGTAGGTGTTTTTAAACAAATCTTTTGAGTCTTGTGTTTAAACCAATGGGTTCTATATTGATTGCTAACTCAAAAAAAATTAGTGTAAAAGTATTTTTCTGTTTGGGGTCTGAGTTGATCTTTCATAGACTGTAATTTGTATATGTAAATGAAGATGGTGTGTAATATTGAATTATCTGATTTCTATTAAACTCAGTGGGGTTTTTGGCATGCTATCAAGACATAAATAAACATATTAAAAACCTGTCTGTCTGTCTGTCCTGGTTGAACTTTGGAATGGCTGAACGCATTGTGATAAAAATTTATGAAAGGATAAAACGCAATTTCAGGAAGGCATTGCGTTCTGTCTTGTTTTTATTGTATCCGAAAAACTAGGAGATTTTTTTGAAATTTATAAATAACAAATCGATAAAACAGAGGTTGTTTGATTTTCCTCATTCTAAATAAAACCATATTAATAGGCCCTACTAATATAAAATAAAGGTGACAAACAAGCACACAGTCCACCTGATGGTGAGTGGATACTGTGGTCAATAGACAACTAGATTTATCCTCAATTAAGAATCATAATGCAGATGTGTTTTCACCCTTGAGGACTGAGATGGAATGCTTCACTTCCAGTGAAAGGGGCAACTGGTTCTCGACATTAATGATATGAAACACAGCAGTATTAAGCTAACATCTTACGATGGTATTCTGTATGTGAGTATGGGCCTTCCACGGTCCAGCCGATCCATCCGTGCTACAACCATAAAACTGCTCCAGTGTGGATACCTCATATACCTAGTGATATACCTTATTTTCAGGTATACAATAAACATTGTATGCCCGAAAATGAGGTATTTACGGTATCGTTTACTTATCTTAAAATAACATAAGGTGGAATCAAAAATTCTGTATAATTTAATTTAACGAAGTTATTTCACTTTACGCTTTTGCTTTATTTGAAAAACAAATGATGATTTAAACAAGTGAATACCAGTTGAAATTATGCATAGATTAAAATACAACATAAGCAATTTAAAATAGCAGTTATACGAATAATTTAGTAAATTTTTTTTTCACATTTATATTCGGTTAAGGTTTATTTAAATTTATTTGATAAATAATTTTCATATGTAGAGTAAATCATGAGCTATGAAATGAATACAGTACAAAACAACAGTATAAGTTTTACTACACTGTCATTGCACTAGAATACTACAGTCGTTTCACGTATTGTCAGTGAAATTCGCCAACGCACTGTTATCCAATTTGGAAAACTTGATATTGGATATTTTGAATTTTTTCTATAACATATTTTAATTTGTATTGTGTTCTGTTTCAGTCACTGTACTCGTATATACCCTCAATTTTTTTTGTGTTATAAGAAAGTGATGTATTAGATTTTCAAACCGAAACAATGTCATGTGCAATATTTCATTTCTGTAGAAATAAGCGAAAGGAAGGATGGAAACGAGCTTTTAAATAGCAAATTAACCCATCAATTGAATGATTACGGTTTTGTGCGAAGTTGCACTCAAATAATATGAAATATTTTACTATAAATGACCTTTACGTAGCTTTTTTTTATAAAATAAGGGTGACAACGTGCACACAATCCACCTGACGGTAAGTGGGTGTTGTATCCCATAGACATCTACATATATATATATATAAGATGTTCATCTGCAACACCAGGGGAATTGCAAGTAGGTTGCCGGCCTTTAAAAAAGAATAAGCATTTTTTATTGGTGGTCCCTAAGTCGTATCGTTCCAAATACGACTTAAATAAGTTGAAAGAAGTCTATTATCAAATAAAATTCAAAATGCAGATGCATTGTCACCCTTCAGGACTAAGATGGAATGCCTCATTTCTAGTTATAAGGGTCTCCGGTTCTGTACACTCACCATGAGAGTGCAGTCCTTCCCCGGTCGAGCCGACCCATTCGTGCTACAACCATAATATAGCAGCAGCGTGGCTCTAACACAATAGCTTTAGCCTCTCTTGTTTAAAACTATCTATAAGTTTTGGCTACAAATAGAAAGTGGTATCGGAATTTATTGAGACGGTAATACTCGTAGTACGCTTCAAAAACCGTAAAGCGAAAAAGCCGTAATTAGGCTCGGCTCCAACAATGCATCGTGATGTAATCGATTCTTCTACCGTCCAGCAATTAGAGGCATCTGATATCGATTCATTTGTGTAGTCGGAATAGACGGTACGGTCGGCATATTCAGTGCAACCGGTGTAATTATTCGTTACGTGTCTCGGATACGTATGGACTACATAGTTTGATAGTAGAACTGCTGTGCCTTGGATTTAGCCTTTCAAGATTGTAGTCACTTAAGTTATAGGATGTATATGAATGTACAACTTTCTTGGAACTGCTATGAAACTTGTGCCCGTTTAAATCTTAATTTAAATTTTTTTTTCTACAAAACCTAAGTAAAGTAATGTAATTTACACCTGATGGTAAGTAACTTTTTTTTGTTTGGATAGGGTGTCAAACGAGCACACAGTTCACCTGATGGTAAGTGGTTGCTGTGGCCACACACACCAGGGGAATTGCAAGTAAGTTGCCGCCTTTTATAAAAGAATAAGCTTTTTTTTATTGGCGGTCCCTAAGTCGTATCGTTCCAGATACGACTTAAATAAGTTGAGAACTATTATAAGTTAATTCATTGGATTTGGTATTCTATGTAGTAAAGAGTTTTTAGACATTTTAGACATTAGACAGACAAAGTTTTTGAATCATAATGGATCCGAAAGTGACTCGAATTGTTTCATTTAAATATACACACTGTCGAATCTGTGCGTCTTTCGAAACTCCGAACTTGACTGAAAAACTGATAAATCTGAAATAAAAGGAGACCTGTGCCCATCAGAAGGACGGGTATGGGTTATAACTCAATGAAATTTAAGAATGATAATAACCCCTGGGTATGAGGTGATCGCTGCCAAGCTGTTTTAATTTGTTTTGTGTTATTAATTGTTGTGTAAAATGTTAAATAATTATTAACTGCTCTTTTTTGAAATAAAATATCCCGCTGGATTTTTTGCTGGTTCTTTCAAATATAAACTATATTATATATATTTAATTTACCACTGAATCATAAAATATATTTTATGATTCAGTGGTAAATTAAATATAAGACTGACCTTTAATAAGTTTAATTTATGATCTATATTGAATAGAAAAACTTTTTCTATTCTATAATAATGCACTATTTACTTTAATTTATTAAGATATATTTTGATACATAAATAAATATTTGAATACATGAATAAGCAAGTGGTACCTAAATTCATTATACTTAAAATTGTTGAAACAAATAGGTAATGAAAAATAATTAGCAAAGTATTTTACAATCCTTAATAGCAATAATTGTATGTGTAAGAAGGAAGCAGCTGAACGGGGGAAGAACCACATATTCTCATAACACCAGTGTAAAATAGCAGAATAACGCAGTGTTTCAAAAATTATGTGACATTTTCTCTCTCAGGAGTGACAACTCATCTGAATTTTGATTCCCAATCTAAAAAAAATAACTGTTGCTTGTTCGTAAAAATCATACACACTACGTGGTAGAGCCACGCTGCAGCTATATTATGCAGTAGCACGAATGGGTCGGGTCGGACGGAGAAGGACCACGCTCTCACAGAATACCAGCGTAAAATAGCAGCTTAATACTGTTGTGTTTCGTATGGCGAGTGTAGAAATTAGGAGACCCTTTTTTAGTGGAAACGAGACATTCCATCTTAGTCCTCAGGGGTGACAACGCGTCTCGCGTTTTGATTCTTAATCGAGGATAAATGTAGATGTCTATGGGCCACAGCATTTACATACCACCAAATGGACTGTATGCTCGTTGGTAACCCTTAAATTCTATATAAAAAAACACTAAAATTACCATTATTGAGTAATATTTTTTTTTTGCAGACGCTATTTTGCCATGCTAATTGGTATAGGAATGTCCGAATAAAGAATTCAGTGCTACGCTCACACGATCGGGATACGACATCTAGTGAAATTGTTGTCCGAATGTTATAATAAAATAATGGTTTTAATATTTCTGTTCTATTTTTTCTGTTATATGTTTTGTAGAATATAAATTGTATGCAAGAATATAATAATAATATACACTGGCCATGCAGTGGCGGCCTAAGAGAAAATAACTCTGATAACAAATCAATATAAAAAATGTCATGGTAGCTATGCCAAGTAAAACTCTAATTTATGAGCCAGGATCTATATGAGAGGCTGGTGTTTAGCAGTAAACTTTTGACAGGCTCTAGTTAATGATTATAATAAAAGAACTAAATCTGTCTCACAGTCCTACTACGCACGATATGGTTCCAAGAAGGCTGGCTGCATTTGCTTGCTAAAAAACAATACTACGCCTTGGGCGAGAGAAGTCATAGGTCTAGAACTATTGCCATTCTTTCCGAAAATTCCATAAAACTACAACAGAAAGAATTTTTTTTAAGACAAAAATGCACGAATTTATAACACTATAAATGATTTATAGCAACAATATGACCAAATTAACCTTGCTTTTGGTAGATGAAAATACGTTTGATTTCTACACTGCCTTGCTCAAACTTCTGTTATACCGTTAAAAAATATCACAAAAACCAAAAACCAATATCAGACTTGGGTCTAAGAAAAGTTAAATTAGAATCCTTTAAATGTTTCTCTTGAAAATCTAAATCATTTTTCTTATAGTTCTTTTCAATTATTTAATGAATCGTAACGTGCAAGGGGTATCTTTACTGGCTCACTTGACTTACATTTTTTATCCGACGCTCACAGTGATGGCTTTATATATTTAACGAAAGTTCTCTTGTTGTAGATTTTATGTAAACACTTTGCTTTCAGTGTTTAAGTGCGACGTGTGCATGTTTTTAGCGGGACCTAAAGACTTCTTCACCTCTATATATATTTTTTTTTTATATATATATATATATATATATATATATATATATATATATAATTATAATCTTAAATAAAAGAATAATCTCGTAAAAAATAAAAATATAAATTACCTCGCAACCTTCCGCTAAATAAATACAATGATGTGTCTTACCTGGATTGAAGAGCACCTCCCGCTCTCCCTCAATTGCATGCACTAACTCCGTCACCACTAGTCCCAGCACCACTACTCCCATTCCCGGCACCACTACTTCCAACACCACTATTCCAGGTAAGACACACCATCGACGATAATACGACACGTGTTTCGCCTCTACACGAGGCATCCACAGGTAATGTAGACTCTATGTATCTTCAATCCAGGTAAGACACATCATTATATTTATTTAGCGGAAGGTTGTGAGGTAATTTATATTTTAATTTTTTATTATAATGGATTTCCACAAAGTAACGCCTGATTCTATCAATTATCGAATAATCCTCGTTACCATAACCAGCTCCATCGCACGTTGAGTGACTTTGAGCTCCATCATACGGCCAGCAGTGATGACTTTATAGAATAAGGGTGACAAACGAGCACAAAATTCAACTGGTGGTAAAAGGATACCGTGGCCTATGGAAATCTACATATATCCTCGATTAAGAATGAAAATGCAGATGCGTTGTCACCTCTGAGGATTAAGATGGAAAGACTCGTTTCGAGTAAAAAGAGTTTCCTGTTCTCTACACTTACCATACGTAACACAGCAGCATTAAGCTGCTATTTTACGCCTGTACTTAGTGAGAGCGTGGTCCTTCCCCGGTCGAGCCGATCCATTCGTGTTACAACCTTAATATAGCTGCAGCGTGGCTCTACCATGTATAGAACATATGTGTCTTCGATTTGTTTTTAAATATAATAACAGAGACATGGATTGATAAAGAAAATAATAGAATAGAATAGATAAAATCTACGTTCAATGTATTCTGATTAAAAAAGATCAAAAAAGGTTTTTTTTTTATAGAATAGGCTGACAAACGAGCACACAGTCCACCTGATGGTAAGTGGTTGCTGCGGCCCATAGACATCTACATCTATCTTCCATTACAAATCAAAATGCAGATGCGTTGTCACCCGTGAGGACTGAGATGGAATGCCTCATTTTCAGTAAAAAGGGTCTCCGGTTCTCTACACTCACCATACGAAATACAGCAGCATTGAGCTACTATTTCACGCTGGTATTCTGTGAGAGCGTGGTCCTTCCCCGGTCGAGCCGACCCATTCGTGCTACAACTATACTACTAATATAACTGCAGCATGGCTCTAACACGTATAAAAAAGGTAATGTTAAACATGTAGATCGAGATAAATTTTTCAAACTAGTCTCACTAGATTCCTCCCATTCGATTCCTCATCCAGTCATCGGTTGACAAAACTAACAGATAGATTTAATGAACATGGGGAAGCTCCCAAGTAACGCCACGCAAAGTCCTGAGTCACCTGCACCTCTAACGACTTCCTGCATATCTTACCATTTAGTTGGAGGCCGTCCTACACTTTACTTACCGGTATGAGGTTACCCTTTGAGAATTTTTCTTCCCCATCGTTTGTCAGTTGTTCGAGCAGATGCAACCATTTTATGTTATATAAGTACCACAAATGGAATAAATTTGAACAGAAAAATGTTTGTAAACTTGTTTAATTGTGTTGTCGTCAGTTTTTTGAGGTTTGATACGATCTTATGCTCTTTCAGAATAAAATGAATTGGCTAGACCGAGGATATCAAAGCCCTCTGCTATCAGATGTTTTGAAAGTCAAAAGTTAAAATAAGTAATTTAAAAAAGTGTCACGTCTTACCTTCAATATTTAGCTTTGCTTTGAAGAATTAAATCTATATATATATATATATATATATATATATATATATATATATATATATATATATATATATATATATAAAATTGAAGTGTATGTTTGTAATGTCAAGTGAAAGTACATACTTTATTAAAAAAAGCAAAAAATAATTTTTTAAATTCTTGTATGGCTGTATGTTTTTTCCGACAAATCTCCGAAAAGTCTTTAACCATTTTGACGGGATTTTCATTGGCAGATTGCTGATATTGTTAGAAGTAACTTTGGCTACTTTAATTTAAAAAAAAGAATAAGGGTTTCGCGTAAACAAAAAAAATTAAATCCTATCGTAATAAATTCCACACGGACGAAGTCGCGGGGAACAGTTACTAAAGAATAAATTTGACAATCACATTAACGAGACGAATATTAAAAGCTAGACACATTAAGGTATCTCGATTTGTTTAAATTTATTTTCACAGAGCAGAATTTCAAATAGCCTTCGAGGCTATTTGAACAAAGGTTATTTTGTATTCATTTTGTAGTTATCAAAAGTGAGATAAATTATAACAATTTATTTTACTGTTGATAAATTTTTTAGCCTAAACTACTACATCACTAATGTAGATTGAATTAATATTCAAGTTGATGAGTTTACGTGTATAATTCGTCATTATTTTGGTCAGTTTGGCTGTTTCGTTGTTCTATTGTTTGTAATACAACTGATGATCAGGAGTACTCAAGTTTTAATTCCCGGTCGGCGCAATAAAAAGGTTTTTTGTGAGGAAACTCTCAATATCAGCCCGGAGTTAGGATGATGGCGGTGTTTCACTGCCGTGCCTTAGAAGGCACGTAAAGCCGTTGGTTGTGTGCGTGCTCTTTCTCCAGTCACATCAGTTTGCCGTTCCATGGGACTTTGAAAGTGTGGGAATAGAGAGTGCGTACATATACATAGGGGCACTATAATCCTGTTCTGCGCAAATGGCTAGTCTCTGTGAAGTCTGAGACTGGCCGCTGTGGCCGAAACCTGGAGGGAATAATAATTATGGTCAGCGAAGTTAAATGATTAATTTAGACAGAGTTGAATAAAACTATTTAAGGTATATGGATTTTATCGCATTTAATTAACTTATTTTAAACTTATTTTTAGTTACCGACGTTTCGGATGCTTAACAGCACCAATGGTCGCGGGGTGGGGACTGAGTTATTTAACGTCTCAATGTCATAGTTAGAACGGCTACCTTCAGTTTTTGAATATAAATTTTAGGTCCGATCTATACTATAACATCTTCTCTATTGAATATATTAAATTAGGATATTTTTTTAATTTCAATAGCCTGGCGTATCATCATTGGTAGGAATCGTGTTATTTTGCGAAGATTTGTGATTAATCGATTCGGATGTAATGGTGGGGAGGATCTGGATTAATAACTAAATAAAAATAAGTTAATTAAATGCGATAAAATCCATGTAAATAGCTATGTTCAATGTGCAGTGTTCGCGTATTTTAAGAAATCATTAGACTGAGTATATCTCTATCTTATAGGACTATTTTTGACAATAATTCTTCTGATATTAGTGTTCTTAAATAGGAACGTTTACTGCAAATATAAGCTATCATCATCACACCATACTGTTGAAAAACTAAAAACTGATATTGAAGAAAGCAAAAGCAAGCTGATAGATTTCATATTGATCAAGCCACGTGGCAGCTATATTGTATTTACAATACGAATGTGTCGGCTTGAACGGGGAAAGACCGCATTCTCACATAGTACTAGTGTAAGATAGCAGCTAAATAAAGCCGTTTTTCGTATGGTGAGCTTAAAGAACCGGAAACTGTTTTTTCCGGTTCTTCAGAGGCATTCTGTCTTAGTCCCATGGGGAGACAACGAAGAATATTTCTGTGTGCTTGTCAACTTTATTCAAAGTAAACAGTTTGATATTTGTTTTTGTTGTTTGATACTAGTTTATTCAAATAAACGCAAATCAATCAGATATTCTGTTTTATTCAAACCGAAATAATCTTTCAAGATAGTAATAATAATAATATATCCTAAATCAAAATATACATGCTCATACAACAACTAAAGCATTTAAACACCTGTATGGTCTGCGAATCCGTCTGCGGTTTCGGTAGTCTAGACCGAAGTAGACGGGATGCTGAACGAATCAATTCAACTTAAATGTAAACGTCTATAAATTATTCGTATACATCGGTAAAAAGATTTTCGATTGCTATTTAAGTATTAGTATATTTTTTTCACAAAACTTGTAATAGTATATTTTTTTTAGAAAGGTTTTTAAAATGCAGCCAGACGCCTAGTACTTCTTCCCACTAGATAGAGTGACGGCCTGGTAAGACATGCAGCAAGTCGACGAACGCAGCTGGCTTAGAGCTTTAAGAGAAGCCTATGTTCAGCAGTGGGCCTGTTAAAGGCTGTAATGATGATGATGATTGAAATCACGAAGTTTAGACGGGATGAAGAACTGTTAAATGGCTTGTGTTGTGGCACACGTTGATACTTGATGGTGAGTGGTTACTGGAGTTCATAGGGTGAAACCATAAATATGTACATAAAAGACGTAAGTCTTAATCCCTCATCTGATAGCTTATCCGGAATGCCTTGCAGCTTGTAGTATACTGATTCCTCAAACTCTTCAAATTTGATTCGTAGCTAGTTACTACATTGTGGAATAAGCAATAATCAGAGGTTTTTCACATAATCCTTAAAAAACATAAATAAGAGGGTACAACCAGTGCCTGCTGGCACTAATGATATAATGGTCTAAGATTTAATACTACAGTGCTGGCCTTATTAGGAAGCTCAAGGTCTTTACGCGAGTTATGAAGAGTGCTTCAGCAGTTTTTTTGCGAGATAGAATTTTCCATGAATATATCCGCAGTAGGATCGGAGAAAATTACATAACCCAACGGATACTGATGATTGTACTGAAGTGAAAATAAGGCGGCCATATAGCGCGAAGAACCGACAACCGATGGAAAAGAACGGTTCACGAATGGCAGATTCGTACAGGTGAGCGAAGTGTGGGGCGCCTCCTGCCGCATGTATGGATATGCAGGGGGAGATGAAAATGGATGCAGGTGGTTTCTGGTTCCTTCAGGTGCACCTATGTTTCTCTGTGGTCATGTTAAGACATCTTATAATGAAAATTATGTTAAGTTTGACGCTTATCTAAACGGATTCCTATCATTAGGAAAGACGAATAGAATTACATTATTATAACAATCCGTCATATACAGAATCCAATCACAAATACCAACCAAAAAGGCACACTGTAAGATATACGAAGCTTAAAAACATTAATTCGTTTAATAATTCAATTACATCTGAACTAGAACAAAGTTGCACCTAGGCACGTAATCCTTTAGTACGCTTGGTATTACACATGAAACAAGATAAGCTGAAGGTCGAAACATAAATCTTCATACGTGAGAGTTATATCTGAATCTATCCCTTGAGAGAACAATATAAGTCGTAGAGCGGCTTTGTATATTTATTTTACGTACTTTCTCAAAGGTCAACATAACCTGTCTAATACGTTATTTACAAGACAGTTATTTGTTGTTTTATTGTAAATAATGTTATTGTATCTCCAGAAGTTATGAATTTGAACTAATAAATAACCCTTCAAGCTCTAAGAGGTCACAGCACTTTAAACCATTAATACTTATATTAAGAGACTACTTTTCTATGAAGAAGTTTGGCATTATAGAATTAATATGAAATTTTCTATACTCTAGTGCAATAAAAAACAGTTATACTAAGGATGTTTATTTATAATCTACGTCCATTTCGTACGCCATCTTCGCGTGAATGTTATTGTGTTTATCTTTGGATTTTTCTAGTGTTTTAGTATAGTATTTTATTATAAAATTGTAATGAAAGTCTTTGTGTGAGTATATTTTATCTTTTTGCGTAAATAATTTCGAGTAATATATATTGAAATAATTGTGATTTTCACGCTGCCGACATTCGCTTGATATGTTTTTTTTTTGTTATCAAAATATATATCTTTTTGTCATGAAATAAAACCTGACTTTTATATAGAGAATTTTGTGTAGTTTTTATAAAGCCAAACTTTTTCATAGAAAAGTAGTCTATAAATATAAGTTTTAATGGTTTAAAGAGCTGAGGGTGGGTGCGGTCACATGCGACCGCTCGGGATTTGACGAACGCATGCGGCTGCATGGGAATTTTAAGGGAACTAAGGGGTTAAACTGTGTTTTCAATTTTCTTGATTTGCATTTGCACAATTACATAGGTTTGCACTGAGATATTATAAGAGGTTTTTGACTTTAATATATGTAATATATGTGACTAATGGCCAAACACTCAAGCGTTACTCAATTCCAAGACGTCGTTTAGTCTCGTGGTGTCACAATCATTTTGAATTTAAGTGATTGAGATAGCACGAGACTTAAAGGTGTCCCAAAATTGAGCAGCGATTGGGTATTTGGGCATAAAGGAATTTTAACGTGTAACCCAATCACCCCGTGGGTGTCGTAAGAGGTGACAGATGTAAATAAATAAGGAGATGTGCAGCAGCATCTTACTAATAAAAAACTTAAGACTGCGGTTGCCAGCCCTGTATGAGGTAATTTATTGATGAGGCCCAGGTTCAGCATTGGATTTTAATAAGCTATACTGTTAGATAAATGAATTACTTTGTAGATATCGAGAGTAGAGATATCCATGTAGAGATAAAAGCAAGACTGGCAACGGAAAGAAGTCTGGTGCTGCAGTTGCTAATACGTGTACCAAGCAAGCAAGCGTGTCAAGATGTAATAAGAGGTGACAGAGGGAAACTGATACACTACATGGTTATGGTACAGTATATTCCTGACAAAAACTTAGAATAATAAAAAAATGCAGTTGCCTACTCGTCTGACAAAGTTTAGTAGAGGACTAGTTGGACTTTAATAGACTGTAAAGGATGGTTGGAACAGGGCTGGTAACTTTTTTATAAAACTAAAGGTAACAATCGAGCACACAGTCAACCTGTTGTTAAGTTTTTTTGTTCTGGTTGAGGTAATGAAGTTAAATTAATATTTTTTATTTAGAAATATTAAAAATATAATAACAATTAATTAATTTTAGATATAATTAGAACTTAATTAATCATTATCGTCATCATTACATTCCTTCATCATTAGTCAACTTAGGAACATGGTTTTGCTATAAAAAGCTACGAAACACAGCCGAAAACCCCTGCATTCTCCGAATTTTTGCATGTCTTGCAAGGTCGTTACTTCATTTGGTTTGGGGCTAGCCTGTAAGTACTTTGCTTACTTGCTTAGTTGTAGTTTTTTCGAGCTAAATGTCCGGCCAAATGCTTCTGCAACTTCCTGATCTGTGGGTCTGTCGGTTACTCTAGTTATACTGAGGATATCAGCAATAAAAAAAGTACCACGCAGACTAACTTCATGGTTTATAGTGCTCTCCATAGCTCAAGCGGAGTGAGTTTGATCTTCCTCACACGTCCAGCAGTCCATGTATAAGATTAATAGGTAAATTTTTTAATAATTCATAATAAGGGTTCCATCTAGGCATCGACGATCTGCGTAAGGTGGTTGGTAGGGACTGGATGCATGAGGTCGAAGATCGAGCTAAGTGGTACGCTGTGGGAGACGCATATAACCAGCAGTAGACTGACGCAGGCTCATGATGATGATGATGAATAAGGGCATGAACACACATACATATTACTTCAGTAAAAAGATAGTCTGACCACTAAGCCATGTGATCGATTAATCCAAAAACTCAGCACAAAAAAATTAGAATGCTCGTCCGAAAACAATGGTAAATTTTTATGGTCCTAGTGAATACTTATGTAGGTATAGAAAGAAAAATACACAACATTTCCGGCTTGCGGTTGACTGCCAGCATATACAAACCGCGCCCCTAACGTCCGTTTGGTCACGTAGGCTTTTTATGTACTTCCGGTCGCCCGTGCTTGTGTCTTAAATATAAAACTTCGGTATTAATAGTCTTTTTACGCTTCGCCCCTTTTGCCACCTTAGAAAATAAATTATCTGAAAATATGGCCAATTTTTGGCGAAACTTTGTTTATATCTATTTCCTTTTTTATTATTTCAAGACTAATTAACTGAAAGCTGGTCTACAAATAATTGTTGCAGGTGTGTACATTTGTCCTAATAAAATCTATACTACTGTAAACTGCCCCACAGTACAGGAGACAATCGTAGTGTGGAGGTAACGTTTTTTTAAAGTTATAAAAACTGTAAAACAAAATTTTGAATCATAATTAATGAAATCAACGACTTTTTTTGCAAACAAGGCGTCGCTATTTAGGACTTAGCGAAATTTTTGATAGATTTCGTAGCGAAAGAATTTGTGAAGAAAATGTGTGAAGATTAGTGTTCTTTATGAAATTTTAGTTATATTTTATACTATAATTAGATATGTACAAAACTACGAATATTTCTAAAAGTTAAACAATTGAAAAAAAAAAATGTGTAAAAGAAAAAAGAATACAGTAAGTACTTTTACATTGTTCATCATTGAGATAAAAAAATGATTAAACGAAACTTTTCAATGAAGACGACATCGTGTGATCGTATCGTATGCGTACCCAGCTAGGGTTGCCACCTTTTTTTTTTTTGAAAACCTATGGTATTTTTTTAAAAAAGAGATGCAAAAATATAGTACTTTTGAGAAATTTCGGAGAAAAAAGGACAGATTTATTTTTAATCTTTATGTATTTTTCCATATTTATTTGTTATTGCTCTTTCCTTTGGCCATCAATGATCTAACCACCTTACCTTCTACCTTACCTTAAAAATATATGTAGAAGTCTGAGCAATTTAGATTATTAATTTCATGGTAATGATCGTTAATTTATAAATTAACGATACATTTTTAATTCAATTAATACATGCTCTTTTTCTTTCTTCTTTCAATTTTACATTCATGATGGAAAATTCTTTCCGTAAAACTTTCTTTTCCCAGACTTGCAATCACAGTTAATATAAGAAAGTGCGACAGTTGAATTAGGGATAAAAATATAGTATTTTTCGTACTGGCAACCCTGAATCTATTCCTATACCGCGATATCTGGTAAGCATAAGTTTATTAGCCCGCATTGAAACGAGTGCGTTGGCGATCACGTGGTTTAATGAATATACTTGTATTATTTTATAACTAAACACTACAGTAGCTCAATGCTGGCAGTAAGTTTAAACATTCGACTAGACAAGGTCACGATACATTTAACTCGGCATATTATTTAATTTTTTCATACCTAAATCTTAAATGTAACTTCTATCCCTACATCCACGTAATACATGTAACTATTGCGCAAAAAAATAAAACGGTACGTTAATTAAACGTACTGATGAAGATATTTGAAGGTAGAAATGAGAATATGAAAAAAATCTAAGATGACGTCAAACCGCTATTTAAACGTGTACCTTTCAGATTCATTTTTATTCCTAAATGAAAGAGTTTAAAAATTATATCAAATAAAAAGGAAATAAATTTGTGCAATATTTTGAAGTATTCGGTTCTATACTACACGTAACTCTAGATTTGCCAGCTCCCGATTTATGTTTTAAAGAATTTGATAAAATTAAATAAAGGACATAGGATCAAAATAAAGCTTTTTATTATATTTGAGGTAATGGTACTATTTTGTATAAATTCGTTTTATATTTATAAAAAAAAAGAAGTAAGTCGATGAGCTTATACACTCGCGGCTGCCCCGACTAGTGTCTGCCAAAACATCTTTGAGGTTGAACGTACGTGTATTTTCTAAAATTTTACTCTATATATACGGGGAGGTACGTTTTCATACATACACATTGTACTACACGATTATTTTTTTTAAAGTATAAAAATAAATCACTTTGCAATTGTTTTTAGATTAACTTCTCAATAAGTTAGATACTTTAAATATAGCTTTTAACTAGAAACTTGATAAAAATGGTGGCCATTTTGAATTATAATTATTCACTCCAGCGTTAATAAAAACAGTGAGAATTTAAAAATAACTTTGGTTAGTAAATCGAGACATTTATAAAGGTAAGTGAAAAAACGGCCAACCTAATGCGATAAGGTTGTTAAGCTCTACGTGTTTCCTCCAAAATCAACCTTTCGGAGACCTTAAAACCTTTTTTCGACACCTGCAGAAAAATATTTGGATTCGAAAACAAAACTTATATGTTCTTAATTACGCCCTTTTTATTTAGCACGTGGATATAGTTATGCTGCAGTCATATTACGGTTTATTAGAGCCGTGGTAGCTCAGTTGGTTAGCGCTCGTTGTAAATTTCACAATACGCGAGCAAACCGGCACCAATGAAATTGTTAATTGCAATTTTAAGTGCTGATTTACCACGTGCTCGGCGGTGAAGGAAAACATCGTGAGGAAACCTGCATGTCTGAGAAATAAGAAAAAAATATTTCGAAGACATGTGAAGTTCGCCAACACGCATTGGGGCAGCGCGGCGGACTATTCCTTGCCCTAAAACCTTTTCAGAAATGAGAGGAGGCCTGTGCCCAGCAGTGGTACGCATATAGGCTGTAACTTTACTTTTTTTACTTTTACATATTGCGGTTGCAGCATGAATGGGTTAACTCCACTGCAGTAGGACCACGCTCTCACAGAATATTAGCGTAAAACAATTTATTGCTGCTGTGTTTCGCATGGTGAGTGTAGAGAAGCGGAGACCCTTTTTGCTGGAAACGAGGTCAGTCCTCAGGGGTGACAACGCATTTGCATTTTAATTATTAATTGCATAATTTTTTTTGTTTTATATTTATATATATGGCCAATATATAATTTTTGCACTTTATTCTATATACGAGTACGGATTAGTAAGCTGAAGTAGCAATGGGCCGGCCATATAGCTCGAAGAACCGACAACCGTTGGGGAAGAAGGGTTCTCGAGTGGCAGCCTCGTACCGGTAGGAGAAGAGTAGGGCGACCCCCCACTAGATGGAGTGAAGACCTGGTAAGACATGCAGGAAGTCGATGGATGCCGGTGGTTCAGGACCGTGCTTTGTGGCATTACTTGGGGGTGGCCCATGTTCAGCAGTGGACTTGTGAAGGGCTGTGATGATGATAATGATGATTCTATATTCGTTAAATGTAATGATGTTGTAACAACTTGTAATTTTTAGTTCATAATTTGTTGTCCGTAACTTAAAGCAAAGGCGCGTCATGTTTTCTGGTGCGGCTTACCTGAGAAGGAGATAGGGGAGGAGTAGTCTTCTCCCGAGAGGAAGCTGCCATAGGACAGCCAGCGCTGGTGGGGCCACGGATGTATACGAAACTGTTCCCGTTTTAGTCAGTGCGAGTCCGATATAGCCGGTCCTCGCCCCCACACGGCGGGCATTTCTCCTTGTAAAAAAGGCCTCTCTAAAACTTAATTAGTCTGTGACATAAAAAGATTTTGTTGGCTGTGTCTGTCTAGTACGTAGTACTAATTACTTATGTGGTACTATAGGATCTTACGCTGATCTTACGTAAATGATACTGCAGACGAAAAAACAATAAATTTGTGCAATATTTTTTAAGTATTCGGTTCTATACTAGATACGTGTGTACCTCTAGGGTTGCCAGCTCCCGATTTGTGTTTTAAAGAATTTGATAAAATTAAAAAAAGGACATAGGATCAAAATAAAGCTTATCATACTGTTTTCCATAAAATATAATTATGGTGTCTGTATTATCATATCATTAATAAAAATAACAACGTTTATTATACGCATTGTAACGTAGTTCGTCTCTCTAAAATCGCGCGTCACCTGAAAAAGTTTTTTAAAATCTTTGACCTCAACTAGCAGATGGAATGTCGAATATGCCCGGTATTGCCTTGTCCTCTTTTAAAAATTTCAAATTAGTCGACAAGATTAATTTTTGTGCCTAAACTAGAGGACGTCCTTTAAAATGAAGGACGTCTGGCAACCCTAGTCTCATCCCACCTGTGGGGGTGCCACCCTCGTATCTATTTCAAACGTTATGCAACATTGTATTCATTGCCTCGTTCATTGTTCTATTTTAAATGTAAGAGAACTAGAATAATTGCATACAAACTGTTAGCAATACAAATTTGATCCCTAATAACAACAATCTACATGTTAATTTATTCATTATGGCATATCAAATGTTTTTTTTTACAGGATAGGGGGACAAACGAGCACACAGTCCTGGTAGTAAGTGGATGCTGTGGCCCATAGACATCTACATCTATCCTCGATTACGAATCAAAATGCAGATGCGTTGTCACCCGTGAGGACTAAGATGGAATGTCTCGTTTCCAGTAAAAAGGGTCTCCAGTTCTCTGCATTTACCATACGAAACACAGTAGCATTAAGCTACTATTTTACGCTGGTATTCTGTGAGAGCGTGGTCCTTCCCCCGGTCGAGCCGGCCCATTCGTGCTACAAATATAATACTAATACAACTGCAGCACGGCTCTACCACGTATAACTCCACTGATGTTGCCGTGTATCCACTACCCCATATCATCCCCTGGATGTCGTAAAAGGTGACAGAGAGAAACAAACCGGTAGATGTACCTATCTTAATAATAGATAATAAACTGCGGTATGAAACCCGCCGGCCAAGCGTACCATCTATAGCAAGTATACCCCTATGAAGTTATCTATGGGGAGGCCTATGTTCAGCAGTTGACTTTTGAAAGGCTGTAACATTAATAAGTACATGACTTAAAACGGTTTTTCCTGCGTTTACACTTAAATGTTATTTTAAATTTAAACTATACGAACTAGTTATTGGTGATGTCAGTTTCAAATACTCAATACTTATTTTTTATGTTATATACATTTGTAGACACCGAATATCGATAATTTCTAACAATCTGTGCAGGTTTTTTTGACCGCCCCTAACAATCTATCTTGATGCCAAATTTCACGTTTCTAAGTAATCTTGATGTTGGCTAGTTCTTTGATGAGTGTATCAGTCAGTGATAAAAATAGGAACAAATATTCATACCTTAACAACTCAAGAAAATTTTTTAAATTTATTAGGTAAATTCATGAATTTTTGGATTATAGGTATTCAATTCACTATACATATTATGATTCATTACCTATACTTACAATAGTGAAAGTCTCATAACTTTTGACCTATGGAGGGTTCAGTGCTGAACATTACTGACACACTGCTTTGTGTCTAGATTATTTATTTACTAGCGATCTGCCCTGGCTTCGCACGGGTGATATTTAGATTCTACAATAGGGCCACCTACTGGGTCCACTATGCCTATAACCTTCTCGAAAGTGCAAGCAATAAGTTGCCAAAGTTTTACCGCAAACTGGTGAACGGTATTGCAGCGCATAAAATACCAACAAACAAACATTAATTTTGATATATTAGATTAAACAAGTACACTCGCGATTTTAATATATGACATTTTCACAAAAACATACACATTGCTTTACTCTCTGATATACATATCAATTATAAGTGCACATAAAATTCACAGGAGTCATGCATTTTTATTTTACATTCATTTCGAGTACGAATAACATCCAATCCATACAATGAGAAATTATGAAAATAAATTATGTACTGAAATAAGAAAAAATCTATAGAAAAGGATAAATTATTATAAGAGAACACGTAAGATATTATACTCTCTTCAGGATTATGCATATCTTTACAGAAATTACAAAATAAATTATATTATACATTACTCAGTATACCACGGCATGAGATCAAAGCGCTGTTTTTCGAATATAATCCACAAAAAGAAATCTCAAGATATCTAAATGTAAGAAGTAAATAACTTGTTAATTTTATTAAGGGTTTTTAAATTGTAAAGTAAGTTATTAAACATCAATGCCATATCTCAAGTTTAAAAAAATCATATAAGACCGACACTAAACTGTTGCAATAACTTACAACAAACACCGGGCTTAGCTATTTCATCGACCTCAAGAGACTTGTTTCGCAGATTCTCTGTGAATGTCGTTAAATAATAAAATTTAATGTATTTCTACAAGAATACGCAAGGGTCGCTTCAGGTTCATTTAAATGTATGTTTCGAGTGTAATCCGTTCATTTTTTATAGAATAAGAGTATCAAACGAGCACACAGTCCACCTGATGGTAATACTGTGGCCCATAGATTAAGAATCAAAACGCAGATGCGTTGTCACCCATGAGGACTATGATAGAATGCCTCGCTCTCAGTAAAAAAGGGTCTCCGGATCTTTACACTAACCATAGGAAACAGCAGCATTAAGCTGCTATTTTACGCTGGTATTATGTGAGAGTGTGGTCCCATTACAGCCTACTAAAGTCCTCTGCTAATAATTGGCCTCCCCCATAGATTGCCTCATAGGAAGGATTTTGCCATAGTTGCCACGCTTGGCTTGCGGGTCGACAACCACAGATTTTATAACTTCGATTTTTTATCTGGTAAATCCTGATGCACTCTTCCTGTTTTAAAACACATTCAAACAAAACATTTGAACTGTTTTAGACTAGCATTATTACTTACGCCTGTAAAATAATAACTGACTTGACGGCTCCATGGCGCAATGGCTTAGCAATGAGTTACAGCGCTAAGGGCCGCGGGTTTGAATTCCGCACGGAACAATTATTTGTATGGCCCACAAGTAATTGTTCCGGGTCTGGATGTTTGTCCTTGTGAAATTTATGTTTGTAAACTGCCTCCACGATACAGGAGAAAATCCTAGTGTGGCGGTAACGTTTATATAATAAAAGAAAAAAAAACCGTATTATTTGAACTGAATATTTTACACATATTATGAATTATGCATATTAATGTAAACTGACTCCCAATTATAAGCCCCCCCCCCCCCAATATATCCTGACCTTCAAACGTGAAAATGTCCCAGTGTTTAAATAAACTTATGTAGAATATTATTAACCGAGTAGTGGCGGTGTATGAGATGGCAGAGGGAAATTGGAACTGTTGTGTGGCCGTGGAAGGAAAAGGGAAGTACTCCCGCTGGGGATGGTGATCGGAACCGGAGAGCAGCCAACGCTCCGTCTGATATTTCGAAGCTATTCTATATATAAATCTATATGTAATTGTTTGACTTCGGAACTTTGATAGCGCGATTTAGGCTACGATGTGTTTCGTTTGTATTACGACCACAGCGCCGCCACAAATGATAGACAGCAGCATCTGTCCGATGACAAATTCAAAATAATAAAAAGTGCGGTTCCTAACCCGCTTGCCAGTTGTGGTAACTATTGCAAACCCCCCCCCCTTCCCCCTACAAGCCTATCAATGGAAAAGACCAATTTTAAGCTGTGGTCTTTTGTAGGCAATAATAGATGAAGAATATGTTTTGGAAAATCCAAAAGTGCACCTCGAACGCTCATGTCATGTTTTGAATAATCAATTTACTTTTATTAATTACCAAAACATGTACTTCATTTAAAGCTACAAAAATTATTTGTGTTTCATTAACACGAATTTTTTTTGACCGCTTGGTACCAGTGATTCGTATTTGTTTACCGAAAAATATTGTCAATTTACAATTGCGAAATTCATAAGGCTTCCAAAGGATTAAAATCTAAAGCTATTAAAAATAAATAAATTGATAAATCCAGTTTTTCGAAAGATATCTTGTTCACATTGATATTGAATGACATCCAAGTGAAATTATTTTCAAATAACTTTTCTTTAATAATAATCGAAATGAATAATCTTATAACTACGTCAGAAGTATTAATTACAATTTCCTCTTACTATTGGTGTACTATTTTTATTACATAAAACTGGTGGAAGAGATGACGATTTTTTGATTTGTTTGACAATGGACGCTACACGTCCGCTTCGCGTTCTATGTAGTATGTGTTAGGGTCAATTCAAAATCAGCCTATAAGATAAGCCAACCTTGAGTATATCGTTATCGTAACCCTGTAAGCGGTTTCTTGTTGGACGTGAACCTCCTTAACAATAAGAAGGATTCGACATAATCTCTTTTGCAGAAAATCCTGGTTCTTCACACCTAAAAATCTGATTTTCCTTTAATATTCGGGTAAGTTTTACCTGGATATTTTTACATCGCCACTACATGGTAAGTCTTACATCGTCGCTTGGGTGTCATAAGAGGCAATGGAGTTTAAATGAAAAATGGGTGATAGCATCTTCCCGATAACAACTCAATTTTAGAAATCTGTGGTTGGCAATCACACTACTCGTCTGTCAAACGCGTAAACTATGGTAAAATCTCCTTTATGAATCTATAGGAAAAACTAATGTTCAACAGTGGAGTTTTATATGCTGTAATGAATAGATAGATGAAGTAATACTTGACGTTTTTGAAATTAAATTTTTTATATTTTTACGTCAGCATATCTCTGAAAATTTAGAAATATTTATTGGAGCGGAGCGAGCGAAGCCAGCGGATATCCAATGGCGCAAGAAAACGATTCTTTGAAATCTATCTCCTCCATAACCCGTAGGCCAATTTACATAATTTTTTTGGCAATATTTGTAGCTCAACGCAGACAAGGTTTGTAAACAATAAAAATCTGAATTTGAATTTTTTTCTTTTACTATCTCATCAATTCGCTAATTTACATCTGCGCAATGTCACCGTTTGATTGAATCTTTTGTTGAAATAAAAATAGTTATGACTTTAGATTTTTACTCCGTTCCATTTACGATGCTAGCAAAAGGTTTTACCTTTACATCTGCATCGGCCCTGTTTTGATGTGAGGGTGAAAAAGTGCTCATAGTATATGTGATGGTAAACGAATACTGAGGTCCATACATATCTTTAGTTCTATCATTGATAAAGAAACATAATTTACAGGCGTTGTTACCGCTAAGATGAAATCTCTAATTGACAGTAAAATTCCTATTTCCCACATAATGCCAAGAACGTACTATACCGCGGGAGTAGGACTGTATGAAAGTTTAAGTTTAAAGTTTTTTTTATTAGAGTTATTTATTATTGTATGAATTTCTATGTTAAACAAATAATTATAGTAGTTCTGTTTATTTATTAAAAACTACCTTCATGAAATAATGTAATGACACAGCAAAAGGGAACGCTTCAGTGAATCCTGAATCTCTGTATTCGCGGCGAGGCTAGATATTTATTCAGGTTTAGTTACATAGGTGTGGTGTAAGTTATATGCTTTTAGTGTTTTAAATTTTAAAATTATGTTAAGTTAAAAATGCACTAACAGCCACAAGTTTATGTAGTTGGGAGTATCACATGTAGGAATTCGATGGATTCACGTGGCTCATAAGGCTAATAAGTTTTCATGTATTACTTGATGATAATAAAGGGAAATATAAATATATATGATCATTATGTATGATTGAACTACAAAAAGATATTTAGCTCATAGCAAAATTTCAAATAATAAAATATTAAAAACATAAAACTCATAATATTCTTCAAATACACGTAAAAATTAACTTTGAATGTTCGCAAAGGTAACCTGCTCTTGACAGAAAGTGCAATTTTAATTACGAGTATCGAAATACAATTTCAGTAGGGAGACCCAGAACCAGACAACTTTATAATGCACTGATTGTGCGCACAAATTATTATTTTCATATGCTTTATTTTGTTTGACAAAAAAAATAAAAGTCAGTTCGTTACTATTATTCCTCCAGATTTTAAGTGGTAATGAGAGAGAGAGAGATATATATATATATATATATATATATATATATATATATATATATATATATATATATATATATATATATATATATACTAAAATCACACTAACTTAGTTTTAAAGCATTTCTTACTACTATTTAATTAAAGAAAAATGAAATGCGATGGAAAGATAATTGCTGGTAAAGTGGCCAATTGTTGCTGCTCTCCTATACTATTTCTATTTATAAGTGTATTTACTTAATGTATGCAATCTAACGGTGAATTATATTATTAATAAGAAAGATAACCAAAATACCTGCATGTCTAAGTAATAATAACGAATAAGTATAACAATATTATAATAAACAGGAGTCGACGGAATCGTGGCCCAGTGTCTTCGCAATGAGTTGCAGCGTGAAGCGAAAATTTGAATCCCGCACGGAACAAGTATTTGTATGGCCTAAAAATAATTGTTCCGGGTCTGTATGCGTGTCTTTATGAAATTTATGTATGTAACTGCCCCTACTGTACATGAAAAAAAATCCTAATTCCGCTTAATACTAAAGCTTAATGTTCAAAACAGAAATTAAAAAAGCAACATTCCGCTAAAATTTTTACTGAAAAAAACGTTTCCCTTCCTGTTTTTGATTTTGCTGATGTAATATCATCATTATAGCCCTTCACAATTCCAATGCTGGACGTAGTTCTCCCACAAAGAATGCCGCAAAGCACGGTCCCGAGCCACCTGCATCCATTGACTTCCTGCATATCTTACCAGGTCCTCACTCCATCGGGGGATCGCTACGCTACCACGCCTAGGATGCCACTCGAGAGCCTTTTTTTCTCATCGGTTGTCAGTTCTTCGAGCTAAATGGCCGACCTATCGCCACTTCAGCTTACTAGTCCGTTGGGCTATGTCGGTTACTTTGGATCTACTGCGGATATGTAATATTTCTAAGTTTATCACGCAGGGAAACTCTGAGCATGATCTTTCCATAGTTCGCTGAGCGATCTTGACCTTCGATGCAATATATATATATATTATAAAGCCTTCAAGTACAATCCTTCAAGCCGTTTAGGCTTCAGAGCGTACCAAAAAATAGTACATCCATGCACTTGAAAAACGTTACCTCCTGGGGTGTTTGGGTAATTTTTAATATATTAATTTGTTTATTTACTTTAGTCCGATTCAGTCTAGGGCTATAGAAAATGTAATCGAACAAAAACTAATGGGTTTCGCTTTTGAATTCCGCCATACACAATTTATTCAGGCTTGCCCTTAGGGTGACAATAAACAGTGGGATTGTCCGCACCTATTCAAACTGTTTGGTCAACGCGCGCTGAATATTGGAACGTATTTATTTACGGGACGATTTAAAAGATTCCCTTTTGTACTCTGTACATCTGGTAGTACTTATTATTTTCGTTTAAATTTTTCATTTGTGTAAACATTGGCCGTGGGCTATAACGTTTTACCGTATTTCCATACTTTTGGATTGGTAGTACCTTTTAAATTATAAGTAGTATATTATATGTGTCTCTTTTTATTGAATAAGGGTGACAAACGAGCACACTGTACACCTGATGGCAAGTAAAAGCTGTAGCCCATAGATAGATCGATTAAGAATCAAAATTCTATTGCGTTGTCACCCGTAAGGATTAAGATGTTTTGTTTCCAGTAAAAAGGATTTCCGGCTCGCACCATACGAACCACAGTAATATTGAGCTGCTATTTTACGCTGGTGTTCTGTGATAGAGTATTATATAGCTGCAGCATGGCCCTACCACATAAAATATTTGAATAGAAGGCCGCAACGGCATATTTTCTCCTTTTGAAATTTACCAAAAGTAGTACAGCCCCGCTGTGGTAGTCAGCTCAATCGAAGAAAAAACTTTGGTACGTGGTACTTTGGTTTGGTACGTATTTGGTAAGTAAAATAGAAGCATTATTGCTGCTGTTCTTCGTTTGGTGAGTGTAGAAAGCCAGAGATTCTTTTTACTGGTAAGGAAGCATTCTATTCTTCCAAATCGAGGATATATTTAGGTGACAAGGGCTACAGCATCCATTTACAATCGGGTGGTCTGTGTGCCCGCTTGTCACTGTCTTCTTTAAAAAATACAGTTTACATGTGGGAATTTTAATATAACGAATATGCAACGAAATATAAAATAGCAGGAAATATTAGCAGAAAAGAAAGAGTAACTGAATGCGCAGCAAATCAGTAGACTTAAGTGGCATTAGACCAGTCACATAGCTTGAAAAATCGATAACAGATGTGAGATAAAGCTTCTCGAATTGCAGCCTCTTGCTGGCAAACGCAGTTTTGAGCAGTGGATTAAGACGAAACCTGACCTGACGAGACGTGACCTGGTGCTGCATAATGCCACCTAGCATCGTAAGACTCAGTAGAGAGACGTGATAAGAGATTGGTAACCTTGATTTGGTTGAAACTATGCCTGTATGCTTCGAGCAAATTCATATATTAGCCACCCTCTCGGTATTCTATAGGATGCATTTCGGAGAAAGTGGGAAAGAATTAAATGCTCTAATTCTACCCACCCGTGGTACGGGTACGTGGTAGAGCCATGCTGCAGCTATATTAATTGTAAAGTTGTAGCATGAATGGGTCGGCTCGATCGAGGAAGGACCACGTTCTCACAGAATACCAGCGTCAAATAGCAGCTTAATGCTTCTGTGTTTCGTATGGTGAGTGTAGAGAACCGGAGACCATTTTTACTGCAAAAGAGGCATTCCATCTGAGTCCTCAAGGGTGACAATGCATCTTCATTTTGATTCGCAAACGAGGATAGAATGTAGATGTCTATGGGCCACAGCAACCACTTCCCATCAGTTGGACTGTGTGCTCGCTTGTCAGCCTTTTCCTATAAAAAAAAAACTATCAGATTATCAGGTGATCGGCGGCTTTTCACCTCTTTTTTGTCGAAATTCCACGCATTCAAAACAAATATTTTGCTACGTCTTTCATAGTGCGTACAGGAAAGGAGTGGAATAATTTTCCGGCATCTCTCTTTCCGACCAATTACAATATTTGCGTCTTCAAAGCTTATGCTATGTTTAGATAGTTAAATTTTCCATCTAAAGCTTCAACACCACCATACCAGTTGGAATAGTGATCAAGTACTGACCTATAATAGCAAAAAAGAAACAAGACTTTACTTTATGGCCGTTTATTTAGGACGGCTTGTATTCAATAGTAGACTTGGGAAGGGCTATCATAAATACGATGATCAATAAACTTTGGTTTTAAGAAGCTTGATGGCTTTGGTGAATATTTTCCAATTCAGTGATTTGTTCAATGTTAAAAGACAAAGCAGTTTTATGTCGACAAATATATGTTCGCCATTTTTCATTTCGACGCATGCATCCAAGATTTTTGTATACAGCTATTTGGTATATTGTATTCATGCGGCAACTTGCATTGTTGACATGATTCTCAATATACCGTTTGCAATACCGTGAATTCGAGAACGTGTTCTTAACGGAGAAATTTATTTGCAAATATAGGACATATTTATAACAGTTACATATGTTGTTATGAAATAGGTAAGACGAGCTTCATGTAAATGTAAAAAAAGAAGAGTTGAAATAGTAGAACAGAATGCATTTTGGAATATTAAAAAAAATTGTTTGAATGTAAATTAAAAGCCGTCTTCAAAGAATTAAGAATTAATTAGAATAAGCGGAGACCCATTTTACAGGAAACGAGGCATTCCCTTTTAGTACTCAGTGGTGACAAATATGTATTTTGATTCTTAATCAAGGATAAATTTAGATTTCTATAGACCACAGCGTCCACTTGCCATTAGGTGGGCTGTGTGCTCGTTTGTCACAATTTGTTAATAAAAAAAATACAAAGTATAAAATAATATCACGTTCTGAAGACATGCGAATATAGAAGAATTGTAGCCCCGACTTCAGAATGAGAAATAACAAAATTTATTTAACATGTTCCTACTTTTAGATCTGATAACCCTAAAATCCACTCCTGAACATTGGCTTCCCCCATAGAGACGCTCATAGGGGGAAAGCTTACCATAGTTGTTACGCTTGGGTGACGGGTTGCCAACCGCAGTTTTTAAATAATTTTATATATTATCAGGAAGTGTTGTTGCTTATCTCTTGTTTTAAATTCTCTTTGACGCTTCTTACGATATCTAATGGACGATATGGAGTAGTGGATATTCTTATGTCGCCATTGCGCGATTAATTTTTAATACAATAAAGTAAATATACTTAACAATTATGCACAAGCTTTGCACATTCACCGAAACAAAACGTTCTATCATAATGAATAAAATTAAGTAACGAAACAGTTAACGATGTAAGGTTTATACGCACTTTGTTGAGATTTTTTCTCATTATTAGTTTATTTTTGATGCACTACCTCGCATATGTTACGATATGTATCTCTGCTTAGCTAATTGTTTAACTGAGAGAAAATGCCTTAATTTATTAAGTCCATCATATGTACTATATTTTATGTATATAAAAGTCTAAATAAATAAACAAATGCGCCTCTATTAAAAAGTTTCGCTTTCATAATGAAATATCGACATATTTGATAAGAAAATAAGCAATTTATAAATATCCATTTAAGATATAGTTTGTAAATAAATCCACAACACATTTTAGTATATATACATAAGTTATATGTAATTATATAAATATATATGCGAAAAACTTGTTTCGGTCTCGTAATATCATGTTGTGTGCACCTGTTTTAGAATACTTCGTGGCGCAGTGGCTTAGCAATGAGCGGTTGCGCTGGGGGTCGCGGGTTCTCGAATCCCGCTCGGAACAAGTATTTGTATGGCCTAAAAATAATTGATCCGGATCTGGATGTTCGTTTGTGTACAATTTATGTTTGTAAACTGCTTCCACGATACAGGAGAAAATCCTAGTGTAGGGGTAACGTTTTTTTAAAAAAAAATTGTTTAAGTATTGTTCATTTTTTGATGTTATACTGTTATGTGCGCCCTAAATAAATAAATAAATAAATAAATATTACAATATGTAATTATAAACCAGTTTAAGTATACGTCAAGTAAACTGAAATTACCTCAAATATTACATTTAAATAACTATAAACAAATTCATTTCACATTAAAACCCTTTGATTCTACTGTATTCATTTATTTCACTGGAAAATTCAATTTAATCTAGTAACGTACGGTTCAAATTGGATTGATTAGTTACCACAGATTTGACATTTAGTCCAGTACAGCTTTTAGGTTATTCGGTTTGCGTCGCAAATTGGACATTTAATAATGGAATATTCGAAATGGCATCCATCTTGACTATTGTATTGGCTATTGAGAAAATAGCCTTAATTATGAGATGATTGTTATATTATGACTAGTCAGATTATGTTACCTGCGAAATAAATTGTAAGTTGGCAACCATATATTTTTAGCTTCCCGCTAAGAAAGTGTTTCATCAAATTTAGATTTCCTATGAACTTTAATTAATTCGGACCGGTAGATTTTGAGAAATTTCAAAAATAAAATATTTGAAAAACTTTTTTTGGAATAACTTTTAAACGGCTTTACCGATCGATTCCAAAAACTAATCAGTTTTTAACCTTGAAAAACAAACGTCGATCATTGATGGTCTCGTCAAAATCGGTTGATTCGTTCGTGAGCTATCGTTAACAAAAATTTAAAAAAAAATATAGTTTTCTTTTAATTTTTCCGATATTTCATATTCAACATCATAATTTGGTGAAATTTGGAGCGCTTTGCATGCTACTGCCTACCTTCCGATCTGTATTAATATTAATCTCAATCAAATATATTTTATTTAGTACCTTTAACTTAAAATTTTAATACCTTTACCCCTAATTGAAACAGGAGATGGGTATGTTCCGATAACAATTGAAAATTTAAAAAAAAACTGCGGTTGCCGACTCGCCTGAAATGCGTGGAAGCTGTGGCAAATTTCTTCCAATGAGGTAATCTATCGTGAGGCCTATGTACAGCAGTGGACTTTTAAAGGCTTTAATGCATTGATAGAATGGATATCACTACAGGTGTCGAAAGGTATGGGTTATGGTTTATTTCACTAAATGTTTGTTTATTTAAAAATTATTAATTAAAAAAATTAAGAAAGTTTTTTTAAAAATATAGAATACGGTGACAAACGAGCACATGGTCCACCTGATGGTAAGTGGTTGCTGTGACCCAAAGACATCTACAGCTATCCTCGACTACGAATCAAAATGCATATGAGTTGTCACCCGTGAGGACTAAGTTTTTTTCCAGTAAAAAGTGTCTCCGGTTCTCTATATTCACCATAAGAAATACAGCAGCATTAAGCTGCTATTTTACGCCGGTATTCTGTGAGATGACTCATTCGTGCTACAACTATACAACTAATATAACTGCAGCATGGCTCTACCACGTATAAATAAAAAAAGATATTTTTCTGTGTGTTTTAACGCCACAAAAAAGAAACCAGTTTTTCGGATTCTGTCAACAGCATTCACCGTATCTGACGTCATGTACGTGTATTTAAAGTCGTTTACTACTCGTATTTAAGAAAAGTCCATTAACCGAGTTAACCGTTCGCGAAACATTTGATAGCTTGCGCCGTCACACGGGGCACGCATTGTTTATGCGCTCGTAAATGCGGCTGTATAAGGGACCTTTTATTTACTCTTTATACGTCGTAAATGACCCCAACAGCTATTTTTTCTTAAAAAAAGTTGAAAAGTTATTGAGTATGAATTAACAGTTAAACGTAAAAAAAACCTTGTTTTTCTTTTTGTGGGGTTTTTTTGTGTTTATTTTTTTTTGGTTATATTGTCCTTTTATTTATTACTGTATATTGATTTTGGACCATATATTTTATCAATTTTTCAATATCTCAAATAAAATCTGCAAGTTCTTCGGAATAAAAAAAAAGAAGTTTAAACTACTCCTGACATGCTCTACTCACTCTATCTGTTCGTGAAGTTTCATTACAATTCCAAAGAAAAGCCCGGAAAAACAGACAGACTCTTAATCTTAAAAATAAATTATGTTTCTCAATGGCATGCAAACTAAGACAATTCAACCCAATGGGCGAGTAATGCGCCTAATGCTACGAATAAAAAAGGCTGTCACTTTTGGTGTGTGTGTGTGTGTGTGGGGGGGGGGGGGGAAGCACTACATAGACAGTACTGTACACCTACTCAATAAAATTTTGTGTCATTATGGCCCACAAAAATCAAAGTCTACTACACTTTTACATTTTACGCAAACATGTAAGTTAAATATATCAACATAGAAAAAGTTATGAGTGTAAGACGGACAAAATAATTGCGATACTACCATATCGATTTTTATATCGATAGTTTTTCTAAGACAAAGAGAAAAACTCACAAGCATTGCAAGCAGTGCAAAATGTACTCGCAAGTTTTTTTAGGGTTCCGTAGTACCCCAACAATTGGGTTGAATGATCTAAGCATGCAAATAAAAGGCATTAATTTCGATATTACAGACATACCCTTCAATTTTTATATATATGTATAGAATATTGTTAAGATAATAATTGATCTTAGTAATAACAGTATATAAATTGAAAAAAGAAAAACTAAATTAAGCAAACAGTTAAATACCAAAACATACTTTAGGGTTTTTATTACAAAGTAAAATTATACCACATTGTTTATATTACGTCAGTTTTGTAATCAAACTTCAGCGTTGGTTAATATTGTACTTAAGTTGTACTTGAGCTGTACTTAATTTGAACTTGCCGTTTTGTGTTGTTGTTTCACTTTTACTAATAGACAAATTTAACTCATAATCGAAGTAAAGCGTTCGGTAAACGTTGTTTCAGATTTTACAAGAAGATAGCCGCGGCTGATCAAACGAAAATTTTCCGTTGTGCTTATAAAGTATGTTCAGAAGTACATAAATAATTTATATTTAGCCGACGTAGTAAAAACATAAATATGATACTTGGCTGGTCTTTATACATATAATTTTAGGTTAAAAGGAATTAAACGAGTGAAATAAAGTTGACAGCTGGCGCTGAGGGAGGACATATATTTGTTCTGAGTTTAGTCTTTGTCTTTGTAAAATTTTGTATATGTAAACTGCCTCCACGTTACAAGTGAGAGAGAAAATCTTAGTGTGGTGATTAGATTGAAAAAAGAAAGAAATATTTTATATGTAGTAGCCCTACGCTGATGTGTATAAGAATGTAATGAAAATGAGAATGAAAACTTTTTATTCACTGCGCTATATAGGTGGTAGGATGGCCAATAAATGGTCGTAAGAGGCCACAAGAATCCAACCAGGAGATGGACCGCAACGTCTTCTTAATAAAAAAGTAAAACTAAAAAAGCAGTCATCAACCCGTTTGCCAAGCGTGACATCTATGGCAAATATTAATATTATACTTCATGCCGTGATCTGTCTGCACTATTGTGTATACTACTAACTATCTGCACAGAACAGAATTATAGTTCGCGAGTGTACGCACAAACACAGGTGCAATCTCTATTTCCTCACACACATAGTCCGATAAGATGGTAATCCGACACGACCGGAATGAGATCGGGCGCAGGACCAACAGCTTAAGGCGGTTTCTGAGGCACGGGTTTGAGACACTGCCAGCTTTCTAACTCCGGGCTGCTTTTGAAATTTTCTTGTCAGCAAAGCCCAATGACTGATTTTGACCCGACCCGGGAATCGAAACGAGATCATCAGACTAAAGGGGTAAAAGTAGTCAAAAAATGGCAAATAAATAAGTAATAATTATTAATCCCTCCTAGGAGGAAATTTATGTAGGTGGCCTCTATTCAGCAGCTGATTTTGAAAGGCGGTAATAGTAATGTTAAACTACATCCATTTCTATATATAAATCAATCAAAATAATAAACACATTAACAGAATCGAGGGATATTTTGTATTTCATCAAATATCTCAAAATCTATGTAGAATTTTTGCATATAATAAATGGATAATAGGTTACTTTAAGGTCTTTAATAAATAATAAACAACATTTCATAATGTTTTTGTTTTAAATAAAAATTTTAATTTTTTTAATCGACGTAGAAAAAAAATTTTCTTTCTTCTTATATCACTATTAATTTTAATTGAAAAAGAAAAAAAATTATAAAATCTAATTAATAAGAATCAGCGTCGCCACCTCTTACATTAATTATTCATCGATTGTTCATACTTAAAATTACCATGTATACTCCTTTCTCGACGGGTGGATGTCTACCCACTACGAAAGTATTTTGAGAAATTCAATCCCTGAGCGGGTGAAACAGATTGTAAATAATAACGCTTTACCCTTTAATCACTGTACGCCCGAAAATTAATAAATACCAAAACGCTTTTAATTGAAATAGGAGAAAACGGTATCCTTCGAACATTAAATCCATGCCCGTACAAATAAATGATACCCAATATGTTTGAACGACCTCTTTGACTCGATAAGGTTCGGTTACCCAGCTGGGAAAATCCGATTCTATCCAGAAATTTCCGAGTGATCGGATCGTAATTAAATACTGCTCATTTGACACGCAAATACATATTTTACATTAAAATTGTCTAAAGAAAAATAAAGATGCAGCGTTTCGGACATTTCACCAAGCCAAAAACCATGTTCAACTTATTTTACAGAGCACGCACTCACGCACACATATGCATCTAAAAATTGTTTGCAACCAACAACGTAGTTTTCGCTTCATACTCGTATATATACGTCAAGCAGTGAACTTTCTTCTTAATTTTGGATTCCCTCTATGCTTGTAATTACTCCGAGAATAAACTGCACTGAACAATTCTGAATTTTTGTAAGACGTTGAGTCAGACGGGCAACGAGATTTGGTCTAGTACTAGGACCTCGTGGACTTACATTTTAACAGGATAACGCTTGCGTATAGCTACACCCTACCGGCCCGCCAGTACCCCGTGTACTCTATGAAATATATCTGTATTGTTAGCACAAGCAATTATTTTAATTTTCACATTTATTCTAATATAGAAATATATTTCCCAGATATATTAATGCAATATTGGCTTAGATTTTTATTTTTATTTAACTTAGCCATGTCATGGCGATATCCACAAAAAACTTACATGTTATGCTCAGTAAACTAATCAATTTAGAGTGATTATAAAATTAAACTTAGGAGTGACTTGCATTAAGTATTATTTATAATCTATATCAAATAATAAAGTTTCTATTTTTATTGTTCGATCCCCGCTCGTACCAATGAAATATCTAGTCTGTTCATCATAATCCACCTAAGGCCTAAATTTAATTTAACAGTTGTGATATTCTACACATAATACAGAGTAGACATATTACCAGTAATGTTCATTTAATTACCATTGAATCCGAAAACAATAACACTGCGTTCCGAATTCAAATTTGACCCAATTTCCATTGGATGCCACCGTACGGTATAGCTATTCGATACAATTATTCGAGCAGCATCTAATGTAGGCTTATATCGATGTCCTATAACTAAAGGCAATTGGAAACTGTATAGATAAACGGTTTATATTATCTACATTTAACAGTGTTAAGATACAGCAAATACACGTAACTTTAAGATACTGGTCTCCTCTCATTTTTGAGAGGGTTGTGGAGCAATTTGTGTGTATGTGTGATCTCCGGTTCTTTATACTCATCATACGAAAGTCATCATCATTGAGCTGATATATTATACTTTTATTCTGTGAGAGCGTGGTCAGTCCCTGGTCGAGATGACCCATTAATGCCACAACCATAGAAAATAATAAAATCAAATAGAATAGAATAGAGTAGAAGAGAAAAGTATAGATAATTTTTTATTCAATTTAGTTTAAATGTAGTTCGGAAAAACCTTTGTCCTGGGAAGAATCAGCAAGAAACCCACCGGTACCTTTTTAAAGAAAATTTTACAATGTAAAAAGTTGTTTAAATTACTATTATGTTTTACCATTTCTGCTTGAAAGAAGCACCAGCTACCACACACTTTCACAACAATAACATTGGGTATAGAGATAAGGCTGAATTTTCTACGCATTGCACATTAAAAACCATTTAAATACATAATAAACTGCCGGCTTAAACAACAATCGCGGTTGACTAGGATGCATAAAAATGCATTAAAAGCTAGTTTTATTACTGCTGGCTTTACGAGCAAATAAATAATGTGTAGGAACGTTGTGTATTGGTGCGAGTGGGCGAACGTACCAGTTTATTTGGATAATGTGCGCTTTCAGTAAATAACCGACGGCTTTTAATACAGTGGATGTCAAATAATGATGAATGAATGATTCACTATAGAGCCGAGAAAATTGTTGTTTTTTGTGAACTGCACACGCAGATTAATCTCCGGTCATCTGTGACTGTGATGTTTGCTCTGTGGTGGTGCCGTAAGAGAATTTACTTCCCCATATTATCCCGTGGATGTCGTTGTGGGTAAGAGGGTATTGAAACGGTAGATGGGCGTCGCGTCTGCCTGGTCTCTCAAAACAACGAAAAACTACGATTGCAATTATTGTCGTGTATTGGTTCCACAAGAGAACTATCTAACTTTCTATCTAATAATAATAATGTCCTCCAGATCGAATTTTGGTTATGGCGGCCTGCCTCAAAGGAGACTAGCCATCGGCGCTGGACCGACTCTATTCAATCACTCTCATAATCTGATGAGACGGTAAACCGAGACGACCGGAGAGAGATCAGGCACAGCACCAACTGCTTTACGTGCTTTTCGATGCACGAGGGTGAGACACCGCCAAATCCCAAGAGTTTTTTAAAGATTTCTTGACGGAAAAACTCAATAATTGATTTTTTGGCCCAACCCGGGATTCAAACCCAGAAGCTCATGATCAGCAGGCGTACTACTACAACCACTAGACCAACGAGGCAAACAACTTCACATCTTCTTTCTATGTATACTATACATCACTGACTATCTGATTTTTATTTTATTTTTGAGTACGGTGTCTATATATATATATATATAAAATTGAAATGTCTGTCCGTTATATCGAAACAACAGGCTTATGTTAAGCTCAGGGGTTACTTTAATGACATGAATAAACGTTTTAAATTTGTTTGTATGTCTGTCTGTCTATTCCGGCTTATATTCGAAGTAACTGAAACGTTTCTATGGTTCTTGATCTCTGCGACAGCTGTCAGAAAAATTACGCTTATGAAGTCCTGAATTTATTAGTAGTACAGACAGTACCTGTCAATGTCATACTTTATGGGCATGCCAACCTAATTAGTACATGCCCATAAAGTATGTCATTATGACATTGACAGGTACTGTCTGTACTACTAATAAATTCAGGACTTCATAGGTGTAATTTTTCTGACAGCTGTCGCAGAGATCAAGCTATCTTTTATGAACTATAATGAAACTTCACGAACATATGAGCTATGTCAGCAGTGATATAGGTTACATTTTATTTGAAAAGCTTGGAGATTTACTGGAAAAAAATTTGATAAGAGACACTTTTTACTGGGAACGAGGTATTCCATCTTAGCCCTCAGGTTCAGCGCATCTGTATTTTGATTCTTATCGGATAGATGTAGATGTTTATGAGCCACAGCATACACTTTTTTAATAGGAAAGGGGCCAAACGAGCAGAAGGTTCACATGATGTTAAGTGACTACCGCCACCCACGAACAACTGCAACACCAGGGAATTGCAGGTGCGTTGCCGACCTTTTAGAAAGGAGTATGTTCTTTTCTTGAAGGTACCTAAGTCGTATCATTCCGGAAAAATCGCCAGCGGTAAACTATTCCAAAGAGAGGTCGTGTGCGGAAGAAAACTCTTAGTG
This sequence comes from Parnassius apollo, assembly GCA_907164705.1. Lineage (NCBI taxonomy): Eukaryota > Metazoa > Arthropoda > Insecta > Lepidoptera > Papilionidae > Parnassius > Parnassius apollo. The sequence goes on along the minus strand of CAJQZP010001189.1, from coordinate 1,562,643 downwards.
AAACGTACAGTGGTGGACCGTCAAGCATCTAGATGGTGTGGATGGTATTGAGAGTTTAACCGAGTAGTGCTTTTATGAAATTTGGCGGCTGGGATTAATCCGTACAATTCCTCAGAGCACTCCCCGTGGTAGATGCGAAAGAAAATGCAAAGAGATGCAACATCTCTTCGCAGCTCCAGTGAATCAAGCCGATGGGAAAGCACTCGGTCGTCAACGATTCTAGCCGCTTTGCGCTAGATGGGATCAAGTGCAAGGAGCCAGTTACCTTCAGGTGGAATGTGTGCTCGTGTATCTCCCATATTCTATCAAAAAGAGCTGATACTAATAAAAATGGACGTTAATGATTGAAACAAATTGATGACATAAATTACATTATTATATACACAGGTCAAGCCGAGGCAAGTCGCTAGTTTTAATAAATATAACTCATGGACCTATTTACTTTTCGAGTCAAAGCAGTAAGTCACTGTTATTTCGCTCTAAACAAAAGCTTTTAGTTAAAGTAAAACTCACCGGGAAGCATGCAGTGAATGCAACTTCACATTTTCCAAAAAGCGATAGTCGACACAAATCAAAGTCAAAGTGAAACGTAACCCCATAATGCTAGCATCCAGATTCTCCTGGATTTACGACTGATTTATCGCTCAGACCCGGCGCGTCGAATCCCTATTCTAGGCTAATCAACTATAGCCCCATTACTGCTATCTCTTTCCTGTGCAAATTGCATGGCACTCATGGATTAGCATCGAGTGAGACAATAAGCAGTTCTGACGTAGACAGTCTGCTTTGGCTTTTGAAGCTGTTTAAAAAAATATTAGCTTATCTTTACCAGATATAAAAAGGCTATCAATTAGACTGTCATTTTATTGGTGTTCGATTCCAAATTCACTCTGTCACAAATGTTTTTCTTCGATAGTTTTTTTTAATTAATTTATTTTTGGTACGGTTAATGTAGTCAAACAATACTGTCTGCGTTGCTGGTAAGTGATCGTAATTGCGACCATCGACCGTATGGTCCCGGGTTAAAATCCCGAACCGGGCCAAAAATTAGTTTTTGGGTTTTCCTACAAGAAATTCTCAGTAGCAGCTCTGAGTCTAAGTTGGCAGTGCTTATTCCGGTGCCTCGGGAGACCCATAAAATGTACCTCAGTTATTGTTGGAAGGATTTGCCTTCAACCTAATTGGCGATTTATTGGCAAAATTAAGAGTACTCTTGACCGAAGAGCAGGTATGCGGAGGTATATGAATATAAAAGAGGCGAGCGAAGTCTTATAAGTGGTCGCTGCTGCCGCATGCTGCATCTATATTATGGTTGTAGCACGAATGGTTTGCTCGACCGGGGAAGGATTACGTTCTCACAGAATACCACCGTAAAATAGGAGCGTAATGCTACTGTGTTTCGTATGGTGAATGTAGAGTACCAGAGACCCTTTTCACTGGAATCGAGGCATTTGATCTTAGTCCTCAGAAGTGATAACGCATTTTCATTTTGATTCTTAATCGAGGATAAATGTAGATATCTATGGACCACAGTATCCACTTACCATCAAGTGGAATGTGTATTCCTTTATCAGCCAATGCTATAAAAAAAAGATAAGAAAAGTGTGTAAAAATAGTGCCAAATGACGATCTGTAGTATCTGCCTACCCATCTGGTTGACAGGCATGAGTGTTTATGTATGTATGCATTTGTAATTACAGGATGTGAAGGAATCTTTAGTGCTCAGATGTGACAACGCATAAAGCTTTCTTTTACTGAAGGTGGTTGCAGGTGACCGTGGACTGCAGCTGCCACCTACCAGCAGATGGACACTAAATTTGTTTGTCATTTCATTTTTATAAAGAAGAGATTAAATTGTGTGACTGTGATATTGAAACTCAAATTATGCCGAACATTATCCGACATATTGAAAAGAATAAAAGCTTACATTTGACTGATATCCCCCCAAACTACAAGTGACCATCGTGTTCAAACGACATCGCAAATTAAAGGCGACAGCAACGAAATTGGACGACTGAACGGGATAGCTCTCTTGAGACTATAAAGCCGCTTATCCACTTGAGTGTAACAGCGCGCACAGAATTTTGCTGATACTTTTAAGACCGTATGAAAAGGTTTTTATATATTAGAGTGTAATAACAAGTAATAGAATAAAGTTTAGAAAATCCAAAAGTGCACGCCTCATAACCTCATTTGATTATACAAAAAAAATATCTCTTTTTCCTTATTTGAGACGAAAAAACAGATCCATTAGAATATATTTCTTGTAGAAAAGTACCAGTTTTTTTACCTTTTCATTAATTATAATTAAATGAGAACAAATTACTCAGTGATTTTTAAAAGGAATCTGTGCGTTGAGATTCTAAACCTACTAAAAAAAGAATTATTTTGATGCATTAATTCTAACAACCGTAATCATTCCACACATATAGGCATCCGGACAACCTCGAATTTTTTTTTCAATCAGTTTTTGTTTACACCAAGTATAGAAAATTACTTTTAAAAATAATAGAAACATGAAAACTAGTGATTTTTCTCGATATATCTGTATTTTTATTATTCTAAAAGTGCAATCGTAAAAAAATAAAGACATTTTTAGCTCAGAAAATTACTGGATTTCCATTAGGTGAGAGTAGAGCACAACTTCAACGCTTCGCTTGAGGCGTACAATAAGAATTAGTAATAAGTTTCTAGTTTGATTACATAGTGCAGTGATTCTGAAGCTTGGGTCGCCAGATTGAATAAATTAATTAAAAACTGAAACAGAAACATAAACTTCAATACAGATTATAAATAATACTTATTAAGAGTCACTTATTTTAATTAACCACTGATTCGGAAAAACAAACCTCTGTCTTGGGAAGAACCAGCAAGAAACCCAGCGGATCTATTTTTTTAAAATGGCAGCTTACAATAATGTTTGTTACAATTAACAACACAAAACAATTTAGAAATAGCTTGGTAGTGATCACCCTTCACAGGGGTTATTATCATCCATAAATTCCTTAATATTATAATAACCCTTTTTATACAAACTTAGTTTAGTAAAGTTTATGAATTTTGTGCAAGTCAAATTTTAAATATTTTTTGGGATTTCGTTGTACAAGCGTATACATCGCCCTAAGCATGAATCACTGATTCGGTGGAGTCGAGTAACTGTTTTATACACATACACATTAAATAAACTAATTTGACGGGTTTTATCGTGTTTCATTTTTAATTTTCGACGTTTACGGGGCTTTAAAGTACCCGTGGTCACGGGGGGACTGAGGTGTTTAACGTCCTGATTTTATAGTTAGCGAAAGCTACCGATGAAACGTGATAAAATCCGTACAATTAGTTTATTTTAACAACTGTGGTAGTAACTTAATCATTACTTTTGTAATTTTGATCGATAATATATATATATATATATATATATATATATATATATATACACATATATATATATATATATATATATATATACTTAATGTATATATATATTAACTTCTTTTAAAACTAATCAGATTTAACCTCACAGCATTATCAAGTATACTAATGATGCCATAATCTGGCCGGTTCTTATGTTTAATAAATCAAAATATAAGTGAAGCAAGTACGTGGGTCATTCCACATCAGCTAGGCTAAGCTACTCTCATTCTTAATTTACCACTAGTTCAGAAAATATCTCTGTCCTGGGAAGAACCAGCAAGAAGCCTTTTTGAGACTTTTTTGAAAAACACCGAACAGTTTACAATCATATATTTAACACAATAATTAACAACAAAAACGAATTAGAAATAGCATCGAAGCGGTCACCTCATTCCCAGGGGATATTATCATCCATAAATACCTTAATATTTAATAACCCTTTTGATACAATGTATGTTTAACTTACTGAGTGAATATCACTTATTTTATTAAGACTACTTAGATTTTTGCGTACATACATTTCATTTTCGTAAATATATTGAGAGGCCAAAGTTAATATATTAATTTCCTTAATTTTTTATTTTAGAGACTGTTTCGGTTTTAAATCATATATTGCTCTTATAATCATCATAGCTATCGGGTTTCTAATCTAAAACCATTCTAACGTCATTCGGAAACATCCTACAGCGTATTGTCAAAAAGCAATTCTAAGCCTGACTGATACCTACTCGTACCTACCTCGTAAAACAATACCTGCAGTCAGTTTATGTTTGTGTTGCATTTTGAACATAACAGGACACGATATGAACGTGTCATGTTATAAATGATTACATTTGTTTTCGTTAGATATTGTAATTATTTATAAATAAATCATAAACAAACTATCATGCCTGTTAACCAGAGGGGTAGGCAGAGACTACCGGGCTAAGAAATATATTCATTCCTCAAACAAAATTTCCTCTTTTTCACTGCCCATCAAGTAGTAAGTCAGCACTTAAAATTATAAGAAGTGCTGGCGGCAATCGAACCTTGATTGCTTGCGTACAAAAATATACCTTAGAATTCTAAAATCACTAATTGCCATCCACTCCGGCTTCACACGAGTGATTTCTGAATCTTGACAACAGCGACACCTGCTGGGTTCAGTTGTGAAACTGAACCATTCTCGGATCAACTTAATCACACACAAAATTTCATCAAAATCGGTCCGACCGTTAAGTCGGGAGTTCGGTCATACACATGGATAGAAGAACTCTATAATAATATATAAAGATAATTATACAACATCAAAAAAGTTTGCGATTTGTTTGAAAAATAGAAATGTTTTTGTTACGGTAGAATATATTATGATTTCTTCTTCCTTTTTAGATTCTTTACGTAAAAATAGAGAATTAGAATATAAAACTATAAAACAAATTCAATTATTTTTTCCATAAAAAAAACAAATTCAATCCAAAATTGTGCTCATTCAGAAATATGACTTAGTCAATTTTAACGGATTTAATTTTTTTTTTGATGCCAAGAGGATTACCAAAAGTTTTACGAGCAAGAATTGTAACCTTGAGGAAAGAAGGATATTCCACGAAAGAAATAGCACGCAGAGTTCCTGTATCCCAAACCTGTGTCGTGGCCACATTGCAGAGGTACCACGGTATGAATAATTTATCAGACTGACCCTGCAGTGGTTGCCCAACAATCGACGCTATTTCAATAAAAGCAGAAGTGCGGGCCGCCTCTGGACTTGAAGTTATCGCTCAAAACATTCGGAATTGCTTATGCCAGGCTCGGAGGTTCCGATGAGAACCTCCGAATTCACACGTGAGTGACGGAGATTGCAGTGGGTTATGCTCCGGCAAAATGAATAAAATGAGGAGGAAAACATTTGGCAAAACAATCTCCTCTTTGATGAATCATGAATCAGTACTCATCCAGATAACCGACGTGTTCGTGTGAGAAGAAGACCTGGAGACTGAAAGGCAGACAAGGCAAAGGAGACTGTCACTGGAACTATTCAGCAAGTCGGGAAATCGGTCTGTTTTTGGGATGGAATTACTATTGGAGCTAGAACGCCTTTGACTCCGTATGGAGGCTCCATGAAGGTAGATAGGTACAAAACAGTGGCTTTTGATAGAATTGTCAGACCATTCCGAGTAAACCATGGGCACCAATTCGTATTGGTCAATGATAATTAGCCCGCACATCGACCTTAACTAGTCAATTGCTCTTCGAGAATACGACATCACAAGGTTATACTGGCCTGCCGGCTCGCCTGAACTAAACCGAATAGAGATTGCGTAGGATGCTCTTAAGCGAGCTGTTTGAAACTGTCAGCCATATCCCCCAGACAGTGCTAGAGATCAAGGAAGCCGCTATTCAAGATTGGGACAAGTTACCGCAAGAAATGCTGGATAGTTTGATTCTTAGCCTGCCCAGGAGTGTTTGAACCAGGGGAGGAGTTATGTTGTATTAAATAAAATCATTCTATTAATACATTTTTGTATAAGTTTGCTTAAACCAATCTGTTTCTTCCATCAAATTTCTGTTATGATTTCATTAGGATAAATTTACTCAATTTTCGTTGTTATACAATAAAAATGATTATTATTTTTTAATTTCAAGAAGTGTATTTCTATTTAATAAAATATAACCAAAAACTTGTTCTTAATATTTTTTTAAATTCAGCTTTTGCTACCGACTACAAATTTTTTTAATGTTGCTAATTTGCTTATATTTTTAATATTAATTATGTTTAACAAACAAAATAAAACAATTCCGTAACATTATTCGTACGTCGTCCTTTTTTAACTTAGTCTTACATTAAGCATACGAGTAAAGCATAGTAATATAAGACGAAGTTCTAATTTATACCAATTTAATTAATCACTACTTTTTTGTTTGTCTATAACTATCTACGCCTTATTCTTACGTAACTTTGCTCGCTCATACTATAAAAGTAAAGCTACAACCTATGCAAGTCCCACAGCTGAGCACTGGCCTTCTTTCATTGAGAAGAGAGGGTTTTACGGTTAGGAAATGACCGCCGCCCTGACCCAAGGCGTGTTGGCGAACTTCACATGCTTTCGAAATATTTCGTATTTTTTTTCTTACTTCGCATCCATGTAGGAAACCCGCCGAGAGTGTGGTAAATCAGCACTTAAAATTGCAATTAACAATTTTATAAGTGCCAGCGGGGTTCGTACTCGCGTACTATGAAATTTACAGTGAGCGCGTAGCCCCCTGAGCTATCACGGCTCTCTTAATCATACTGTACCTGTCAACTATATAACATTCGATTTTTTCATCATTTCGTATTCCGTTCCTACAGGTATTAATTAAATTAAAAATAAAATAAAATAACTGAGGTACTTGAAAGCGAGTGGATCAAAGGGGGTTAAAATATCAATCTCGTACTTTAATATTGACACAAATGCATCATCCGCAGTACCAACTATTGTGTAACTCTGTTGGGAAACGTACGGCTTCGTTTTCATATTTAACGTTTGGTTACGTTGCAGTGTAAATGTATCATATCATTTATAAGTCGACGCCTTTTTATCACTATTTTATGACGTAACCTGTATGTGTTTATGTATTAATTTTAAACGTGGTAGAGCCATACTGTAGCTACATTATGGTTCTAACACAAATGGTCGGATCGGGTATGCTGAAATAAATAGCAGCTTAATGCTATTGTGTTTCGTATGGTGAGTGGAGAGAACCGGGGACTTTTTTTATTGGAAACGAGGAATTCCATCTCAGTCCTCAGGGGTGACAACGTATCTGGACTTTGATTCTTGATCGAGGATAGATGTAGATGTATATGGGCCACTTATAACTCCACTTATCATCGGATACTGTGTGCTCGTTTGTCAATCTTATTCTATAATAAATATATGAGGTATATTATATTAGGTGTAAAACTGAGGAATTTGAAATTTTTCAGATGTATTAAAAACCGATGTCAACTTACTAGAATCATCATAGTTCCGTTATTAATAGTTTTTTAACTCTTTCTTTATTTAGTTTTTTAACTCTTTCTTTTACAAAACTGATGTTCCAACCTTACAGTCCAGATGTTATGTGGCTACTGTAGACCATACGCACATATAGCCAACATAGAAAACAAAAACATTAAAATATTGCCAACAAATTAATTACTGACAGAATGACGGAATGAATTGTGAATTTGGTGTGAATTCTAATGATCCTTGTGACGTGAAACGTCTTTAAAATTGAACCGAAACATACGGGTACCAGGTCTGAAAAGTGAACCGTAACAAAAATGTCTACATCGTTTTGCTTTAACAATTACAAAACTGTTAGTCTTATAAACCTAAGTAAAGTGATTAACTTATATAGTCGGCTCGCTGTTACTACAACCTTGAGTTTGCATCAGGGCTAGGCGGGTTGGTGAGGAAAGGGGCAATGCGCAGATTGATCTAAACCGGCACTCTTACTTATTTCTAACAGTAAAAGTGACTCGCTGACAAAGACGTTTTAGGTTAAACCAACGCTCGTGTGCCGCGCAGCCCCTCACAATTTTCCAATAGCCTGTAAAGTGTGCGTAGTGTTTTATTTGGAATGTTCAACACTGGCGGCCTCTAGTTTATATTATTATCTTTTTTATATTAAGAATAATATGATGCAAAGACAACGCAGTTGTGGAGTGATTTTCACTGGCAAGCGGTTTCCACTTGACTTACTAAATAGCACAGCCTGAAAAATTACGTCCGTGATTGGAATTTTATAGTCCGTTACGTCACTCGTCCAATCAACAAATCCCTAATGATGGCCCTTGGGAGAAATAGACCCTGCAATTAATTTGTGGGAGCTATTGAAATTTATCTTTTTGGTAAATTTAAGGATGAAGTTATCGACTTTATGTTTTTAGCTGATTTCTCTCTGTTCTCTATTCGAAAGTTACGTGACGTCTTGATCAATTGTAGACCGGTTATAATTTTTCTTTATATTATGTATCAGCAACAACTTTACACACTATTGTATATATTATACGTATAGATTTAAAAAAATATATAGAAATATTTTTAATCTCTACGTATAAGTAAAATTTAAATTTCTGTCTGTAATATCAGAAAACTAGCCTCTAATAAGCGCTAGGGGTTATTTTTGTGCTATTTAAGACATTAACAACCATTTTTAATATATCTGTCTCTATCCAGACAAATTTTCGGAGAGGCTGAACCGATTCTGATGAAACTTTACGAACAAATAAGGAAGAATCCCAGGTATGGCTTTTTTGTGAAATATATAAATTGATTAAATAAAAGACTGTTAATGACTATTTTAAATATAAATGATGACATAAATGATATAAACCCTTTCAGAAATGAGAGGAGGCCCGTGCCCAGCAGTGGAACGTAAATAGGTTGTAACTTTAAACTTTTTAAAGTTTCATAAACAATATAGTTCTTTTTATAGGATAAGGGTGACAAACTGAAACTATTGTGGCCCATAGACATTTACATCTATCCTCTATTACGAATCAAAATGCAGATGCGTTGTCACCCGTGAGGACTAAGATGGAATGCTTTGTTTCCGGTAATAAAAAGGGTCTTCGGTTCTTTACACTCACCATAACATCACACAGCAACTTTAAGCAGCTATTTTACGGTGGTGTTCTGTGAGAGAGTGGTACTTCCTCGGTCGAGCCGACCCATTACAACACACAACTATATTAACTATATCACTATTATATCTGCAGTATGGTTCTGTTATGTGAGAAACACGTATCTTTCAAAGTAATAACATTGTGGTTTTCTTTCTACATTATTTCTTTCCATCGAAATTATTTTCCCATTTTGTTTTAATAATTTTTGCAGGCGTTGTCGCTGCGCACATTCTGGCCGGGTCGCTATGTAATATAATATGGGTGTCAATGAAGGAGACGTGTTCCTCAGTTAAAAACTTTAATTACACTGCTTTTGTTTCTAAACTAAACACTTATATAAATAGTCGTTGGGGCTACACTACAGCTCTACCACGTATAATAGTAATGCCTTACTAAATAATCAATTTTTGTTATCTTTCTATAAAAAAATCCAACAGAATCACTTTATTTATTTATTTATATATTAATTGTACCGAATTGACGAAACAATCCAGCGACGTTTATATATTCTAAAATTTTCAGTACACCTGCCTTTCTATTGTATCAAAAACGTTTATCATATAATATCAAAGAAAGCTAAAATTAGGCCTGTGAATGGACAGGAATGCACGCTGGCAACCTCGGTACATTGCCGCGGGCTCTGAATCAATTTTATTACCTTCCAAAATTACCGTTATAAGTAGCATTTCTAGTGAAATTGCAGTTAATGAAACGTTTTATTCTACTAATGTCCTTTTTATTGCACAAGTCGAAATTATAAAGAATTATTACCGCGTGGTGGCAGTGTAGGAATATCCACTGCCTCATATCATCCCGTGGGTGTCGTAAGAGTCGGCAGTGGGAAACAAACCAGAAGATGGGCAGCAGAATCTTTCTAATAACGACTAAAAAAACAGAGGTTGTAAACCCGCCTGCCGTGCGTGGCAACTATAGCAAATATCCCCCCTATAAGGCAATTTGTGGGAGAGGCCTATATTCAGCAGCGGCCTTTAATAGGCTATAACGATAACGGTACAATAGCTTGGCAATGAGTTGCGGGGCTGAGGGCCGCGTGTTCGAATCTCGTACGTTCCAGGTGTGGATGTTTATCCTTTCGCAATTTACGTATGTATATTATGTAAACTGCCTCCATATTAAACGAAAAAGTCTTACTGAGTAAAGTCATTAAAAAGAGAAAAAGAATTAATTGACAAAGTCTAATGTATCTGGTGTAAAGGGTACCAAAACCTTCAAGTATTACAGGTTGTGAGGGAAAGTAAAGTAACATTACGGCTCAATACATCCAACTGCTGGACAATTAGATCGCCATGTTGTTGCAGTGAATCTTCATGAGTCCTGGAAATATTTTATTTCCCGGACTCGACTCATCCGTTTCACGGACAGAAGACCTGGAAGAATCAGGACTATAAAGAAGCGTGCCAAGAGCACAGTATAAAGAAGCGTGCCAAGAGCACAACTCGCACTTCGAAGTATTAACCTCAACAGTTTCCCTCTGAAGTCATTATTATTAGTATTTACTATTTATTTATTTATTTTTAGAGGACATCCTTTAGTTATTAAAATGTAGTAGTTATTGCTTTCCATTCATAATAAACTCTATATCTAGTTAAGTTTCGGGAGCGGCACTGAAGCCTTTTAAAAACTACAAATATGTCTAGATGACATTTATTACTATTTCATTAAAATAATTAATTAAAATTAATGTAGACTTCCTTAACTAAGTAATGTAGACCGAAGTTATGTAATCAACATTACTTCGATGAAGACTATATGAATCTTATTCTAAATGCAAGGGCTTTTATAGGATGGTCAAAATAAATCTGAATACTGAAAGTATAACGCCTTGGTTTGACCAGCAATAACAATTATACAGTGGAGTCAGAGTCTTCTGTAACGTGACAACACTTCATAACATATTTTCAGTTATTCAATATCAAAAGCTTAATTGGTCCAATTTGTGGTAAATAAGATATTGCAAAATTACGGCTACTTGGTATTATCATGTTTACGTGTAATCTAATATCAAAAGCGCCAGGACAATTTCGGATCAACAATTATTAAGCTATTAAGGCTTATTCCAGACTCAAAAACAATCTACATAAAAATTCAACAATATAAACACATAACAGAGGTGCTCAGAATAACTTTTGCTATAAAATTATTTAGTGTTAAAAATGCTGAGATCGGTGTTATGAGTTGATTTTTATATTATACGTGTCAAGCGAGAAACTGCGAGAAAAAAGAGTTTTTGTCAAGATTATTTTTATGTACACTTCTTAATTAACTCGAAAAAAGGGGGTGTAATTATTATTAGCAACATCAACTGTCCATTGTCTTGTCCGGAGTGTGGTGCCACTCACGCTGAAATCGCAGTTGCATTCTGCAGGCTGCCGCCGTGTTTGGCACTATAAGTATGCCGATTGGGATGGGATGCGGTCTTTCTTTGCATCATACCCTTGGGGGCGGGTTTGTTTCTCGCCGGACGATCCCAAGATTGTTGCGGATTCCGTCACTGATGTGGTATTTCAGGGTATGGAACTTTTTATTCCTTCCTCTGTGGTACCCATTGGAGGCAAATCTCAGCCATGATTTGGTCGCTCCTGTAAAATAGCATCACGCTATAAGCAGGAGTGCTACCGAGCCTGGGCTGACGCATCAGCGTCCCGGAATGTAAATACCAGCGCTATAAAAAAGAAGTATAATTCCGCCTCTAGGTCCTTCAAAAGAGTCATTGCCAAGGCAAAGTCAGATCACATAGGCAGAATTGGCGAGAAAGTAGTTCGCATTCCTTCTGGAACCCGTGCATTCTGGTCTCTCACCAAGGCTGTCCAGGGGAATTTCTGTCAGCCATCTCGTCCATCTCTGCACAGGGAGGACGACTCACTGGCCCGTACCGCAAAGGAGAAAGCCGATCTTCTAGGCTCTTCCTTTGCATCCAACTCCACTCTCGATGACGGGGGGAGTACGCCGCCGACCATCCCGCGGTGTGAATGCTCCATGCCGGAAGTGCAGTTCACACAGCGCTCGGTTCGCAAAGCACTCCTCTCCCTGGCCTTCGATCGGGTTTGGCACAAAGCGCTTCTTACGAAGCTCCCTTCCTATGGGCTTCCCGAGAAATTGTGAATTGGATTACTAGCTTTCTTGCAGATCGGAGCATCAAGGTCGTTGTAGATGGTGCAAGCTCCGATTACAAGCCTATTAATGCTGGTGTTCCACAAGGCTGCGTGCTATCGCCAACGCTGTTTCTTCTGCATATCAATATGTTGCAAACCCTAACATTCATTGCTATGCAGATGACAGCACTGGTGATGCTCTTTACACCGGCCGAGCCAATATTTCTCGAGAAAACGTCTCCGAGTGCCGGAACAAACTTGTGTCTGAAGTCGAGTCTTTGCTGAACAGAGTCTCTAAAATAAAAAATCTAGTCCAGTTTAACCCAGAAGACACAAGTTTGCGCGTTAACCGCTAAAAAGAACCCCTTTGTCGTATTTCCTCAGTTTCAAGGCACTCCCTTTGTTGCCTCAGCCAGTATCGGAATCCTCGGCGTTGACATATCGAGTGACGTGCAGTTTCGTGGTCACTTGGAAGAGAAAGCTAAATTGGCCTTTAAAAAGCTTGGCGTGCTCAGCAGAGCGGAACAGTATTTCATGCCGGCACACCGCCTGCGACTTTACAAGGCGCAGGTTCGGCCGCACATGGAATATTGTTCCCATCTCTGGGCTGGGGCTCCCCAGTACCAGCTCCTTCCACTTGACCGCATCTAGCGCAGAGCGGCTCGAATCGTCGACGACCGAGTGCTTTCCGATCGGCTCGATTCACTGGCACTGCGAAGAGATGTTGCATCTCTTTGCATTTTATTTCGCATATACCATGGAGAGTGCTCTGAGGAATTGTTCGGATTAATCCCAGCTGCCAAATTTCGTAAACTAACTACGCGGCAAACGTCCCGATACCATCCACACCATCTGGATGTTTGGCGGTCCACCACAGTACGTTTGAAAAGGAGTTTTCTTCAGCGTACAACCTCTCTGTGGAATAGTTTACCACCGGCAATTTTTCCGGACCGATACGACCTGGGGACCTTCAAGAAAAGAGCTTACTCCTTTCTAAAGGGCCGGCAACGCACCTGCAATTCCCCTGGTGTTGCGGTTGATCATGGGCGGCGGTAGTCACATAACATCAGGTGAGCCGCATGCTCGTTTGCCCCCTCTTCTATAAAAAAAAACTGCTCGCTTTATAGAGGTACTCTTGGTCATTATAAACGCTCTGTATACAGTATGTTTGAGTATTAATAAGTAAGGGAAGGTATTTATAAGTAATAAACAATATTATAGTATACACATCCCCCTTACGGGCAAAAAATATATTAAAAATGGTTGTTCATGTGTTAATAGCATTCAAGTAATCCCCTCAAAATAAGGCAGTTATTTTGATATTAAAAGTTAAAGTTAAAGCCTATAGACGTCACACTCCTGGGCCCAGGCCTCCGCTCATTTCTGAGAGGGTTTTAGGGCAAAGAATTGTCTGCCGCGCTGCCCAATGCGTGTTGGTCGACTTCACATGTTTTCGAAATATATTTCTTATTTATTAGACATGCAGGTTTCCTCACGATGTTTTCCTTCACCGCTGAGCACGTGGTAAACGAACGTACGTTTAGATATTACAGACAGACAATTCCATTTTATTTATACGTATTAATAAAAGCATCTACATTTTGATTCTCAATTGAGAATAAGTGGTCACATTAACCACTTACCATCAGGGGGACTATGTGCTCTTTTATGACCCTTATTCTACCAAAAAAAAAAATGTGTACTCCGTAATACTTTTAGACGAAGTTATTGCTTCTTGGACTGAGAATGTTTTCACGCACATTTGTTAATTTTCTTATATTTTTATTTAAACTAAATAATATACAGCCTTATTTTTCAAAGAGAAGCCAAATATTAAACTTAATTTCAAATACATAAATAATGATAAGTTTTAGAAAATACGAGTAGTTAAGGCTTTTCTAGTTTTATTTAAAATTATCCCTAATTGAATATGATTTATAGGTAGCAAAGTTCTTGCCTACCGATCGACCCTTATGAATGTGTGCGTGCGCAGTAAATCCAGTCAGTTAGAATTTATTTTTAACATAAGATTATTTACAAGTAAAAATTGCAATGTTCCAATTTCAAAATTTCCTCCACGTTTTTTATGAGATTCGAACTTTTTTTTTTTTCATTGAATAATGGATCTACGTTGAGTAGGTACATTTTCGCTGGTTGAATTTTTACTATTTAAATGTTATTATTTGAAGTATATCAAATATATTTCAAATTGAGTTTATGGATAAAAACCCTTCTAAGGCAACCGTGTACCGCTGTTATATCGGATATCAGCATGTTCGGCTAACTTTAAGAAATGAATAAAGAAGAGTGAAAATTTTGATTGAGAGGAATGGAAACGATTCCAACAAGCGACCGAACACAAACCCTTGTGGGCTACTGCTCTACCATGCCAACACGCTTGCGTACTCAGCGCTCAAATGAGAAATAGAAGCTTTTTTACTTAATATAGATTATAAAATACTTATGAATTTCAGCCACTCTAATGTTTTATTAACCACTGGTTCGGAAAATACCTCTGTCCTGGGAAGAACTATCAAGAAACCCAGTGGAACATTTTTTTAGAAGAGTTTACAATCATATATGTTACACACAAATCAAACCTTCCTCCCTAGATTTTCTGGGATTTCCAGAAGGCACGTTTAGCAGATACGTTTTTAGTCACCCTCCTTGTAGACCTGATTTAGCACCATGTGACTTCATTTTAATTCCTAAAATAAAAAAAACTTGCTGAAAGGTTTTATCAAATCATCAAAAAAGTGTTTTTTTTATAGAATAAGGGTGATAAACGAGCATACAGTCCACCTGATTGTAAGTGGACACTGTGGCTCATAGACATCTACATTTATCCTCGATTAAGAATAAAGGGGCCACTAGATGGAGTGACGACCTAGTAGTAATACATGCAGGAAGTCGATGGATGCAGGTGGCTCAGGACCGTGCTTTGTGGTATATCTTGGGGGAGGCCTATGTTCAGCAGTGGACTTGTGAAGGGCTGTAATGATGATGGAGATAATGATGATGAAGAATCAAAGAGCAGATGCGTTGTCACCCCTGAGGGCTAATATTGAATGCATCGTTTCTAGTAAAAAGGGTCTTCGGATCTCTACACTACAAGTATATTTAAAATTGGTTCAGTCGCATGAAATTTTGTATAAATGATAGTTTAGTCATTTAAGAATAAAATTCGTTGCCTCCTTGATCTTGTATTCGTAAACGCGACTACTGATCATAAGGTATCGGGCTCGTATCTCAGATAGAGCCAAAAAAGTTACTGACTTTATCTGTCAAGAAAATTTTAGTATAAGCCCGGTGTTAAGAATTTGTCAGTGTTGCTACCATCCGATCACGCAATAAAAGTGAGAAATAGAGAGTGCATTTTTGCTTGGGAATGTACTCGGGCATTATACCAGACAGGGCACTAGACCAGCGCAGATGGTTGATCTCTATTGATAGCGGCTGCAGCAATCAAAATTCAAATTTTGACGACTTTCTTTTCTTAGCTATATGAATTTAAAATTAGATCTAAAATTGCAAAGCACCAATACCATTTCAAGTTCAATATTATATAATTAAACCGACGTACCTGTAGCAAAAGTAACTCTCAATGTTAACTTTAACCAAGTTATATTAATAACAATTCTCTGGAGAAGTTAGGGAACCATACACGACGATAACTGTGAAACCAAGTAACACTCGTTACGTGAAACTACGAAAACCTTAATTTTATGCTCACCTTAACTAAGCCTCGCCTCCTTAACTGTACAGTTTAAACTCGTTTTAAACTACGCAATTTACACTAATTAGGCTATTCCGCGCTTTCTAGGCCGAGTTTGCTGGATTCATTTATTGTGGAGCTTAGTAAGAATGGAGAAATTAAAGTTTAACACGTATTTCGGACATCAATATGAAGGTGATACTGTAAGTTATAAGAAAATGAACAAACTAGCAAGTTATAAGTTTTATTTTATTTTTTCAAAATAGTGTCTATTTACATCAATACATTGCTGTATTTGATGGTACAACTGAGAAAAGCACTTTGCCCACTCGTCTCTTCGTCGACATTTTGAAACGCAGCCACTGCGTTCTCGGCGACTATAAAAAGTTTTCCTCAAAAGTTTTCTTTTATTTTCAGAAATAAATAAAAATCGCCAGGTGCGAGGCCTGGACTATAGGGCAGGTGACCCATTAATTTCACGTCTGACGCCGTCAATTATTCTATTGTTTGCTTAGCGGTGTGCGACGAGTAGTTGTCGTGGTGAAGGAAAATCCTACTGCGAGGTCGTTTCTCCCGAACTTTTTCTAAGACAAGTGGCAAACCATTGTTTGTGTACCACTCTGCAGTAACTGTTCCGATCCTCTAAAATAATTATTGTGTAATAACCTACCTGTCCTTCCGAAGAACGAGGGAATCATCTTCTTTCCACGCTTCGACCTCTCTTCACTTTAGTTGGCAACTCCTCCGAAGGAAACACCCGGATAGCAGACTGATTATAACAATAAATCCAGCTTTCGTCATCCATAAATATGTCGAACACAGCATTTGAGTCACCTCCGTTAAATCTTTGAAACATTTCACGACATCAATCGACACGACGGAGTTTTTCGGCATCTGTCAAATTATGAGGTGTTCACCGGGCAACAAAGCTTCATCATCATCATCATTACAGCCCTTAACAAGTCCACTGCTAAACATATGCCTCCCCCAAGGTATGCCACAAAACACGGTCCTGAGCCACCTGCATCCATCGACTTCCTGCATGTTTTACCAGGTCGTCACTCCATCTAGTGGCGGGTCGCCCTACACTTCACCTACCGGTAAGAGGCTGCCACTCGAGAACCTTTTTCCCCCAACGGTTGTCGGTTCTTCTAGCTATATGGCCGGCTCATTGCCACTTCAGCTTACAAATCCGTTGGGTTATGTCGGGTTATGGCGGATATCCTCATATCTAAGTTTATCACGCATAGCAACCCCGAGCATAGCTCGCTCCATAGCTCGCTGAGCGACTTTGAGCATCCTGATATGGCCAGCAGTGAAGGACCACGTCTTGGTTCCGTAGGTCTTCATTGGCAACACGCGCTAGTTGTACAACTTACTTTTCAGGTTTTGAGGTATACCTGACGAGAAGATGTGTCGTAATTTTCCGCTTAACACAAACAAAGCTTAATAACCGCTAAATTTTCTTGGAAGATTTTGTGCACTTCACTCATACCGATGCCTAAATTTGTCCGAATCTGCTGACCACTCTTTTGTTAGTCTCTATCATACGCCGCACAACATTTTATACGTGGCAGCCATGCTGCGGTTCTATTAGTAGTAAAGTTGTAGCACGAATGGGTCGGCTCGACTGGGGAAGGACCACTCTCTCATAGAATACCAGCGTAAAATAGTTGCTTAATGCTGCTGTATTTCGTATGGTGAGTGTAGAGAACCGGATACCCTTTTTACTGGAAATGAGCCACTCAATCTTAGTCCTCAAGGGTGAAAACGCATCTGCAATTTGATTCGAAATCGAGGATAGATGTAGATGTCTATGGGCCACAGCAACCACTTACCTTCAGGTGGCCTGTGTGCTAGTTTATCTCCCTATCCTATAAAAAAACACTGATGTTATCTTTAGTCATCGCCGTAGAAGGCCGTCCCTCACGCAGATCATCGGTGAGTTTAGTGCGACCACGCTTAAACTCATTAAACCGGTTGTAGACAGTGGCATGAAATGGGACTTTATCGTGATAGACCAATCAAAGTCTATCATAACTTTCTTGTTGACTTAAATGACATCGAAAGTCATAAAAAATCATTGTACGAAAATTTTCTGGCGTTAAATTAATGCTGAGGTGACACAGACAATATTCGATTTGCCGCCAAATCGTAAACAAGTGAAAAATTTATAAAGTAGATAAACAATAAGATTGGCAAAGGGTTCTATTTTTAAAATGTGAACTAATTTTTTTATTATATCGTTACAAGTGGCCAGTTCTAGAAAATTTCAGTGTCACCTTCGTAAATTCATTAGTATTGGATGGCACGGCAATTGATTTTCAGTCAATTATATAATAATGTCCTCCAGACCGAATTTCGGTCACGGCGGCCAGTCTTCAACGGAAACTAACCATCTGTACAAAACAGGATTATGGTGTCCAATTGTATGAAAGAAAGAAAGAAAGAAGAAAGAAAGAAAGAAACAGATTTTATTTGGCACATGCAACACACTCAAGTGGATTACATAAAACAAATAACATTTAAGTAGGCATACAAACAAAAAAAACAAAAAAAAATTTTACATAGAAATCATAAAACAGGACATTCACTCCTTGTTTATAGATATGATAAAACAAAAAAACAAAAAAAAAAGCAAACAATAATATAAAAAAGAAAAAAAAATAATAATAATAAAGAACTAGAGAATAAGGAGTAATGCATAGGGTGTATTACAAAGACAATCCACCCGTTAATGCTGCTCTGCTCCAAAAAGGAAAGCCACTCAGGATATGTTGGAATGTATCAGAAGTACAGCACCCCAACCCTGATTTTCAGTGGCACCCTTATATATTTAAAATAAAAATACACAAATAAGTATAAAAAATATATATACATATATTATATATTCTTTATATGCATGCGCAAACACAAGTGCACTCTCTATTCCCTCACGCTCATATTCCAATGAAGTGACTCCCATCGTTGCTATTCAATGAGTGAGCGAGTCATTCGACTCGACTGGAGAGAGATCAGGCGCAGAACCAACGGCTTAACGTACTTTTCGAGGCATGAGGGCTGCTACTGAAAATGTCTTGACAGAAAAACCCACTAACTGATTTTGGCTCAACCCGGGATTCAAACCCGGGACCTCGTGATCAGCAATCACATTTACGACCACTAGAGCAACGGGCAGTAGTCAATACGATACAATAAAAGTCAAAAACTACGCTGTGTTCGGATTTTTTTTGTACGAATTTACCTTAAAAATGAAAATCAACGTCAATTAAAGAAATGCAGAAAATTCTCTCTCTCTCTCCCTCTCTCTCTCTCTCTCTCCCTCTCTCTCTCTCTCTCTCTTATTACAAAATGACAATAGAAGAGGACATATATAGACAGTACTAATTCCTCAATTTAAGTAAACGATAGTCATTTCTTATATTTACGCGACACTACACATTTAAATGGAACTAGTTTTTAGGGATTTTATTGCGTATATTAACCTTTTTTATATTCCCGACGTTTCGAGCACTTTAAAGCACCCCACTGTCACGGGGGGGGGGGGTTGAGGTGTTCGACGTCCCGATGTCATAGTTAATGACGGTTGCCCACAGATTACAATTATTAGTATATAAGTTCATACTAGATTGGAACAAAAAATAATAATTTTAAATATACTAAAATATCAAGTGTGAAAAAGTTAATATACGCGATAAAATCCGTAAACACTGGCAATATTTAAATAAGCGATGGTTAACGATTACAAACCCGCATAAAGGAAAAGTATGCAGCGGTGACCGAATTTCGGTCTGGAGGACATTATTATTACTATCAGTGTAAACATGTATAAGAACTACCCTACAATAAACTGTAATTAAAGCAACTAATTTGAATCGTAATAGTTCCTCAAGTAATTTAAATTCGTGCATTAATTACTGAACTGAATTAGATGTAGTAGACTTACTAGATAGGCGCACGTGACTTTACAGCTTCAGGCCGCATCTTCTGACTCGGGGAACTCAGTTAGTATGAATATAAATTCAACCTAATATTAATTTCGCAATTTGGTCCGAGGTATAAGAGACCAACTAAAATTAACTTAAGCGTATGTAATTTTCTAAAATAAAGTAGAAAGCCTGGTAGCTTAGTAATTTAGCTAAGCAAAAATTTCACAGTGGGCCAAACAAGTTTCGATCCTCACGGAATCGGCGGTAATGTGAGGTAGCCTGTACGCCTATATTAAGGCCATTGCATGACCTTGTCAAGTCGACAGTAAAGCCTACCGCTTATTAGAGGTGTGCAATACGACGACAATTGCCTACATCCGTTATAATCAACGCAGCTACAGACTCTTCCCTATTTTAAAATGAGTTTATAGATATCTGAATGTCGTATGAATTTATGAATTTTTTATTAGAACAAAAATACATAACGTACACAATTCATAAGTACAATGCAACATAAACTTATATAAGTTGTTTCTGCATACTGCAGTTCGCTGTCTTTTGAGCGTAAACATTTTAATATTCTTTTAAGTAAGAAATTAGTT
This sequence comes from Parnassius apollo, assembly GCA_907164705.1. Lineage (NCBI taxonomy): Eukaryota > Metazoa > Arthropoda > Insecta > Lepidoptera > Papilionidae > Parnassius > Parnassius apollo. The sequence continues at coordinate 1,542,241 of CAJQZP010001189.1, read as the reverse complement.
CGCTCGCTTCTATAAAAAAATTTATACGTGGTAGAGCCATGCTGCAGTTATATTAGTAGTATAGTTGTAGCACGAATGGGTCGGCTCGACCGGGGAGGGACCAGGCTTTCACAGAATACCAGTGTCAAATAGTAGCTTAATGCTGCTGTGTTTCGTATGGTGAGTATAGAGACCCGGAGACCTTTTTATTGGAAACGAGGTATTCCATCTTAGTCCTCTCGTGTTACAACGCATCTGCATTGCTATGGGCCACAGCAACCACTTACCATCAGGTGGACTGTGTGCTCGTTTTTCACCCTATCCTATAAAAAAATGCGGATGAGTTGTGAATGTTGTGATGATATCATAAATTAACTAGAGACACTCAGATGCAATTGTAAATAGAATAAATGCACATTAGTGATTTTTATTAGAGTATTTTATATCTTTAGAATATAAAATGGTACAGCCCATAAGGATAAAGAATGGGATTGGAAATAGCGTCTCATCGAGCTCGTACCGTCAACACGCACAGTACCTAATAATGTTATATCATTCGGTTAATTGTAAATTTTCTATTAATGAAAAAACGTTTGAAATAATTGTATGCCCAAGTAGGTATATTAATTTTAAAATAACATTTATAACTAGCGATCCGCTATGGCTACGCTCTATAATGCGATGTTATAAACTTCAGATAATCATTAAAAATCATTTATTTCATCCTATCAACATTTCTGTTTTTTAAATAAGATAAATTTTAGTCTATATCAGTCCTGGTATTACTCTACATTTATTCGTGAGGTATGATTGTAATCGGTTCCGCTATCTGAAGATTAACTCGGACAGACAGACAAACAAAACTTTTAAAAACAGTTACGCATGTCTCAACGAAATCAATAATACTTACGAAGTAAACTCTCAGAACACATCGTAAACGCTCACAAATTAGAAAAACCGGACTGAAGTTTTTTTGTACTTTATGGAATTTTGTTATCAATGATTCCAACCACAAGTTCAAATGAAATTTTAAAACGTACGAAAATCGCATATCACAACTTATTTTTTCTACAGTCTTTACCGGAGTATGTAAGTATATATAGCACACAGTGTGAAAGATAGAGTTGAATAAATGCGACGCCATTTTCAATCCCATTCAGTAACCGCACGGGTAGTAATTAAGTTATAAATAGTATAAAATAGGTTTTAATTGTATTATGTTAGTTGATTAAAATATGTATTAAATTTGTATTTAATAGTTTTAGAACTGATCTCTTCCCTTTAGGATTTAGGTAGCTTATTAATTAATTTAGTAATAATAGTTTTATATGTTGGAAAATCAGTCGCGCCATCTATGTTCATACGGCGCCAACACTGGTTCTCAGCCAATAAACAACAACCGAACGCAAGCGTGACGTCATGCCGAGTCATGCTTGGATGCAGCAGTGGGAGTAAGGGCATTCTTTTGTCAGTACTCGCACAGAGCGGTCGTATGAGACACATTATATTGCTGAGATAAATCTATCCTAGATTATTGTTGTAATTGTTTTGCTGTAGGCTACCCATCATGTCGGCCATGTTGGCCCATTAGGCCATTAGAAAATCGTTATTTGCCGAAACATAAATATTTATATTAAGTTTCATAGTGTTAAATGTAGATAAACATAATGCGTTTACACGGCTTCGTGGTGCAGTGACTCGGCGAGCTGCGGCGCTGATGAACGAGATTTCGAATCCCACACACATATATATGTTTGCAATGCCTACAAATAATTGGTGCTAGTCCGGATTATTGTCATCGGGCAATTTAAGTTGTAAACTGCCACGATGAGGATAAACTACTTAAAAATATATCCTTAATTAAGAATCAAAATACTGATGTGCTGTCACTCGTGAGGACTAGTACGGAATGCTTCGTTTTCAGTAAAGAGGGTTCCCCGATCTCTACACATACCATACGAAACACAGCAGCATTAAACAGACGTTTCACGGTGGTATTCTGTGAGAGCGTTGTCTTTTTCTGATTGAGCCGATCCACTCGTGCTCCAACCATAACGTAGGTATAGTATGAATCCACCATGTAATAAATTGGTATTATATGGTACCACTAGTAGAGTATATCGCATAGAATACTTAAAAACATACATAAAAATTGTAAACAGCTTTTTAAGTCTGCTAAAATATAAAAAAAATATAAAGTTATTTAAGTGCATGGTAAAGAACATTTGTTTTTTTTTATTGGTTACGGGATAGTTGAATGATTGTTAGATTTAATGATTTATGTTTACGCGAACACTACACATTTAAATAAAACTAGTTTTACGGTACGCACGTAAACTAGTTATTACGGATTTTATCGCGTATATTCACCTATTTTATACACCTGTCGCTTTCAAATTATTTTAAAATGAAAGTAGCCGTGGTTAACTACGACATGTGAACAACGAACATCCTAAGCCCCCTGTGATCATGGGTCCTGCAAAGTGTTCGTAACATTGGAAATATAAAATAAGTTAATATGTCCGATATAAACTGTATAAATTACTTAAATTTAAGTGTTACATTTTGAAGAAAAATAAATATAGCTATTTTTCTTTATATTTGGGCGATATAAATTGTTTATTTCACCACTCTCACGTTTTTTATTTAATCAATATTATCTTATGTCCGATACAGAGGGTTGAAATTACTGCTACGTGTTAAACGAGATATTGGCAAAAATACAATAAAACACGTTAACGCTATTGTTAAAAGCTCTTGTCGTAGACCCTACCGTCTACTACGTGACCGCTGCTACGACCACGTAGCGGCATTATCGGTGAGTTAGCTAATCGAGTTATAGTTGGTGTGTCGCGGTGGCTTGGTCAGTAGTTCTCTGGTTCATGAGCTGCGCTGTAAATATTGATTTATTCTACTTTACTGCATTTTAACCGACTTTAAAAAAGGAGGTCGTCAATTTAACTTTGTTTTTTTACTCGACTGCCTCAGAATGAGTGTAATAAAAATCGAGTGTAGGTTACGTTTGTATATATTTATGTACGTATGTATGTATATTTCTTTAACACGTTCTGTAGCGTGAACGGCTTCATAAATTTATTTCTGAGTCATGGTATAGTAATTTGTTGCATTATATACGATAATAAACAGTCTCACAGGCATCGACTTAGAAAATAGCATGTTATATATTTCTTTTTTAAACATGTGTATGTCCGTAGATTAGATTGTACAGTGGTGGTGTAAGAACATCCACACCTCCATATCGTCCCTAAATGTCGTAAGAGGCGAGAAGGAAATTAAAACAGAAGATGAGCAGAAGCATCTTAATCTTAATAACAACTCAAAATATTACAAAATCTGCGATTGACCCATCTGCTAAGCGTGGCAACTATAGCAAAATTCTCTGTATGAGGCCTACGTTAAGCAGTGGACTTTTATAGGCTGTAATGTAATAGATAGAATAGACGTTACATTCGTCTCAGTTGTGAAAGTTTTTTTATAGGATAGAGTGATAAACGAGCACACAGTCAATCTTATGGTAAGACACCTACATTTGTCCTCGATAACGAGTCAAAATGCAGAAATGTTGTCATCCGTGAGGAATAAGATGGAATTCCTCGTACCGATAAAAAGGGTCTCCGTTTCTCAGCACCCATCATACGAAACACAGCAGTATTAAGCTACTATTTTACGGTGTTATTCTTTGAGAGCGTGGTTTTTCTGCGGTCGAGCTGACATATTCGTGCTTCAACTATACTACTAATATTCCTGCAGCGTGGCTCTACCACTTATAAAATATATAGATTATTTTTTCTTTTCTCAGTACACGGGTTTTTTAAATTACTTTGTTAACTATTGGACTTGATATTTGTATGTTAAACAGTTTCTTTGTTAATTGTGAAATGATTTTAAAAATGATTTTTAATTGAATAAGTTATACTCCAAGAGTGATATAAATTTTTTTTTCAGAAGTTTGTGATAAGACAGTGTATATAAGTACTAAAGCCCAAACTCCTAAAGCTATTATGTACATATTAATATATTATAATTTTTGGTTCTTTGAAATAGGTTTAACTTTTTTTTGCTTATTGTAAGCGCCAGTGCTTGCCAATTGCCAGTGCAGTGCAATCCCCCCTAGTGCTAAGTTTTTTTTAAATAATTTTTGAATGGTGAAAAGAAAAATTTATACGGGCCACAGAACTTCAATATGATTTGTTTGTATAAGTCATGTGAGAAACAATAAATATTATTATTGAAAATTATATTATTATTATTGAAAATTAAATTTTTACAACCCTTGTTGAATACTCTTGCCAAATATGGTTATTTTGTCCAATCAATATTCCGTTTTATTTTGCTCTACTTTAGACAAATGGTGGGCAGTTAAAATTGCCAGATTATAACTTAGTCTAATGTTGAACAAAAATCAACCATTAAGACGAGATAGAGTCATTTTGCAACTATAATGGTTGCAGTACGCTGCTGTGTTTCGTACGGTGAGTGTACAAACCGGATATTATCTTTAATATAAACGAGGTTAACGATTCCATTTTAGTATTCAGCGATGTACATCAGATTTACATCGGCATTTTTGTTTTTAATTGAGGATATTCGTAGATGGTTATAGGCCACAGCATTCACTTCAAAATACTGTCACGTAGAATTCACTTTTGTTTTCCACATTGCATTCAGTTGCAGTTATTAAGCTGCTTTATTATTATATCTCTCATGGAAAAACTCCAAAACATAAATGGAAATTTTCTTTTGTTACTACGTGAAGGCTGTCCAGTAGTGTGCAGTAATAACAGACAAAACGACACGTCCCCGACGGTGCAAACGGATGAATATTTAATGTAAGCAGAAATTACAGGAAGGCGAATACTGAAATAGAAATGTCCAGTTGTAGTGAAAATATTAAATACGCACAATGGAGCGGTGCCATTGATAGGTGTGATTTTCCATTTTATAAATAGAATTAGTTTTATTTTTAGTAATAATGTCCCTTAGACCGAATTTCTTTCACGGTGGCACTTAGTTTCACTTAGTATCACCGTAGACTAGCCCTCTGAGTAGGATAGAATTATAGTACCCAAGTATAAGCGCTAGCACAGGTGCATTCTCTATTTCTTCACTCTCATGGTCATGGTCCGATGGGACGGTAATCAGACACGATCGGAGAGAGACCAGGCGTAGTTACGTTTTTCCGAGGGTGTAGTTACGTACATAAATAGCCCAAACAAAATATTATCTGTCCCAAAACTTAACCTCTTATATCCTGTCAGATTGTTTATTCAATTACTACCATGTACTCAGCCAAGAATGTGTTGCCCATCTTGCGGTGGTGGATGCTGTTGTAGGCGGAGCTGAATCTTTTAACCAAGTCTTTTTTAAGAATATTTTTAAATGCTTGGTCGTTGCCAACGTCTGCAACCGTCTCACCATTTATTGGTACCATTGCGTGAAATAAATATATATAAAATATGAAAGAGATATATTTTAGATTTAGAGCAGTGGTAGCTCTAAGGCTAAACGCACGCTGTAAATTTCACAAAATGCGAGAAAACCGGGTTCGATCCCCGCCGGCACCAATTAAAGTGTTAAATACAATTTTATGTGTTGATTTACCACGTGCTCGGCTGTGAAAGATAACATCGTGAGGAAACACGTGCTGGAATAGCGCGGTGGACACTTCCTCGACCTAAACTCTATCAAACATGAGAAAAAAGTCTAAGAATTAAAATGCTTACAGGCCGTTATTTTACTTTTCCTAAAACATTTAAGAATTATGATGAAACCTACGAGGGAGGCCTATTTAGTATTAGATTTTTGATAGTCTGTTATTAATAATTAAATTAATAAATAAATAATTATACATTCATTTTCCTGTCAAAATTTCCAAAACGGATCATTGGTGGAATAATATCGAAGTCTGTCTCTATATCTGATATTATTTTGTACTAGCGCTCGGCCCAGACTTTGCAGGCTTGAACAATTATCTATATTATGTCTCTCCTGCCACCATAATTTTTTCAACGTGCGAGTTTTTAAATAAAATGGTTACTGTGAGTTATTCTGGGAATATATACATATGCTATCTCGCACTCTTTTCTTAAAACTTTTTGAGGGGAACAATTCAGTCATAGATTATTTTCGTGGAACTTTAACTGTTGACTAAGCGTACGTTAGGAAAGCTCCCAATACGAATTTTTCCGAACTTAGTTGACGAATATCATCATAAATTTCAGACGTAATATATGTATATACACAAATATATCATATGTGCTTTTGTAATGGTGAAAAAAATTCATATAGCTGTAGTGGTTCCGGAGATTATTCTCCGAATATACACAAAATCATAAAACTCGCACTCTCTCTTTATAAGTATGGATATAGAAAGTGTAGATGATAGGAATTCGGCATTACCTACAACATGAGTTAACAAATAATATAAATGTTGGATTTAAAATTAAAATTTTCTATTTTACTGGTTAGTTTTTAGGTGTAAAAATTTACGAATTTTACTAAGATCATTATATCGTTTTTACGTGATAGAGCCACGCTGAAGCTATATTAGAAGTATATTTGTAGCACGAATGTGTCGGTTCGATCGTGGAAGTACCACGCTCTCACAGAATACCAGCGTTTAATAGCAGATTAATGCTACTGTGTTTCGTATGGTGAGTACAGTGAACTGGAGACCCATTTTAGTGGAAACGCGGCATTCCATCTTAGTCCACACGGGTGACGCATCTGTATTGAGGGGCGGTTGTCACACTTATCATATTATCTCGATGGTGACTTGAAGTTTATTTTAACCTTTATTATAGTTAAAATAATTTGTTCGATAGTTATCTTCTTGTGTGAAATTGTATTGCTCCTCGAACTTCAATGCTATAATTCCGAATGACGTTGAAAAAGGAACAATGGATACCGTGCCTCTATAGTTCCATTATCGGCCGTTAATAAATCCTATCGAGCCGTCTTATTACCCACCCCGATGAATTCAATCAAGGAAATACTGATTAGGTGTGCTAATGGAGGATTTATTTCTATTGATATCGGATTCTTCTATGAATTTAAAATATGGCATTGTTATATTCCTTAAGTTAACATATTTATATGTAATAGAGCCAAGATGCAGCAACATTATGGTTTCAGCACGACTGGGCCGACTCGACCGGGTCAGAACCACGCTCTCACAGAATACCAGCGCAAAATACTAGCCCAATGCTGCTGTCTACTGTATAGTGAGTGTAGAGAACCGGATACCCTTTTCACTGGAAACGAAGTAGTATTTTAGGACCTTTAATCTTTTTGCTATGTATTAATGACTTGTTTAAAATAACCAATCATAAATGCATCTTGTTCGCAGACGACACAACTTTATATTTAAATGCACCAAAAAAGACATATATGAAACCGAAATAAATAATTCTATTAATACTATTGTGACATGGCTTAATTCAAACAATCTTTTACTTAATATTGACGAAACAAAAATAATACAAATTGGAAATTACAAAATGGAACCTATAAATATGAATATAAAATATGAAAATTCGAAGATAGAAAATGTTGAATCAGTTATGTTTTTAGGTATAAAAATTGACAAAAAATTAAAGTGGAAGCTTGACATTGACCAGATTTGTACAAAATTAAACCGGGTTGTATATGCTTTAAAAAGATTAAGAAAAACAATATCACAAAAAGCAGCCCTAGCTGCTTATCACGGTTATGTGTCGTCAGTATTATTATATGCTCTGCCTTTGTGGAGAAATTCTGTTGATATGATTAGAGCATTTAAATTACAAAAGATATGTGCGCGAGCGATATGTGGTCCGTGGTTTCTTGATAACTGCAAGCCTTTGTTCAAAAAGATACGTATATCCGTTGATGCATGTATATTCGAGAAATATGTATTTTTGTAAAGCGACACCCGAACTACTTCAAAATCCACGCTGAATCTCTAGAAAGGCAAACAAGGCATAAAAATAGATTATTTCATCCCAAATGCAACTCTAGATTTTATGCAAACAGTGCTCCTATATTGGCTATAAAAATATATAATAAATTGCCCAATAACTTAAAAGAAATGCCTTTGAATAAATTCAAAATTGAGATTAATAAATGGCTTCTTGACAAGTGTTATTATAGTGTTAAGAAATATTTTAATTAATTGCAATATTATTTAATGTATTATATAATTTATTTAATCTTTTGATATATATGTACAATTAAATTTGATTATTTTAAGATATATTTGCACACCGGTATAACTCCCGGTAGAATATTATTGAGACTTACTCTTATACTAAATACCTGTATTACCTAAACATTTTATTCTGCAAATAAAGATTTTGATTTTGACTTTGACTTTGACTTTGAAGCATTCCATCATAATCCTCAAGCATAATGGAGGAGATGTCTGTGGACCATAGCATACACTTACAATCGGGTGGACTGTATGTTCGTCACCCTTATTCTATAAAAAAAAAAAAACTTATAAACGTGGTAGAGCCACGCTGCAGCTATATTAGTTGTCACACGAATGGTTCGGCTCAACCGTGGAAGGACCAGGCGGACCCTGACTCAATGGATTGACGATATGATAGGGAACGCAGGAAATCGATGAATTCAGAGTGTTTAGGCGTGATTTCAGAAATTCTCGGGAAGATACCTATGTTCAACAGTGGACTTGCGAATTGATGTAATAATTATGATAAAACGTTTTATGTACAAAAATTTTTTCGTGATAATCTACTCATATACATAAATATAGAGTGTCCATATGAAATATCTAAATAAATATTGTTTATTGACATGAGGGGGTAACTTACTTTAAGATATGAAACTAACTAGTTAGTTAGTTTCAAAAGTAGTTAAAAGTAGTTTAAGATATGAATATTTTTTTAAAATTTTGTAAGTGTCGGTCTATCTGTCTCCATAAACACTCACACCTACCACCCAGAGGGGTAGGCAGAGACTATGGACTTCCATTTGAAACGATCCTGATACACTTCTCTCACCTCCTTTACATCCATATATCTACGCATACACATTCGTCGGGTAAGGGTACTCCTAATCTGGCCCATTTTCAATATATCGCCAATTTGATCAATAATTTTTTTTTCACCTAATTTTATAGCTATCTCATGTAATATTTTGTATGTACTACAAGTTAAAATTTTAATAAATTAAAAAAAAAAAACTTCGCTAGGGCGTCCCTTTCCTTCTCTACTGTTCACATCTGCAATATAAATTTGCTTTGTCACTCTTTCTTCGTTCACTCTTTCTACATGACCAAACCACCGAAGCATTCCTTTCTTAATCCTGGTCACAACATCATCTTGCATACCACACTTTTCTCTTATCACACAATGTCTCGCCCTATCATTCAGATTCAGCATAGATCCCCCTGATATTCCTTTCTATCTGTTCGTAAGGTTTATTACAATCGGTACAGCAGTTTCGGTGATAACTATATTTGCAGTGCCCTTGCAGGGTTCTTGTTTCGAACATTTTTTTAAATATAAGACAAAATGTACAACAAGAATAGCAAATAAATTGAATTGAATTGAATTGAATAAGTCGGAACAAACAAACAGACAGACAGACAAAGATTTTTAAAATTGTGTTTTTGGTATCAGTACTATATATACTTTCATATGTATTCAGTAAATAGCCCATTTTGACGTTAAAACCAGACACTTCAATTTTATTTATTTGTATGGATGGATATAAAAAATGAATGCAGCTATATCATAAGCAGGACCACGCTCTCACAGATTACCACCGCAAAATAGCAGCTTAACGTTGCTGCGTTTCGAAGGTGAGGGTAGAGAACTGATGAACCTTTTTACTGGAAACGAGGCATTCTATCTTAGTCCACAAGGATGAAAACGCATATGAATTTTGTTTCACATTTGAGGATAAATTATGATATCTATGGGCCACAGTACCCACTTCATCAGATAAGCAGTGTGTTTTTTACCCTCATTTTATAAAAAAAATATTACATTATTAAATAATGATCATGCAATATTTTAAATATAAATAAGTAAATAGCGACACATTTAAAATGTAATTCCATATAATTATTTCTTTTATTTACGGGAACAATACACATTCAAATAATATTAGTTTTTACGGATTGTATCGCGTATATTAACTTTTTTCGTTTCTAGCACTTTACAGCACCCATGGTCACTTCCCGTGACGTGATAAAATCCGTAAAAACTAGTATTATTTAATTGTATTTATTGTCACTAGATTTCTTATGCTCTTACCAAAATACCACATATCGGAGTTTTATTTACAAATTGACATGCTGACCGTCAATTTATTATTTTGTAATCCGTACACACCGTTATCTATTTTCTGCAGGTTACAGTGCCGAATGTTTTTAAACTTTCAGAGGAGTTCTTTTTTTTCACACGTCGATTGAATCCAAAGGTTTTAAGTGGACAGAGAGTTTTATTTTTAAAAGTTGAAGTTGTATAAAGTTAGTAATGAAATGTGACGTTTACCAGCTATAGATAGTTTTAAAAATATTTTAAAAAGCCCGTATATCAATTAAGATAACAAAGGAAAATAAGGTAAACAAGACAAATAATAGATAACAATTAAATTAATTTTATCGATAATGAGATATATAGATCACAATTTAAAAATAAATAACCAAATATTCGACAGTTTATCGGTCAAATAATTATATAAATGATTCCCACACAGTTACACCAGTCCACTGCTAAACATGGGCTTCCCTACAAAGGGAAGAATTTGCTACAGTTGCCACGCGAGCAGGTGGGTTGGCAACCGCAGATTTTTACTACTTTGAGTTGTTTCAACCCATTTCCTGTTTCAAAATTCGTCTATTGGCTCTTACGACACTTACGATCTGGGGTGGTAGATATTCTAGCACTGCTTCTACACAGTTTACAAATGTATTCGTTATATGTTATCTAATGATAGGAAAAATCGGCCATTAATGGTGGTATAATCGAAACAGCACACGTAATTGACACCGCGTTTCGATCTCATTGTACATTCTATTAGTTTTAAAACGAATGTCAGGAAAACAAATTATTGCATCGTCCGTTAAATATCACGTGTGTCGAATGCAGTAGAGTTTAATTTACAGTACCTTAATTGCTTTCTGTAGGTTTTCGGTTGAAGAATAAATGGGGTGTCTAGACGGCATGACATTTAGCGTGACTTGTACAGTAATACTAACATTTAGGTGCATTATTTCTGGATAATAGACTGAATTATTAACTCTGTTCTCTTGTACTATTGTTAAAAATTGAGCAGTCATTTTATAATTTTTAGAAATTGAATGTGGACTGTAGAAATTCTTCCTATATTATTAAAGAGCCGTGGTAATTCAGAATCGCAACCCGGGTGTGATCCCCGCTGGCACCAATGAAATTGTTAACTGCAATGTTTAGTGCTGATTTAACACGAGATCGGCGTTTAAGAAAAACATCTTGTAGAAACCCGCATGTCTGAGAAATAAGAAGTAAATAATAGCACGAATCCATGTGAAGTTAGCTTACTCAAATTGGAGCAGTGTGGCGGACACTCCCTACGCTAAAACCCTCAGAAATAACAGGAGGTCAGTGACCGGCAGTGGGATGTATATATGCTGTAACTTTAACTTTTAACTTTAGTAAAGATATCCAACTTTGGACTGTAATGGTCTGTTAAGAAGAAGTAAAAAAGAAGAAAAAACAAGAAGTAAAACTGTGAGCAGTAAAGCGATCGGAGTATACACCAAAAAGACCTAATGGCCAGTGCATGGCCTACAATCGATGGCAGTATGTCTGGTGATTTGAAAGAAATGGGAAAATGTTAGTGGTTACAAGACGCTCGCCAGATGTAAACATCATAAGTGATGGCAGAATTTATAATAAATGAAAACCATTAAAGAAATAAGGAGTAAAATAAAAAAGAAGTTTATAGTGTACGCTCACGCACACAAAAGGGCGTCAAGAGCAGTGACGTAGTGGGCATGACGGCATTTAAGAGCGTCATGCCATTTGCTGTCACGGCACACGAGTCGGGTTTACTAACAAGGCGCCAATACATGTGTATATCAAAAAACTGTTTTTTCAATATAGGTTACAGATAATTCTTATTGAAATTGTAACAGAATTAAAAAAGAGATTATTAGTTATTATATTCATAAAACACTCAAGGTCGCTCAGCGAGCTATGGAGAGGCGCTCGGTCACTGTGATAGACTCAGAAATGAGGATATCGATGAAAGAATTAGCTGAGTGGTGGGGGGGAGAGGTTGGATGGTAGATGGGGGTGGGGGGTTAATGAATGTTTACCTAAATGAGGGCCACGTATATTTCTCCCATAGGGAGACGCTACTTTGGAATGTGGTTTAAAGGTAGTAGAGCCATGCTACAGCTATATAATGTGTCAGCTCGACCAGGGAAGAACCACGCACGCACGCGTAAAATTGCAGCCCAATGCAATGTGTTTTGTATGGTAAAGGTAGAGAACCGAGAACCCTTTTTATTGGAAACGAGGCATTCCATCTTAGTCCTCAGGGGTGACAACGCATCTGCGTTTTGATTCTTAATCGAGGATAAATGTAGATGTCTATGGTCCACAGCATCCACTTACTATCAGGTTGACTGTGTGCTCCTTTGTCTCCCATATTCTATAAAAAAAAGTATATTTAAAATTACGTTTACACTAAAAACAATATTTTAACTACAGTAATTCTATCAGCTGTGTAAAATGTTTTAAATTGTTGATGTACAGGAACAAAGTATTCGCCTGTCAGGTTACACAAAGAACGTGTATAAAGAGATGGTACAACTAGTACGTGCATATTTTTACATTTGTCCATTTGTTTTTGTTTAAGCTTACTGGTATAAAGGTTAATTTAATTATGTATAATGTTTTCGGGTGAGAGATTTTTGTTACAAAGGATTTCATTGTTGCTCTGTTAACGTGATGAGACTTTCCTTAATGTGGTATTTAAATAAGAGGAAATATGAAATATTTTATACGTGATAAAGCCACGCTGCAGCTACGAGTATATTTATATAGCTATCATTGTTGTAGCATGAATAAGTCGGCTCGATACGGGAAGGAACACGCGCTTAGAGAGTGCCAGCGTAAAACAGCAGCTTGATTCTGCTGTGATACGTACGGTAATGCAGTGAACCGTAAAACCTTTAGAAACGAGGTGTTCCGTCTTAATCCTCAGGGTTGTCAACGCATTTGCATTTAATGTATAACATGATAAATGTAGACGTCTATGGGCAATAGCCTTCACTTACCATTCGGTGCACTGTGTACTCGTTTTGTCACCCTAATTCTATAAGAAAAATATAGTTATCTTGTTCGAAAAAAATTGACATTCTTACCACATATATGTTTTATAATAATTATTATTAATAAGTGTATTCCATACCCAACACTACTACCCCCAATATCATTAATGTCTGCACTAGGTAATACACGTCACTGTCGATAGTACGATGCATTAAAGCAGTTTGTTTATCGCAATGTCTATTCCATACTATGACTCCTCGTTTGGAAGGTAAACACGTACTTACTCTTGATTTATACTCTACAACAAATTTAGTATACATGTAAGTCACTTGGATGCTTGTGATTTTGATAAGCCAGTCAGATTTTATATGAGTCAGTCGTAACTCGTCCGTGAATTTAATAAATGGAATAAGTATGACAAATGGGCACATATTCCAAATGATTGGAAGTGGATGCTGAGGCCTATAGACACCAGCATATAACCTCCATTAAGAATCACAATGTAGATCTTGTCACCCTGGACTAAGATAAATTACCTCCGTTTCCGGTAAAAACAATATCCGGTTCTCTTTACTCTCCGTACAAAACACAGCAGCATTAAACTGCTATTTTCTTTGCTGTGAGAGCTTTTTCATTCCCCAGTCGAGCTTATCCATTCGTACTGCAGCCATAATATGGCTCTATCGTGTACGAAATTCGGTTATGTTTCATTTTACTAGAAAAAGTTAAAACATTTTCAATTATCATCATGCCACAAATTAGAAGTTAATTTCCTCACATCGAGAAATATGCAGAACAGCATTTATAGCTGAACAGAAAAAAATCACATAAGTCTTTTCATTATATTAAAATGTTGGTATCTAGAATACAAGATTGAATAAGATTTTGCCAAACTAATCTAGTACCGTTTTAATTATTGGCTATCTCACCACTAACCGTTATGAGAATAATTCAAGAACTAGGATTTAGCTGAAGCTAAAGCTTTACTTGTATTTATAGAGGTGAGTTCAAAAAATACATTCTAATCTAAATATATTAGCATTACATACCTGTCCATCATATCGCCTTCAGGTCTGTTGATGGCAGCATCTTTAGAAGCGGAGTATACATAGACCCTGGCTTCAGCCTTGTACCATTTGATGCTGTGCATCTCGCCGCAGGACTTGCCGTCGATACGGCAGCGGAGGCGTGCAGTGTTGCCGACCAGAACTGATGCATGATCTGTGGACAAAGAAAAGGTTTTAATATTTTAGGTATTTGACTATGTAAGGACGTAATAAGAATGTTTTATCTCAGCGAATGTTTATTCTTTATTAAAATTGCTCCTTCGTTCAAACGTAACTCATTTCTAAACGGTGGCAGATTTTAAATTAAAAAAATGCCAACGAAATTTTATTTTCTTACATCAAAGAAATAAATATATTTAATTTCGTTTCAATGTTCATTTTAAAATACGAGGTTACTTTTGCGTTTTATTTATTTTATCTTTGTAATTTCTACATTTTATTACGATAGTAAATAAATTTCATTGTAATGTTCATTTTAAAGTATGATTTTATTTTTACGTTCGATTATTTCAAATTAGTTTATTACGTGAAACGTCACTGATTAGTATTTTCTCCTGTATCGGGATAGCGGTTGACATAAATAAATAGTCAAAGATTTACGTTTAGACCATGAGCAATTATTTCCAGATGGTGTCAAATATTTTACGAGCGGTATTTTAAACCCGAAGTCACATTGTATCCACTGTGCTTCTAAGCCGTCGATATTTATAATATGCCGTTATTATGATTTTAATCGCCGTGTACCGGCGGCGTAGAAGAATCCTGTGTTCTCTCATGACTAAAACCTATTTTTCAGTATTAAAAACTATTAATATTAAAAATACTTACTAATATATATACAGTAAAGAATTTCATTTATTATGCTGCAATTATAAAAAGAGTATTGTCACAGTCTCCAATGATCGCAACGCCTTACCGCGTGCACGAGACAGCGTAGATCCCGGAACGTCTCCGCACGTAATTTTTATATTTCATAACTTTGTGTTATGACACACACGAACTCAATGAGTGACATACAGAATGCGGCCTCCATATTAAGAACAAATAAACTATACGGAAGTTTCTTCGTTTGTAATAACAATAAATAAAATTATTTACTATTTCCAATAACAGATCTGATCATTTTGGATCCCATTTTTTTCTTTATATACGAACTATGATGTTAAGGGAATTAATGAATTGATTTCATTTTATTAAATAAGTTATACGTTAAGACTGGTCTCGTCTTAATTTGAAAAATCCATCCTAAGGGGGTGGAAAAATATGTGGATGGGGATATGGATTTTAATGTAACCATGACACTAGTTGTGTCCATTCAAAAGGATAAAAAAATTAAACTCTCAATAAAAAGTAAAATCAAATTTAAAAATTAAAACATTATTTCCATGCAATAGCTTCTGAAGTCGGAACCTTAAGATTTAAGCTTTCTTTGAATATAATTTACCTATCAAATGTTAGAGCAAGGTCTTTTTACAGAGCTTCGATTTGAAACCATACCCACCAACACCACCCACAATAATATAATTCAATGGAAATGTGACAAATTACAGACACAAATATTGCTTTCTTGGCCGCCCACAAAGGCTCATTAATTATGATTGGTTTATAATTAAAATAGTCTTTAAACTTGTTTTTAAGAAGTATGTTTAAAAGAATATTTCCTTACGCTATAGATAAAAAAGAACAGCGTAAACACAGTTTCGGTGCTTTGACTTGTAATGTTTCTCCAAAATTGAAAAATATTTTCTTTTATTAATTCCATTAATTAATACCAAATGAAAAATGGTTTTTAATTTTCTTTAAAAAATAATTAATTATATAAAAGGACTTGAGTTATTATTCTTACAAACTTAAAGCAATAAACGTTCTATAATTTTGATACTTAGGAAAGTTTAACGAATTATTTCGTCTCAAAACATTAATTAAATAATGGAATTTTAATCAACGGAAACTTTTATCCGCTAAGTCTCTGACTTAATAGTCAGTAATCTAAACACAAATGATTTTCGCCGCCTCCATCTAATGATAGAATGAAAATCAGAGGCTGAAATGAGATCATCACAAGCCCACACCCAAGGAATACCTTAAAGGTTCTGAGCTACTTAAATCCATCGAGTTCTTTTTTATATCGTTGGGGTGACAAACAAGCAAACAGTCTACCTGATGGTAATTTGATGCTGTTGCCCATACACATCTACATTTGCCCTCAATTAAGAATCAAAATGCAGATGCGTTGTCACCCCTGAGGACTAAGATGGAAAGCCTCGATTCCAGTAATAATGGTATCCGGTTCTCTAAACTCATCATAAGGAACGCAGGAGCATAAAGTTGTTATTTTTTTTTAAATAAACTATAACTTAAAATTTATTAATAAGACTTATTATCTCAACTTAATCATAAAAATTTAAGTGAGAATAGTTGCTAACCAACTTTTTTGGTAAAATACTAGTAATCCTATTAATTAACATTACTAATATTCCTTTGAACCAATCCTGGTAAGCTTAAAATGCTTGTGTTAGGACTGCTTCACGACAGTAGTCAAATGGCGGATTCGAACACACGACCTTTTGAGTTCGTGATTCCATTAGGCTAATGTTGCTTCTTTAAATCTTTATACATCCTAAATAATCATTCAAAATGCAAAAAGATTAGAAAAACCTAAAGAAGATTTTTGAAGATCTATTAAATTATACCCAATTGATATAGTTCATAGACTTTCATTTGTTCTTTATCACAATATGGCGTCTAATTGTCGCCATATTAAATTTGGTAACTCTTATGTCTATAGTGCCCCTCACAAGATTAACACAATTGATTGACGTATCATCAAAATCGGGCCACGCGTTTAGTCTCTAGAGTGTCACAAAGGAACAAACTACATATAGTCTGATCAACACATTAACGTACTTTGTGTCGCGTAGTCGGGTAACGAGAAATCGCAAAAGCATATTTGTCATTCCCACCGGAGTATTAGCGCGTTTATTTCATTTCCAAGGTTTAATTTAATCTGCGACTCGCTTAATATTTTTATGAGTTGCGACTGGAGATCACTGCATTGCGATTGCAAGGTGCTATTAAATGGTGGGCGAGCGAGCGTGAATTAAGCTGTTTTATTCTCGTTTCGTTCGATGTTGAATTGTTTATCAAAACAAGTGTCTATTACAACGTTGGTACTAATTAGAAATGTCAGAATACTACTCTGATATAGATTAACGTGGTAGAGCCAGGCTGCAACTTTATTATAGTTATAGCAGGAAAGAGTCGGCTCGATCGGGGATCGACCACGCTCTTACAAAATACTAACGTAAAATTGCAGCGCCATGCTGCTGTGTTTCGTGTATTGTATAGATGTAGACAACCGGAGACCCTTTTTACTGGAAACGGGGAATTTCATCTAAGTCCTCACCGGTGACAACGCAGTTGCATTTTGATCCTTAGTATAGGATAAATGTAGATATCTATGGGCCACAATCACAGGTGGACTGTGTGCTCGTTTTTTACCCTTATTCTTAAAAAACAGATATCTATCACTAAAACAGATATAAACTATAATAGTTCAAAACTAAATATAGATCTCTTCATATAATACTTCATATAGGAGAATTTTCCATAGTTGACATGCTTATTTCGAGTTATCAGGAAGATGCTGCTGCCCATATCAGTTTCCATCTGTCGCCTCTTATGACGCCCACGGTACGATATGGGGTAAAGGATATCATAATAGCGCCACCAGAAGGTTTTACTATAACCAGTGGGACGATCAGGGTTGCCGATTATATATCAACCACTATTAAGTAGTTTGTGTAGCGTGTGAATTGACAATGATTGCACGTGTTGTCGTTCCATCACAGCCAGGACAGCGGGAAAACCCCGCCTGCTATTTATTTTGCTGTTTATTTTATATATATATTTATATATATATATATATATATATATATATATATATATATATATATATATATTTTTGTGTGTGAAGTTGTGCGAGGAAGATAACTTGCTGCTGAGTATTGTATTGTTCCACGAGAAGTTACTTTATATGCTTGCGTAAAGTTTTTTTGTCTTGGCAATTAACTCATTTTACGGATTTTATTCTCATTAATTAAAAAAAATACACTTCAACTTTTAATTATTACGATAACCTTCGTTAACTATACCATCCTGACGTTAAAACCCTCAGTTCCCTCGTGACCACGGGTAATTTAAAGTGCCCGAAATGTTGGAAATTAAAAAAATTAAAATTAAACGCGTTCAAATCCATCCAGTTTTATTCCATGTGTTGTTTTGCGTAAATATAAAGAATCGTTACTTTGTCTTAACTAAGTGATCATTGATTACCTCAGAACGTTATATTTTCAATAATAATCTTCAGGAAAATGATAAGGCATTACAGATTCATCAGTATCAGAGATCAAAAGGAAGAGATCATGTATTTTTTACGCAACCATGATATCGACATCAAGCTAGTGCACCTTCTTGAAACCTAGTTTGAGCGATCCCAAAATAGCCAATTATATCTTAGTAAGAAATGATAGGCTGACCGGACCTAAAGGCGGCACCTTGATCTACTACAAAAGGTCCTTGCAATGTGTACCGATAGATACTCCGCCGCCTACTAACTTAGAAGCGTCGGTCTGTAGGATAGCACTTACGGGCCATCCGCCAATAATAAGTGCATCAGCATACATGTCTCCCTTAAAAAGTATATTAGATTCCGACATATCGGCTCTATTAAACCTAGGCCCTAGCGTATTAATCGCGGGAGACCTAAATAGTAAACACGTTAGCTGGAATTCTAACGTTAACAATCCTGACGGAAATATTTTAAGAGACCTCACGGAGAGACTTAACTTCGATGTTATCGCTCCCGAGAGTCCAACACGCTATCCTTTTGCAAATAACCAACATCCGGACGTCCTTGATATAGCACTGCTAAACGAACGAACGAACTCCCAGCATTTGGACACTATACCTTATAAGATAGACTCGCTAGAGGAGGCCGACAGGGCGATTAGCGCCCTTTCGACTCACTTCACATCAGCGGTTGAAGAATGCTCCCGTAAAGTTCGTGTGTCGAGCGATCAATACACGAAACTTCCGGTGGATTTTCGACGGCTGATTAGAGAGAAGAATTCCGCGCTTAAAAAATATGACCGCTACCGCACGAAAGCCAATAAACTTCGGGTACGTTCTCTATAAAATGAGATTAAACAACGAGTAGCCGAGTTTAGAAACGATAGCTGGTATAACCTCTTAGAAGGTATCGAACCATCTCAAGATGCCTTCTGGAAACTAACGAGAGCTCTTAAAGCCGATATATCCTCACCGATGCCGCCTCTCGTGAGGCCGGACCACCCTGATCTCGCTCTAGACGATCTCGAAAAAGCCGAATGCCTAGCCGACAGTCTAGAGTACCAGTGCACGCCATCCACCGCACCAATAGATGCCGCTCACCTACTAGAGGTAGAAACGGAAGTAGAACGTAGGTCTGCGCTGCCACCAGCGGGCGAACCACTCGATCCTGTGACAGTGGATGAAGTCACCGAAACCATCAAAAGCCTTAAGAATAGATCAGTCCCTGGGCCAGACGGCATCAGCAAGAAGGTGATCAAATCTCTTTCGGCGCCACTTATTTACCTCCTTGTAGGAATATTTAACACTTTTCTCACGAACTGCTCCTTCCGGGACATCTGGAAAGAAGCAGACGTAATAGGGATCCCAAAACCGGGTAAACCGCGTAATCGTCCCTCTAGCTACAGACCCATTAGTCTGCTCAACACTTTGGGTAAGCTATACGAGCGCATTATTCACAAGCGTCTCCGTCAATACACCGAATCCAACAGACTCCTCCCAGACGAGCAGTTTGGCTTTAGAGCCAATCACTCATGCACCCACCAGATTCATCGCCTAACAGAATACATTCTGCCTGGCTTCAACCAAAATCCGATAAGGAAAATATTCTTCGATGTCACGAAGGCGTTTGAAAAGGTGTGGTACGACGGCTTGATTTACAAGCTGTACAAACTAAACTTGCCCGATAGGCTCGTGCACATCATACGAGCCTTCCTTTCGAACCGCACTTTTCGATATCGAGTGGAGGGAACCCGTTCTTCGAAGCACTTCCTCAAGGCCGGGGTCCAACAGGGCTCCGTCTTATCTCCACTCCTCTTCACACTCTTCACGAGTGATATCCCTAAAGACCCCGTGGTCAACACCACACTCTTCGCTGACGATACGGATGGCACTCTATGTCTCAGATTATAACAAAAATAGCTTTTTTTGTGTTTTTTCTATCATTTTCTTTTATTCTCTCATTAAAGCTCCAAAAAGCCACTAATCGCCTAGGCGAATGGTTCCGCCAATGGAGAATTGATGTAAATCCCAAAAAAAGTACAGCAGTATACTTTTAGCGGAATTCAACAGCAGGTTCCAAATCAAAAACGATTTTACTGTAAGACCGCCCAATCCCATGGGAAAAATCGGCCAAATATCTAGGCGTCACGTTCGACTCCCGCATGAGTTTCGCGACGCACACAAGTGTAGTACGCAACAGAGCCAAGTCAAAAGCTGCAGTTTTTAATCTTCTAGAAACATCTACATAGGTTAGTGCAGCAGCGTCTCCATAATAAAAATAAGGAAAGTTGGTAAAAATTACTTTGGTTATATCTGATTCTACGACAGGTGTTTCGCCTCTACACGAGGAATCCTCAGGTGAAGTGACTCTGCGGCGGTGTTCTCTTTTCTAGCGTAGTGGTGTTGGGACTTATGGTGGGATAGTGCACACATTGAGGGAGGGCGGAAATTGCTCTTTCTTTTAGGTAAGACACATAATATTAAACTAAGCGGATATAAGCACACTAATTTTTTAATTTCCGCAATGTAACACCTGATTATATTAATTAACAATTAGAAAGACGCTGCTGACTGTCTCCTGTTTTATTTTTAATTTTTCTCCTGTATCCTGGAGGCAGTTTACAAACATAAATTGCACAAGGACAAACATCCAAACACGGGACAATTATTTGTAGGCCATACAAATACTTGCTTCGTGCGGGATTCGAACCCGCGGGCCCTAGCGGAGCCACTCATTGCTAAGCCACTGCGCCACGGAGCCGTCAGTGCTTACCTACGGGACAATATTGGGTAGCAGATATTCTTACAATACCATTACGTGATCTATAACAGATCGTCTGCAAGCTATTATGAAGCGTGTCATAATAAATTACTTTAAAAATACACTTTGTTTCCTAAATAAAAAAAACATTAGTGAATTATGTTCTCGTTGTGTTGTATTGTTGTGTGGCAATTTCTTCTATTAAAATTATTTACTTTGACGAATGATAAATAATTAGTTACTCTATAACTTTGCTTGCACTTTAATACTTTGCTTGCTTTATTTTAATTCTTAATTAATACAAGTTATTAATTTTGATTCAACATTCTTATTCTTAAATTGTTTTTATAGAATACAAGTAACAACGAGCATATAATGCACCTGATATTAAGTGGATGTTAAAACCTCTCCATCCTTGAGTTGCTTAGTCCGAAGATGGATATGAGCTTATACTCATCTTCGTGATAAGCAACTCAAGGACGTGCCAAATCTGTTTCTTATTAGAAGAAACACCTCTGCACAACTTAACAAATTGTGGACCCTTAATGCGCAAACGTAACACTCGTCTGGGAAACTAAATACTTAGCCAGAATAGATTTTACAGGTCACTGTGATACTTATAAGACTTGTTCAGCTAAAAAAAGAAAAAAAAAGACTAAAATATAATCATTATCCTCGATACCAGTACGAGAATCTCCAGTTCTCTACACTTACTAAATGAAAAACATTAACAATATTCCACTAGATCTACTGGTATTGCGTTCATAGAGCCGTGGTAGCTCAGATGGTTAGTGCTCGCTGACAATTTCACAGTATGCGAGCAACCTGGTTTCGATCCCCGCCGACACCAATGAAATTATAATTTTAAGTGCTGATTTACCACATGCTAGGCGGTGAAGGAAAACATCTTGATGAAACCTGCATGTCTGAGAAATTAGAAAAATTACATTTCGAAGACATGTGAAGTTCACCAACATGCTTGAGGCGACACGGTGAACACTCCCTTG
Source organism: Parnassius apollo (assembly GCA_907164705.1). NCBI lineage: Eukaryota > Metazoa > Arthropoda > Insecta > Lepidoptera > Papilionidae > Parnassius > Parnassius apollo. Next base: position 1,519,785 of record CAJQZP010001189.1, on the reverse strand, counting down.
CCTTAAAACCCTCTCAGAAGAATTGAGAAGTATATAAGCTCTAACTTTGTGTTGGTATTCTGTGATAAAATGGTCCTACCTCGGTCGAGCTGAAACATTCGTGCTGCGAATATTTTTTTATGGTATAAGGGCGACAAACGAACACTTAGTCCACCTCATGATAAGTGGATGCTGTGGCTAACAGAGATCTACATTTATCTTCGAATCAAAACGCAAATGCGTTATGACCCCTGAGAACTAAGTTGGAATGCCTCGTTTCCAATAAAAAAGATCTTCGGATCTCTAAACTCACCATACGAAACACAGCAGTATTAACCCTCCGTGTACCAGGTGGGGTTTGACAAACCCCAGTCCTACAAATTTTGCGATAATTTTAAAACTGTGAACGCGCCGAAGTTCGAATTTTCAGTAGCTGGAATTATAACGTTGCCACTCCGACCAGTGCCGCTAAGTCGTTCCGGTGACAATCGCCAAGTTAGCTACACATCCTTAAAGTGCGTGTGGGCGTCACACACCCCACCTCGTACGGCGCGTTAATTAAAAGGTAAGATTTTTATTCGATGTAATTTATGTATTTTTTATTTATTTGTATTATATTATGTATGTTTAGCATTTTAAATGAATTTGAACTAGTTACAGATAATAGTTTACATGAAAAATGTCCTATATCAAGGAAGCTGATATATTACAAGCTCTTTAAGGTGAAGGAGACGACTTTGAGTTAGAATCTGGAGGTTCAGGACCGGGATCTGAAGGTGAATCTGAACATTTGAGTATTCAGAGTGTAAATTTTTTTTCCGATTTTGACAGTGACGACGATGTACCATTTTTAGAGCTTCGCCCGTCTAGACAAAGGTATTATACAGTCTTCTTGGAATATCACTATGGATAATTTTTTTACTAGCTACGAAGGTACAGAAAATTTACTTTATAACCATAAGCTCACCGTTTTCGAGAAGTAAATTTATTCCAGAATTTGGTATTTCTTTGATAAAAGGCCACTTATATTCCAGAAGGCAGAACCAAAAACTTCGAAGGGACCTATGCAATAGAATTGCTAAATATTTTGATGATACGCCCAAAAATTAAACAGATCTTACAGCAAAAAAAGTCTAATGCTCCAAAAATGCTTAATTTGCCCTATAAACAAAGATCGTAAAACAAAATACTCATGTAAAAAAATGTTATGTGCCAAATGTAATGCAATGCAATATGGAGCACACAGATTTTTTTCATCAAGTCTGTGGTCAGTTGAACATCGATGATCTCAAATAAAATTTATCTATCCTGTGTTCAATATATGTTTGATTATTAGAAAATATATTGTAGTTTGTGAATTTAAAACGATTGTAATAATTATAAGCGTCATTTGGAATTAGTATATAAGAAAATGACTGTTAGTTACATAAATTACAGAAGTTGTGTTTTTTTGTTCATTTATAATAATTATTATTTTAACAAATACTCTCCGCTCTTAGTTTTACTTAAACCTGATTATTATTGTGTATTTATAAATACCTTATATTTCAATCCGTAAAATAACAAAAAATATATACATTTTATCACTTTTATATTTTAGGGTTTGTCACACCCCACCTAGTATGGGACGAGACTTTTAGTCACCTGGTGCACGGAGGGTTAAGATGTCATTTACGCTGGTATTCTGTAAGGGCGTGGTTTTTCCCCGGTCGAGCCGACTCATTCGTTCTCCAATCATAATATTGCTGCAGCGTGGCTCTACTACATATAAAAAAAATTATGAGACTATGTAGATGAGTATAGCAAACAGCTATAGCGTGACTACCACGTATGAGAAAATCACATAAAAGTTTTGCTGATTTAGTCTTCGCTTGTTAGTGCCTTTTAGAGATATGCCGAGTCAGAACTGCGCCAATAGCGATACAACTCTGCCAAGACGTTTCAATTTCACCGAGAAGCGAGCCAAGTTCAGCTAACATTAACTAACTTTTCTAGTTTTTCGTTATGATATTCAGTACGATCTATATTTATAAACAAATTCGGATGATCTTGTTTAACCGAACAAGGAACATTTTGTATAAATTAAGAATTGTTTTTGTATTTGTGTTTTATTATTAAGAATAATTTACTTTTAAGCGACAGAACCTAAAACTTTTAAAGTTTGCGGTCGCACCCACCATTAGGCTATACTGCGGAACTCAAAAGATCCTAGTTTCGAATCAACCATCCGACTACTGCCAGAACCACTCTTAAGACAAGCATTTTAAGCCTAAAAATATTTTTTTCGATTTAGCCAACTGCCGCAGAAGGAAGATAGTATTTTTAGAGTGTAATTATGACCTCCAGACCGAATTTCAGTCAAGGTGGCCTGCCTCAACGGAGACTAGCTATCGGCACAGGGTAAGATTATAGTGCCCAAGTGTATGCGCACGCACAGGTGCACTCTCTATTCCCTCACTCTCATTATCCGATTAGACGGTAAACCAATACAACCGGAGAGGCTTTACGTGCTTTCTGTGGCACGGGGGTGAGATAACATCAACTTTCCTGACTATGGGCAGCTACTGAGAATTTCTTGTCTTAAAAACTCAATAAACTGGTTTTTTTGGGCCCGACCCGGGATTCGAACCCAGGACCTCATGATCAGCAGTCGCACTACTACAACTACTAAACCAACGAGGCAGTCATGTATTTTTCTTTTGCACGCGCAAAAGAAAAATACAAAACACTTTCTCAAAGTGCGTTAATTATGGTATCGTTAAATACGTTTCAGTTGGGAAAGTGTCAAGGATTTAACATTTTCTCTTTTAAGTAAACTTTTTAAGCAGACAGTCTCCTTCTCAATTGGAACTAGCGATCACAGGCTCGAAGGACCAGACTCCTCACATCTTTACGCTGCTCCCCGTCGCTGGTCTGGAAATTTTACGTCTATCGTAAACAGAATGGGTGCATATATCCATTTTGTAACGTAGAAGTGCCGCGCTGCAGATATGTTATGGAATATAGAGAACTAAAGACTTTTAACATTGGCAATGAGGCAATTCGTCTTCGGCCTCAAGGATGACAACGAATCTGTGTTTTGATCTATAATCGAGGATAGATGATAGGTGTCTATAGCGTACACTTATCTTCAGGTGGACCGTGTACTCATTTTTTACATTTATTCTTAAAAAACTCCATAGTAAAGAAAAAATACTGAAAAAAAAATAAAAACATTACAAAGCTATGATGCTTCATCACCATAAGAAACACAGCAGCATTTAGTTGCATTTTACGCTGGTATTCTAGGAGAGCGTTAACCCGTCGAACTATGTATGGGTCTACCACATTAAACCCTGTACCACACTTATTTTATCAACAATTTTTAAAATAATCTGTGACTTTGTTTTTTACAAGTTCCATTTATAGTTTTGTTGACATTTGCTAAGTGCTAATTAATTTTAAATTGGGTACGGTTCCCGCTTTTGGCGTGAAGTTTACATTTTGTGGTCTCTTATAGCATAAATTTTGCAAATTAATGAACAATTAATATCAGCATTGCGATGAGAGTCTGGATGTGCGATTTGGGTTGTACAAGACGATGGTGTATGGTGTAATAAGGGTTTAAAAAAAGATTTGGTTGCTTCAACAAGCAGAAAGAATGCAACAAAAAGTGTGACAAAGAAAACGTAGGCTAATGAAGTGTGTGGCAGAATTCGCAAGGGATGTCCAAGACAGTAGTTTTTCGACCAAATTGGCAACTTAGTGAAGATAGACTGAATTGAGAGTATCCTTAACCGACAAGCATATTTCGTAGATATTTATGAATGTAAATAAAGCAAGAGAGGCTTTTCAGGTTTGTGTCTATTGGGTGACAAGCGTGAACCGTTTATGTACGTATGTATATAGTTAACAGTATGCGTTCACAAAATATTGTTAGTAAATTTTGTTACGCTAAGACAGTGCGATATACCATCTAGCGCGTCATCACCAATTAACACCAGATGGAATTGTGGTCAACCACTGAGGGAATCTAGAATAAGATAATACAAGAAAACTTAGTTCTGCACATGAAATGTTACTGACATTGAAGCCATATTTTTTTGCAAAAGAGAGTCGTACGGGCGAATTAAAGTTATATAAATTGTGAAAAGTCCCTTAAAGAAAAATTTAAAGAAATAAACATATTAACTTTGGCATCGTAATGTATTAATGAAAATGTTATGTATGTAAATGAAAACAAAAATAGCTTTTATACTGATAAAGATGTTCATACTTTAAACACTAGGAACAAAAATAAACTAGTTACGCGAGTTACTAGACTCCAAAGAATTCATTTATGGGGCAATGTATTTGTGCTTTTACAACGAAATCCCAGAAAATGTACAAAATTTAGACGATTTATTAGAATGCATTAATGAAAATAACCTCTGGGAATGAGGTGATTGCCACCATGTTGCTTCTATTAAATTTCATTTCAAAATTGTACAAAACTATTGTAAAGTGAAAAATGTTTAAAAAAATCCCGCTGGGTTTTTGCTGGTTCTTCCCAGGACAGAGGTATTATCTGAATCAGTAGTAAATATAAATGACTTTCGTTAAGTATTATGCAATAATATATTGAATACAAATGATTCTATTCTATTTTATCACTTTCTATATTATTATTTTCTATCATATATTTATCAATTTTTAAGAATTAAAATTCATTTATGAGGATATATGCCAGTGGTTCATAAATTTAGATTGGCAGAAACTAGAAAATCTTTTCCAAAAAAAAAAACATAATACTTCATAACATATTTTCAGAAAATATAATGCAACATTGTTACAAAGTTTAAAGATAATTTAAGAAGATTGTGTGAAAAAGGCCTACTTTTTAAGAATACGGATGACAAACGAGCACAAATTTCACCCGATGGAAAGTGCTATCTACATTTATCCTCGATTTAAAATGAAAATGCAATGTCACCCTAATGACTAAGATGGAATGCTTTATTACCAGAATAAAGGGTTATTGGTTCTCCACACTCACTATATGAAAAATAGCAGCAGTATTATGCTGCTAATATACCCTGGTATTCTATGAGTCTCGTCCTTCTCCGGTCGAACTATAACCCTAATGTAACTGCATCGTGGTTCTACTACCTAAAATTATATGTGGAAATTATCTAGCTGATGCCCTAGCTACTGATATTGTAAAATTTGTACTTTTGTATCTTTAATATTGTAGAAAAAAATTACATAGCATTTAAAAAAAAAATCGAGAACGGCTTGCCAGTTCTTCGTGGAGAAGATATTGTTTACCAAACATGAGAAGATTTTGAAGTTAATAAGAGCTTAAAGCCAGTCTAAATTGCATATGTATAAAAAAGTGAAAAAAAAATTTAAGCACAACATTTTTCTTATCGAAAAATGCGATTAAATGCCGGTAAAATACACTTTTACTTTGATGCAACCGTAAAATTGCTGAACATGAGTGCCGGTGTTTTACAGATTCAACAAGAAAATTCTACTTGGCAGATGGTTATTTTTTATCTACAAAAACCTAAAGAAAAAAGTAAAGTACCGCATTACAAATTTACAAAAACCGCAGCGAGAGAGAATATTGCAGACAGGCGCTCGTTCTAACATGTTAACTGTGCAGCATTCAGTTAAGTTACACATTTTGTATGTTTTTTTTTAATTTGTTTTCGTGATATGTGTTTAAATAGTTTGGTCGTATATAATGTTTAAAATAAAAATAAAAACTTTGTGAGAAACTTTGATCAATTTATCGTTTAATGTTTAATTTCCATACTTAAACGCGTCTAAGGGTGACGTCACTCATCGTGATTGGTTCAAATCATCTTTCATGGTCTTTCATGTGACAAACAAAAATTAGAAAACTAAATATAAACTTTTTTTATTTAATATAGATTATATACTATATTGAAATTCTTATGTTTAATTTAACCACTGATTCGGAAAATACCTCTGTCCTGGGAGGAACTAGGGAGAAGCCCAGCGTGGCATTTTCGAAATTTAATTACCACGTTTTTGATGATTTCTGTCTGGAGATCTCTGAATTGACCCCAATGAGGCAATCTGTATGTTATTTTAAAGGCTATAATTGATGAATAGAAGTGAGTGTATAATATATAGTATATAATATAAAAAGAAACATTTTAAAGAAATCACACCCGCATTCAAGGTGTTCCTAGCATACGGAAGTGAGTGACTTGACGGCTTAAAATTGGTTGGATATGTCGTTGGCAGACTGTACGATTCGTCATTATACTTACCGTGCCTGCTTGAAGACGCTCGCTGGTTTGTAAAATGCCTTAAGCAAATTGTAGTGTGTCGTAGGCCGGTCGCAGAATTGATTAATACATATAAATAATATTTGAGTCTGTCTGGATATTTGCATGCTACTAAGATATGAAGAACCATTTAAGTAAAACGGATATTATCGCGCATATTATTTTATTTTATACTTTTTCAACTGTAAAGTGTTACAGCACCCATGGTCACTGGAGGGGGGAAGGGGGACTGAGTCCCAATGTCATAGTTAATCACGGCTACCTGCAGATTAAAATTATAAATTTTTGTTCTGATCTACGGAGTATGAACTTATAGTATCTTGAAGTCTTTCAATTGTAACGCTGCAATGGCGTGTAAGTCCATATAGCGACGGAAGAAATTTCAGGATATAGTTAATTCGCGCAACTACGATAAATATCTCCCCTATGAGGTAATCTATGGGGAGGCCTATTTTCAGCAGTGGACTTAGGCTGTAACGGTATAAACAAATGCAGCATACAATATTAAGTTTCAATGTTAAATAACAAAATTCAGTTGCACAGTAATGGAATGACTGAGGATAGGGTGACACGCTTAGCTTCTCATTTACATTTGTAAATTAAATATATTAACAAGGTCACGGGTCCTCTCGCAAATTCTGTTGTTAATGTCGGGTATCGCTGGACAATGAATTTAATGGTGTCCTTTAGATCTGCCATCGGTTACTTGATACTTTAATAAAATGTAATTTTCTTGAATATCTTGAGGGTTGAATAAAACTTTTTATACGAATTTTAACGCGTTTAAGTAACTTATATTTAATTCCCGACGTTTCGGGTGTCTTACATTATCGATGGTAACGGGGTGCAGGGTGCGAGGGGGGGGCTGTGTTTGACATTCCAATCTGATAGTACCTTCAGTTTTTGAATATCAGTATCTCGAAGCCTGGCAGTGATATGCTTGGGTTTGGAATTAATTTTGTTATTTATAGGATCCCAAACAGATGGCAGCACTCATCCATCTTCTGTATTGAAATTAGGATTTTTTTTTCAATAGCCTCGCGTATTGGATGATTTGTGGTTTATTCAATCTGCTTTAATGGTGGCGACGATCTTGAACATGTTCATAGTCTGCATACTTCATGGAGAATTGGTGCTTCACGTCAGCTATATGTTCTTTCACCCGGGTGTTTAATTTTGTCGAAACGTCGGGAAATAAATGAAAAAATAGTTAAAAATAAGTTAGTTAAACGTGATAATGTTCGCGTAAATTTAAGAAATCATTATCTTAAGGATGCAGAGAAGAAAACGGACAATACGTTCCTAATCGATTTAGTAGTAGTTTATTTTAATGAAAATGAAGTGAGAAATGAACAATACCGTCCAACTGACGGTAAGTGTCTAATGCAGTATTTGGACACCCGCAACCAACTAAAAAGGCTAGATGTGTTACCGGATTGAGATGTAAAGCGCATTAATTATATTGACTTTCTATATTCTTCATGCACACACCAGTGCAGATACTGCATTCACCTACTTATATATGTACATGAAGTCGTTTTTCCTCACGGGCTAAATAACTAGCTGTAAATTTCACAGTATGTTGCCATTTGGGTTCAATCCCTACTGGCACCAAAGACTTTACTAATTTAAATTTTACGTGCTGACTTACCACGTGCCCGGCGTTAAAAGAAATCATCGTGAGATAACTTGCATATCTTCGAAATAAAAAAAAAGGTTGTAAAACATGTGAAGTCCTAAACGGATTGGGAAATATTTACTTGCCTAAAAATCCCCTCAGAAACGAGTAAAGGGACTGCACAGAGTGATAAGTATATACTATAATACAAATAATAAACAAGTTTAAACGTTTGATTAAAAAATTGTACTAAACGTGTTATAATACATGAATGAAAATAATCCCTGGGAATAAATTGATCGCCACCATGTTGGTTCTACTGAATTTCATTTAAAAATTGTACAAAGTTATTGTAAAGTGATATATGTTAAAAACTTAATCTGGCTGGGTTTCTTGCTAGTTCTTCCTATGACACATACATCACTGGTAAATAAAAAATACTTTAAATAAGTATTATATAATAGTCATTATTGAATAAAAATCATTTTTAAATTCAACTTATTTTACTGATTTTATCACGTTCAATTTTAGCTTTTTAATTTCCTTCGTGTAAATCGTTAAAATTAAACGCGATAAAATCTGTAATACTAGTTTCTTTTAATGTGTAGTATTCGAGTAAATATAATAAATGATTATAAAATCATTCTTTTCTATTAAATTCTGTAAATTAATTTAACATTTATTCAGTCTCCATTAGGTAGACTGTGCGCTCGATTTTCACCCTTCATCATCATCATTATAGCCCTTCACAACTCCACTGCTAAACTTAGGCCATCCTCAAGGAAAGCCACAAAGCACGATCCTGAGCCACATGCATATATCGACTTCCTGCATTAATTACTAGATTCACCCTTACTTCATAAATAGGATTCTCTTCTTTGAAAGGTCGCTCTCAACTTCCTTCACAATTTGTTAGTGAGGTTAAAATTTCCGAAGTGTTGACGCATTTAGTACTGAAACTGCTTTAGTTTAAAGGTTGCTACTTCAGGCTACTTTGACGTAGAACGAATTAAGAACTTGGCGTTGATTCTGAATTCTGTGAAGTGACCTTAGTCCTCACGGGTAATAACGCATCTGAATTATTATTCGTAATCGAGGATAGATCTAGATGTCTATCGTCTACAGTAACCACTTATCATCAGGTGGACTGTGTTCTCGTTTGTCACTCTTATCCTATAAAAAATTTGGTGGCACATATGACGTATTAATTGGGACAGGAAAGAGACTTGGTTATTAATTGGTAGCATAAATGACACATGAATTGGGACAGTCGAGTTATTGTCCTATCGATTTGTCTTTATAGCTCACACTGAAGAATTCATTCAAGAAAATACTGATTAGGTGTGGTAACGGAAAGTTTATTTCTACGGTATCAAATGCATCTTTGAATTGAAGTATCGCAATATCATGCCCTTCAAGTTGACGTATTTATACGTTTATTCGTGGTAGATCCACGATGCAGCTATATTGGTGATTATTTTAACGTCTGGAAAAAAGGGCTGTAACAGATTAACGGAATAAAAGTCAATGCACTGATATTTTTCATTTTTTGCTTTTACATTAACATTATGAAATTGAACTGTCAATAAATACCACTCATTTGAAATAAACTTTCGGTAATAAAAAAATAAAAACAAAAAAATTTGAATTGAATAAATAAATCAATTAAAAACTATCGAAATTAAAATAATACGCACCCAATTAATAGTATCTATTCATAAATCAATTTCATAATATGTTAATGTTAAAAATGTAAAATATCAGCGCCATAAGCTTCTATTACGTTCATCTGTTACACCTTATTTTTTCCAGACGGTAAAAAACCACTCAGTATTATACTGTAAGTGTAACACAAATAGTTCAGCTCGACCAGGAAAGGACTGTCATATTACGCACGCTTTCACTGAATGCCAGCTTGAAGTAGCAGCTAAAGCTGCTGTGTTTCTTATTATTCTTATGGTGAGTGTACAGATCCAGACACCTTCTGCTGGAGACGAGACATTCCATCTCAGCCCTCAGGTGTGACAACGCAATTGCGTTCTGATCCTTATTCACGAACAGATCTAAATGTCTGTGGGTCACAGCTACAGCATAAAACATTATCAGCCGTTAATGAAAATACAACTGGGTCGCATTTGGGTGACAGGACCGTTCTCACCCGCGCCCGCGAGACCCGCAGTTGTTCTCAATTGTCGGTCTAATAGTGTAAGTCTTTGTTAACAGTACAATGATATAATTACTATGACGTAATATTCCTAATGTATGACCTCACTACCAGTTTATTTAAACTCTACTTTTATATATTTTTAATACCAGCTCATCATAAACTTAAACATAAAATGATATCGCCTACAGCGAAATTGTATTACACAACTGAATAACAGAGCAGGGTCAGGAAATACATTTAACCTCTCATTTACATTTGTAAATTAAATATAACGGGGTCAAAGATGACCCCGCAAATTGTATAGCTAACGTAGGGTCCCGACGGACAACGGATTACGGGGTCTAAGTTGGGACTCGCTGTTTTATAACTTTGTACGTTGCTTCAGTTAATATTTCGTGAGATACATTTGTAATGGTTTCTATAGAAAATGAAGGTTATACAGTCTTAACCTTTCTTTTACTTTATTTTTCAATTTATAATTATTTTACAGAATAAGGGTGACAAATAAACAAGGTCACATAATGCAGATACATTGTCACCCCTTAGAACTAAGATGGCAAGCTTCGTTTCTTATAAAAAGGGTATCCGGTACTTTATACTCACCATATGAAACACAACTACATTGAGCTGCTATTTACTTATTATCGGTAGAGTTGTAGTTAGTCAATATTTATCTGAATTCAAAGGGGGAGTAAGTTTACAAATAGATTGTTTGTTGAATCAAACTGGTTTAACTTATTTTATATTTCCGACGTTTTGAGTAATTTACAGACGTAGGTCAAGGGTAAACTGAGGTGTACGACATCTCAATGTCTTAGTTAACCATGGCTTCCTTCAGTTTAAAAATTATTAATTTTTGGTCCGATCTACGCAGAACAATCTTCGAGTATCTTGAAGTCTTGCAGTTGTATGCTTGATTTTTAATGTTGTTAATTATAGGATTCCAAGAAGATGGTAGCAAACAGCCATCTTCTTTATTAAACTGTATTGTCTTATTTTATGTATGTAACGCAATATGTGTTCGAATCTAGACATATGTGATGACTCTTTTTCTTAATCCTTGAGGTACAACGGCTGTAGATCCTAATTCAAATACTTTAGTTTATTTGGAATTAAATATTTAATTGATACAGTTCAATATCTGCTATATTGGATTAAAGTTACTTGAATTATACGAATTAATTTATATATTGCTGGAAACGAGGCATTTCACCTTGGTCCTCAAAGGTGATTTTTAATCAAGCTGTATGCTTGTTTGCCATCCTTATTCTATGAAAATGACATGAGATTAGCCTTCGAGCTACATCGAAATCCCAATTAAAACACGTAACAACTTGTTTTAACTGATGTGCTAATTTTATGACTGTTTTTACTCTATGATGTAGAAAAGTTAAATCACGTAGGGTTAATGTAAAACACCATTAAAGCGCCTTTTTTAAAATACAGACATCAACCTTTCTGGAGTTACGTACTAGAAACTTTTTCCATTTGATCCGGCGTACAAATGAAACTTTGTCACATGTATGGATGGACGGGCGGGCTAGACTTTGTTTTTATAACGAGAATCGCAAACCTAGCCGATGACAATGTCACAACGAAGTTGAAAACAATATATTATAATGTATGTATTTCAGGGTTTTCAAAAGATAATTTAAAAAAATTACGTGTTAAAGCTATATTATGGTTGTAGAACGCATGTGTCGGCTTGACAGGGGAAGGATCATACACTACCAGCGTAAAATAGCAGCTAATTTAACATATCTATAACTATCATTAACACTTCACACTTTAAGCTAACCTTACACTTTTTATACGTGGTAGAGCCATTCTGGAGTTATACTATGGTTATAGCACGAGTGGCCAACCCATTTTCTACAGGAAAAGGACGCTTCCACAGAATACCAGAGTAAAATAGTAGCTTAATGCTTTTGGTTTTCGTATGGTGAATGTAGGAATCGGAAACCCTTTTTACTGGTAAGAAAGCATTCTTAGTCCTCAGAGGTGACAACGCATCTGCTTTTGACTATTAATTGAAGATAGATGAAGATGTCGATGAGTCACAGCATCTACCTACTATCAGGTGGACGTTCTGCTCATGTTTATTCTTTTTCCTTTTAAAAAATAGATTACGTTTATTTGATTTTTTTATTTAAATTAACAATTCCAGATTTTTTTTCTGTTAGATATAAACCTCAGTTGTTGCAGAGAGTAGTTTTTATAATCATCACGCTTATTAAGCACATTGGCCATCGCATTACAAAATAACTTAACGCATTCGAACTATTTGGTTCATCGTTTATAATGCGCACAGCGAAGGAGTGGAATAATTTACTAGGATCTGTGTTTTCATCCGGCGATGTACTCGTAGGTATCTTCAAGACCAGAACGAAAAGGCGTCTGTTAAGCTTAGTCAGAGCGCTTTTCCATATTCATCTGTATCACCACTTAACATCAGTAGTATTCAATCACTGGTTTATACAAGTCAAGAAAAGATGAAAAACAGGATCTTCTGATAACAGCTGAATAAAAAACGTTGGTTTTATTCATTAGTATTTCTTTTTAATACTAATATGTTTTCCTTCACGTATTAGTGCGGTAAAGGTAAATAAACAATACTTTATAAAAGCGGGTAGAATAAAAAACCCGACACCTTCGCTTGGCTTTCGAGGTGTACAATAATAAAACTGATGTTACCAACACGCGTGTCAAGCGATTTGCGTCTTTTATAGACAATTGATAGAGGTGACTCATGTTTAGGAGTGAAATTTTTGAAAAGCTGCTTAAATTAATGAATATACGAGATATCAGATAAAAAAGGAAGGTTCTTTGTTCCGCCGTATGTACGTATCTACGCGATTTTTTTTTTCAGAAACGTAACTTGCGGTTACTTTAGTTCTGCAGCCAACTTACAGAGAAGCTAGCCAATAAACATAGAACGCTACAAATGTGTTGCCACCACCGAGGATTAGTACTTGGTCTCATTCCGAGATTGGAATATCTCATATCTTGTAATTTTTTTGACCTACCTTCAGACTGAAACATAACATTTTTTTTATTTAACTGCCTTTACGGCTCTGGGTTCTAGCCCTTCTGAGCCTATCATTTCTTTCGGAATCTTTTTTTTATAAATATTTTTCTTCACAATATGCTGGTGCGTCACATTATGAAGTTTTTGGGAGATTTTGACGACAGCTCAACCCAGCGGACAGTTGATGACGACAGCCACTCAAGTTAATAAGGCGCCCAAGCGATCAAATTAACTTGAGGTTTATATTAACATCAAATCACTTGTTTCGTCGTTTTCTCTAATAGTTCACACGCGCAGACACTTAATTCACAAAATCGTATCACTTTTACGAATCAAAATCCACTTCAAACCATTATTCAAGCGACAAAACAGGAGCAACAATCCGTTGATGGCCAAGTTCCCGCAAAAACTCTGAAACAGAACAGTTCAAGCACTGTTGTTTGGCAGCAGAAACAGGTAAGTTTTGTTTATTATGACTTTTTATAGTAACGCAAACACTATACGATGAATAAAACTATTTTACGGATTTTATCGTGTTTAATTTACTTATTTTTAATTCCCGACTACTACCGAAACTAAAAAAAGCGTACCACTGCAAAATTTCAAGACACTGTAAGCTGATTTTGTGTAGATCCGACCAAACTAATAATTAAAAGGTGAAATACTTCGATTCAACTTTAACATCAGGACATCAATCAACTCAGCCGCCCTTGAAAGGAGGGGCCTTCCCATGTCCCACCGGAAACATCGGGAAATAAATATATAAATATAGTTCTATTCAGTTATAATTCGAGAGTGTAGTACATTAAATAAAGTTATTGCCATTAAAGTTATTATGTCTGAACAATAACGCCAGTTATTTAAATCACATGTTCAAGAATTCCCAACTAAATTCCCAGTCATGGGGAAGTTATTGCCTTAAACGTCTCAAGAATAAGTAACAACCACTTTGAATCTTTTAAAAACTATCCCAATAAAAAAGAAATATGTCTACAGGAAACTTAGGCAATAAATGCGTAAGTTGGTAATTGGCTGAAAATTTATGAAGCTCGGGCAACGTCGGCACGGTTCGGAAGCGCTCGGGATTTGTGACTCGAGCGAACTTTTAGAACAGTCGTTGTTTTTAGAATTTATGGACGTTCTCAAGATCTGTTACGACATACTATATTTTAAAGGATTCCAAATTAGTTTCCCCATTTCAATTTATATCCTATATCTTAAAGAATAAGAGATTAAATTTAAAATACAATAACTGAATAGTATAAGGAAGTGATAAATCAACGCCGATACCCCTGTACAGATGAAAGGCCTGCAATTCCATTAGTATTGCAGTTGTTAATGGGCAGCGGTAGTCACTTACCATCAGATGAACTACATGCTTGTTTCTCCCCTCTTATATTAAAAAAAATAACAATTTCTTGGCGGTGAAGAAAAAAATCATAAAGAAACCTGCATGTTTGATAAAATAAATAGAATGTTCTTTTATAGAATCAGATGACAACAAACAAGCACAAAATCAACCAAATAGTATAAGAATGTTGTGGCCCATAGACACTAACATCCATCATCGATTAAGAATCAAAAATTAGATGCGCTGTCACCCTATGAACTAAGATGGGATGCGGCTACTTCACGCAAGTATCACGGCAATCTTTAAGTGATTTTTACTACTCGTTTAAATACGATTCTTTGAACGAATTTTACCTTTATGCTTAAATCTTACAAAGACTTTAAAAATCGGGACGTACTCAATTTTTAGTTTTTTTTTTTTTGTAGGAGAAGAGTAACAAACGAGCACACAGTCCACCTGATGATAAGTGGTTGCTCTGGCCTAAAGATATCTACATCTATCCTCGATTACGAATCAAAACGCAAATGTGTTGTTGTCATCCGTGAGGACTAAGATGGAATGCCTCCTTTCCAGTCAAAAGGGTCTCCGGTTCTCTGAACTCACCATACGAAACACAACAGCGTGGTCCTTCACTGGTCGAGCCGACCCATTTGTGAACAACTATAATACTAATATAGCTGCAGCATGGCTCTAGCATATACAAACCGATTGAATCGGTGAACCAATTTTGATGATTTAATGGTCCCATATGAGTTGATCAAGATTTGACAAGAAACTGTTGGTGTATATCTGCCACAATATCAACTAACCATGTAATGTACTTTGTGCTCGTTGGTCACCCTTATTCTATAAAAAAATGTATCTATATATTAATAAGTGAAGTGAAAACTTTGTATCATTTTATTACGCACACGGACTAGTGTAACACTTGACATGTTCAGAGTTTAAATGGAAAGGAGTGCAGAAAGCTAAAACTTAATTTAAAACATGTGCAACGAATACATTAAAATTAAATTTAATAAAACATACATATAAAAATAATTTTTTTACGTCCATGCTACCAACATCAAATGCATAATAGTCTGTGGTCAAATAGTGAGATATAGTTGTACACGAGCTATTGTATGTTTTAATGTGCAGTTAAAAGTGAAATACAGCTTGTTGAATATACACAATTAAAAGTTTAAATGAATTACGACCGAATTACCACTAGGCAAGTAGAATATAACAATACTACCACATAATAGTATGTACAGGTATACATAGAGAAATCGTAGTCATTGAGATCCATTTAATATTTTATCCTATTCATAATAATACATATTTTTAAATAAAATAAATAAGTAAAGATGCAGAAAAAAGGAAAAACAAATACTTAAATATCAAGACGTTGTGATCTCTAGTGAGTGTTGCTCGTAGGCACTTACGCCTTTGATTAATTAGTTTCGATTCGACCTTTAATTCGACCTTTGCTTGAACGGTGTTTGCGAGATTTTGAGAGTTTACGATTTATTTTCATTCTTTTTGTGTAGATTACAGTTAATGTGACTTTAAATTGACTCAGTATGTTGTATAGTTGATGTTTTTAAGCTATTGCATAGCTTCTATCGCGGGCCTTGAGCGCGGGGACCGAATCCAGAAATTCCGTAACGAAAAAACCTCACGCTTCCCACTCCGACGGGCACGGAGGTGTGGCGTTGAAAGCCGTGCATCGTCTAACGTCGTTTCAGTTCGGCAGACTTCGGCACTCGGCAGACTTCGGCACGGTGTTTGTGTGCCTGCGACTAGACGTATGCGTGTACACTAGCTGCTAACTCAATGATAAAAATTCCTGAATAACCTACATGTATTGTAAGATATTAAAAATATTTTAAAGAATATTAACTTCTCATTTATTCAATAAGAGAAAAAAATTGTTTTCTTGTCGGTCACCACGCTCAAAAAGTGTAACTTGATTTAATATCAAAGACTTAACTGCATAAATAAAATAAATAAATAATTATAATTGCATAAGTTGATAAAAATGCTATGCAATAGCTTTACCGCGGCAGTCACCGAGTGCCACACGTATTTTTTATACTTGCATTAGATTCAGAATTATGCTAAACGGTCCAAATGTGGTCTGTGTCATAAATAGGTGTATCCTTAGTTTAAAAAGATGCTAATGACTTCAATTTCTTTCTGTATGAAGATATAAATATATTATTTCACCCAGAGTCTGTCGAAATATATGAGTTTGTTTATTGCCGCCTGCAAATTGCAACTTTGCCAATTTAGCATGAATATATGCAGAATTTTGACAATGTTACATTCGCAGCATGTAGATTAAATATGCGACAGAGATGGACATGTATACAACGACAAATGAACAAAGTTTTGCAATTTAAAACTACAATGGTGAGTATTTTTTATTAATAAATAAAAATATACCTGTTGATTATATGCACATTTCTGGCTGGAAATACCTATTCCAGTTTTCAATAACGTGATATATTTGAATTTCATTATCACTGTAGTAGCGGTGTGAGAATATTCACTACTCCAAATGGTCCCGTGGGTGTCGAAGAGGCGATAGAGGGAAACTGAAACAGGACACAGGCAGCAGCATGTCTCTGATAACTGCTCAAAACTATAAAAAACGGTTGGTTAACAAGTCGGCTGCCAAATGTGGCAACTGGCAATTTCCCCCCTTGACGTAATTTATGGGGAAGGTCTATGTTCGGCACTGAACTTTTACAGGATATATTTGAATATCAAAGTAGATATAATAGTGCTCGGGTATAGGCTCAAACACATTTAAAAACGCAAACACATTTTGTTTGCAAGACCGATCGCTTAATGTGAACACCAGATGTTAAGTGGACGATATGGCTAATAGCTAACTCCATTATTGATCAATAAAAAAAAAGAAAATGCTTTATCAATCCCTTTTTCATGAAATAATGGTGACAAGCGGACTCTCAGCCTACCTGTGGTAGAGTAGTGTAGTAGAGTAGTGATGGTAAGTGGATGCTGTAGCCCAAAGACCTTTACATCTATCCTCATTTAAGAATCAATATGTAGTGGCGTTATCACCACTGAGCAGTAAAATGGAATGCATCATATCCAGTAAAAAGGTTCTCCGGTTCTCTAAAGTCACCGTACTAAACATATCAGCATTGAGCTGCTATTTTACGCTGGTATTCTGTAAGAGCGTGGTCCTTCCCTGGTCGAGTCGACTCATTCGTTCTACAACTATGACATATAATGGAATGCCTATTTTCCAGTAAAATGATCTCCGTCTCCGCCAGTAAGAAACATGGTAGCAAGCGATTATTAAATGTTTATAGTTTGTGCTAGCTTGGTGTGTCGAACTCATTCGTGCTACAGCCAAGCTCTAGCGTGGCTTTCATCGGTATCATCATTACAACCTTTCACAAGTCCACTGCTGAACATATGCCATACCTAAGAAATGCCACAAAGCGGGGTTCTGAGATTGATTTATACATTACACTAGATTAGTAATTACCGCGGCAAAGCGTTGCCACTGCACACATGGCCACAGCCATATGCCTAGCTAACGTCAATTCAGTGTTTGATGTGACGTCGACAGAGTTGAGCCGCGACAAAAAATTGGTAAATGGTGAAAGAATGCGATTCAAGGTCACAAAATATAATAAATCAAGCTGAATCACTTTTAACGCATAATTTTTACTTCTTGTTTTCATGTATAAACGTAAAAAAACCCAAATAATTAAATAAAATTATCGAATAATGAGATTTAGGTTCAATGTTGCCAATTTCCGCCGTTTTGACTATCCCAAATTAAAGGGAGACTATATAATTAATGGAGTAAGTTAATTTGTCACAACAACATGGTGTCAGGTGTGGGGTCATAAGCATAGTAAACGCTTAAAATCGAGGACTTCAATAGAATAATTGCAACATATATACATAGCATAATATTTATGAAAAGTAGTAAACTGTGAAATAATTCTATAACGTGTGTCTTGCAATTCACAATGGAGCACGCGCGTCCACCTAATGAGTTACAGTTAGAAGGCGGACCCGTCAGCAGGGCTGATGCTTGGGAGAGGTGTAGACAATAATTCATATTATTTGTGAAAGCTTTGGGTGTGCACTCGGAGACATCGGCAGTAAAAGCAAGTTTACTTCTCAATTTAATTGATCCAGAAGGATTCGACATTTATCAAACTTTTACGTTCACTAAAGAAGAGGATTGTGATGATGTGCAAATAATATTGAGTAAATTTGATGAATATTTCGGAACTAAAATTAATATTACATTGCTTAGATACAAATTTTTTACTCGCAATCAAGAGGAAGGTGAAAACATACAGCAGTATGTTACGTCATTGCGGTTATTGAGTAAAAATTGTAAATTTGCAACTTTAGACGAAGAGCTCGTTTGCTCAGAATTTAGGACCTAGACCTGGACAAAGCTGTGAAGTTGTGCCAGGCCGAAGAAATTTCGCAAGAGATTAGCCGTCAGCTAAGTACTAGTGGTATGTGTGCTAGTGTAGTGCAGGTGACAGTGTCAAACAAAGGAGAGGACAACGCGACGCGCAGCGCACAGGCGCCTCACGGGGCTCCGCGCTGCGCTGCCCGCGCTGTGTACTCGAGCGCTGTGCAATGCCTCGATGTCCGGTCGTTTACGCCACGTGTTTCATTTGTGGTAAACAAGGTCACTTCGCTCGAGTATGTAAGCAGAATTTTAATAGTAATAAGGCCGGTATAAACCGTGTAATGATATTGAGCAAAATCAAGAGGTTACGCGTTCTATTGATTGTGAATCGTTTTTTATATCAACTATAAATGGTCAAGAAAGTTCTTCAGATGGCTGGTTCGAAATATTATATTTTGAGAAGGGTATCGAAAACTTTAAATTGGACACGGGGGCGGATATAAATGTTTTATCTTTTGAAAGATTTTTGCAACTGGGTTTTGATTCCAATATAATAAAAAATCATTGTATTAAATTAGAATAGTATAGTGGTAATATAATACCAGTAAGAGGCGTTTGCTATTTACAATGTTTTTATAAAAATGTTTGTTGTAATTTAAAGTTTGCGATTGCCGATTTAAATTGTCAAAGCGTGCTGGGACGACAGTCGTGTGAGAAGTCGGGTTAGTCAAACGAGTTCATGAAATTAATATATCAGACTATGATAACTTATTTAGTGGTATTGGGTGTCTTCCAGGAAAGTATCATATTGTTTCAGACGAATCCGTACCCCCGGTGATTTGTAATCTTAGGAAGATTCCGTTAAGTTTACGTGAATGTCTAGCAGATGAGCTTTAAAATATGGAAAACCAAGGTATAATAAGAAAAAGTTTCTCATCCAACTCAATGGGTGCATCCACTAGTTCTAGTCGCAAAAATGGACAACGGGATTCGCGTGTGCTTAGACCCTCGAGAACTTAACCGTGCAGTACGGCGCGCGCATTTCCAATTGCACACAGTGTCGGAGCTCGCAGCGCGGCTACATGGAGCACGCTTCTTTTTCCGTCTTGTATGCCAACTCAGGTTTTTGGGCTATACAACTGGATGAGCAGAGTGCAGACTTGTGTACATTTGCCACACCGTTCGGTCGATATCAATTTCTTCGTTTACCGTTCGGTATTAATTGCTCATCCGAAGTATTTCACGCTAAAATGAGGCAGCTTTTAAAAGATTTAGAGGGCTTAAAACAATGCTGCAAAAACAGCAGCAGTCAAAAATGTACTATGATAAACATTGTAAACCGTTGCCTAAACTTAACATTGGTGACGAAGTAATATGTATAGATGGTAAGAAAAGAACTCCAGCTACTGTAATAGGTGAAGGTGATACTCCTTATTCATATGTAATAAATAATAAGCTAGGAAGACCACTCCGACGCAATAGGCGTCATTTAATTAAGTCTTACTCAAGTCAAGATTTTAAAATATAAAAAAAGATATTTTCATCCCTGGAAATGGAGGGGGTGGCAATTTTGTGCAATGCAAAAAATCAAAACAAAGCCCTGATAAGATAAATCAGCGTAACGAGAACTCTAGTTCAAGTGAAAATAAAATTGCTCAAAATGTACTCAATGATAATAATAATGAGGCATCCACACCATGGTCACACCCTCTCACACGCAGTAAGGCCCGACGACTCAACATAAAAATTTAATTAATTAATTTTAAGGTATAAATATAATAAATTTTAAGTTAGAGTTATAAGAAATTTCGTTTGTTTCAGTTATTTTTTTATATAAGGGGAATGGATGATATTGTATCTTTATTAATAAGGGGAGATGTTGTGGGTATTTGTATTATTGTATACGTAGGTAGTTATGAGAGGAATAAATCAGTTGTCTCGCTAACGAACGTGTATTATTGCAAACACAACACCACAGAAACCCGCTATTGCATATTTCTGTGTCTGTCTTTATCTAATCTTAGCGACGGCATTATTTTCGCAACTTGTGTAATTGAGATAGATATATGTTTATTTAAAATGTTTAGTAACTTCAAAGCTACTTCGTCGCGGTTGAATAGTGGTTACACTTTTTTCGACGCCCGGTAATGTGGTTTGCACCTCTAGTTTTGTATAACTCAATGGGTTCTGATCCACCTGCATCCATCGACTTCCTGCATGTCTTACTAGGTCGTCACTCCATTTAGTGGTGGCTACCTCACACTTCGTCTACCGATACGAGCCTGCCAATCGAGAAACTTGTTTTCCCACAAAAATTTTAATTTCTTGTTTTACTTTTATTTTTTAATAATTACAATATACGAGATCAGAAACGAATGTTTAGATATAAATCATTTCTTAACTTGTACCATAATATTCAACGTCTCGCATTTGGTGCCAAAAACTTGGCAACTTCTCGAATTAGCCAGCAATTTATGTAGCGGTAAAAATGTTAATTTTGCGGATAATATTCCTGTCAGCGGATATTATGTAGGGGGAACTAAATGTTTCTATATGCTGCGGAGTATATTCGTAGTTACTAAACATACACCGCACCGTCATATTTATGTAAATCTCTATCACCACAATCTAAAATATAAAAAATAATATTTGTTTGTTTGTATATTATGCGCTGCAAAACCGTTGATTAAATTGCGGTAAAACTTTGTCAACTTATCGCTTACACTTGCGCGAAGGTGGCATAGTAAAATTAACTACAGCAGGTGGTGTGCGTATTGTTCAAATTTATTTGAAAACCATATGTCATTTAATTTCAATGAATGTATTAATCATTCCATAAAAATGAATATAACTCTTTTAAATTTAAAATGATAATTCCACAGTTATTTCTTCTGGGGTAGTAGATCGCCGGGTACTAGCCAGTAATCAAGATATTTAACTAATGGATACTAAACTTTTTGTCAATATATATAGCACCACGAAAATCCGTGGGGAAAGAAAATAATTTACTCCTTCATATAAGTTTGGCATTATGGAATCCAGTGGAATAGACACACAGATAGTGGACATTCTTACATCGCCACTAAAGTAGATATTTAAATTAAACTATAAACATTACAAAAAGAGACTCGAGGTATCTCAAAGGCTATGCAAATTTTAAAGAGTTACTCTTTTAAAGGGCGGAAGATACTGGGATCTGGTGGTAGCTCTTTGCCCCCTCTTCTATAAAAAAAAAAAAAAAAAAAAAAAAAAAAGTACGCGAGTAGTACGGGTTCTGTCCCCCACCAGCAACTAAATTGCAATTTTAAATGTATAAATAGTCAATACTGCTGTGTATATATATATATATATATATGCAAAACCTTCCTTGCAAAGTGCCTTCGTCCAATAGAAATATATTGATTTTTTTATATACAATAAGGGTGACAAAAGAGCAAACAGTCTAATGGTAAGTGGATCCTCGATTTAGAATCAAAATGCAGATGATTTGTCACCTGTGATGACTCTGATGGAATGTCTCGTTTTCAGTGAAATGCGTTTCCAGTACTCTACACACTCACAATCAGAAAAACAGTAGGAAGTAGGCTGATTTATTACGCTGGTATTCTGGGAGAGCGTGTTCCATTCTGGGTTGAGTTAAAACTAGAAGAGGTCTAGATTTTTGATAAGAAAATCAGTGAATCAGTTAGTAAAAATATAAATTTTATTATGGAGGTGGGGGGGGGGCGAGGTGGGGGGGGTTGGGATATGCCATTTTTTTTTCCCTTTTTTTTTAATTGGGTTGGTTTGGGTAATCGGACAAAAAAATAAATTTTAAAATAGGTGGCTTTATTCTTTTGCAGACCCAAATAATTCAAGATTTTTTTATATAGCATTGGGTGACAAACGAGCACACAGTCCACCTGATGTTAGGTGGATGTTGTGGCCCGTAGACATCCACATTTATCCTCAATAAACAATCGAAATGAAAATGCGTTACTACCCGTGAGGACTAAGATGGAATGCCTTGATTCCAGTGAAAAGGGTCTTTGGTTCTCGCTCACTTTCCGTACAAAACATAGCAGCATTATGCTTCTATTTAACGGTATTCTGTGAGAGCGTGGTCCTGCCCCGGTCGAGTTGACCTACGCGTACTACAACTACAATATAGCTGCAGCGTGGCTCTACCACCTAAAAAAAGGATTCAAGAAAATTGGCAAAAGTACAACTGGATAGGTCTAATTGGTGTGTCTTGCATTCTCGTCGTCGTGGTTACTATGTGGTAGAATTGCTGTCCTGCCCAGTATTCCGTGTAATAGCGGGTAGGTCCTATCGTCTTCCAAATTTCTGCCAACAAATAGCAGTTTTTGTATTCTACTGCGGTCCGATCTTCAGGATATAAATAGAATACTAACCTTTAGTGGTGAGAACGCAATTGCATGTTGATTCTCAATCGAGGATAGATAGATGTAGATGTCTATGGGCCACAACATGCACTTGGTGGACAATGTGTTGTATTATCATACTTTTTCTATCAAAAAGCCATCACTGGCAATAAGCACTGTCTTGTTTTACAGTGCAGTGGTCACTTACCATCAGGTCGACTGAAAAATCGTTTTTCACTTTGGTTTTCATTTTAGCTGAATAAGGAACTTCACTTAGTTCAAGAGTTTACTTATTATAATATATTCAAATGTGTTAACTCTATCGTTACAGTCCAAGTTCTGGACATAGAACCCCATAGGTTACGTGATACGGTTGGCAGCGTGATACTGCTGTCCATGTCCTGGTTTGTTGCTCTTAGTCGCCACTTACGACACGCGCGGGACGATATGGGGTACTCGGATATTCTTGCATCGCTTCTACACGATATTTTATATGTTCAACGATTCCATTTTCATTTAAGAACCCTGACAACAATCAATACAAAAAGATGAAAAATATGTCTCATTACGTTTAATCCTAAGTCTTATTTCGCATTCGTTTGGTAACAAAGAGTGTCATTTACATTTTTTTTTGCCAGTTTGTTTGTTTGTTTCCAACCCGGGTCGGGCTCTAATTGGTAGGTAAACAGCGTTACGCATTTATGAGACCTTGTGCTAATCTGTCTAGTGATGGGAATAACTTTATCGATCAACAGTTGAGGAAATACGTTATTGTCGTATGTGTGTGTTTTGTTGAAACTTATAAAACAGTTTTTTTTTAATTAGTTACGTCTGTAACCATTATTATATTGACGGCTCTTGGCGCATTGGTTTAGCAATAAATTACAACAATAAGAGCTGCGGGTTTTGATCTCAGATGAAACAAGTATTTCTATGACCTACAGATAATTATTCCGGGTCTTATTTGTCCTTGTGCAATTTCTGTTTATAAAATGCCTCCACGTTACAGGAGAAAATCCTAGTGTGAAGGTTTCCTTTTAAATATACTCCCTCCTTTTCCTAGACATTCTTAACAATTGTAGTACGCCACATTCCATGCCAGCATCACAATTTATCCAAGCTCGCTAAAAAATTTTTAAAGCAGTATATCTGGCAACACTGTATCAACCCGTCCGTCAATGCAACTTCATTACGTTTTTTTGTGCCAGCCATCACGGTGTGTTTTTATAATTTTTGTTGTAAAAATTAAATATGTTTAGTGTAAAATCAATTATTTTGTATCCAAAACCTACTAAAAATAAATTTATTACGTATCTGTGTGTTAATAATTTGATTATGTACTTGGGAAAGGTTGATATTCAAAATGGAGCCAACCGATCAAAGGTAAACAAAAATCCTATTGTTCGAGGTAGGTGCACGTGTATATAAAATAAATAAAGTTAAAACATTTATTACATAATAAAATCAGATTTACTGTGCCCATTTATTAACAAGTATGATAAATTATCGAACAAATTCACTATTAAGGGTTAATAACATAACCTCGTCACTCATATAATATGAAATAGTAAATAGGTATTTCAACCTATAAATGTGGGTTGAGATACATTGTACAGAGATACGTTGAGAAATTTTAAGTGATATATATTAATGTTTTTCTTACTTTCATTTACTTACGTTGGGCAGCAGACTCGGAAATTATACACCCTGAGATTTGGTAGTATACCCTGAGATTACAACTAAACTTTCTTTAGTATCAGAAAATCCTGATTATGAAAAGAAATAAGTGCTATAAATAAACTTAACTCATGGTTTTATTATGTTTATGTAAACCTTTAACGTCCACAAAAAAATGGTAGAACAAGTTAGAAATAATAACTGAATTCTGGGACAAAATTATCCGGTGTGTAAGGGAGAGTCACTTTACTAGTCCTTAAAATTGTTAACTCCCAAACAAATGGGATTTAATAGATGCATTTTTAAATCTAGACAGTATATTATTACATATTATTTTGTAGACACATAAAATAAAAAATAAAAAGCTACATAATATGACACTCCCCTATCAGTCATTTTGGTGTTAGTAGGCCTATGTGCAGCTGTGGACTTTTGTAGACTGCAATGGATGGATGAATAATATGACATGAAAGTAAGAAAAAATGTAATATGGGAACTGTTTTACCTTGATATGGAATATCAAAAGGTTACAAGTTAAATACACTTAAGAGGTGAGAGTAAGTCAGCTCAAATTCTAATTTCGCCCCCACTTCCCCGCGCGTCGTATGCTATGTACCGACATGTTTGTAATCACTAATACTCTAAGTAGATAGGTCGTTAGATACTTATTTCATTATGTTTATCATATATATGCCTGTTTCTTAACGCCAACCCAGTCGCTTCTTATTTTTATAACGGTTTATCCCATTTTAATTTTACGTCTTCCTGTTGCGTAATGTGTTTTCTGATCGTAAGCGACACAACTTCTCTCTTCAAAAGCCGGAGCAATACTAACGGAGCGACAGGAACCAAGCTTACGCGCCGATAGTTTAGGTAATTTCTTTTTACAGTGAAAATAATGATATTTAAAAAAAAGTAAATAACATAAGCACTGCTTTATAGTCAGTTCAGTTAGTATGCAAAGTTTCATGATCTTATTTAAAGTATTTTATGAATAACAGCGGTTTATTGTTCAGTTTGGAGGTAACTTTGGATTTTTTTTCTATCGAGAAAATTTTACGGAATCGTGTTTTCGTCTAACATAAACCTTAACATTAATCCTCAACTTTACCATATATTTATCTCAAAATTAATGCTGCAATACTTTCGGCATAACGGAGGATCTTGCTAAGCCATTTGAGGTTATATTTCCCCTTAAAATATAAGTAAGCAAAAAGTGAGCAATAAATAGCATTTAGGCTGTTTAGAAAAATCTGAAAGATTGAACCAACCTATTATTCAAATTATATCCCTTGTGATATATTTGGCTCCATACGTTGCCAATGAAACCAGATTTGACAGATATGCAAAACAAAAATAGTATTGTAAGCATCAGATTGAATTACAATAAATTTGTTAAATTATTAAAAGAATAATAAAAAGACAACAGATAGCCTATAAAATGTTTCATGACTTAGATTATTGTCAATTTTAAAAAATTAACAAAATATAATTAAAAACTCAGTGAAGAAGATAAACAATAAATTATTATTATTGAGATAGTAAAACAAATATAATATAATAATTATTATATAACAATTAATATAATAAGACGAGAAAATAATATAGAGAAATATATTATTTTTTTTGAATAAATAGGAATTTTATTTACGCTCGCTGTTATATCCGGCACCAATGAAATTGTTAATTGCAATTTTTTTATTCTGGGTGGGAAACCTGCATGTTGAGGAATAAGAAAAAAATATTTCGAAGACATGTGAGTTCAGCATTTGAGTTGAATGGCAAGTAATGGTAACTTTACTTACATTACTTACTTTAATCATAGGCACATTATTGCATTCGAGCTGTATTATTTAATTTAATATAACCTAAGTTACAAGGAAGAACGAAGTGTTTAGCATCATTAGGTTTTAAATAGAATGATGAGTTGCAAATTACAGCGGTACATAAAATATTAATCTGGCAAAATATAAAAGTTACATACTTCAATAATTAAAACAGTGGTAAATTAAACGATTAAAAAGAAATTTAAAAATAATTATACGAAATAGTTTATTGTAAGATATTAAAAAGTTATGACAAGTTAAAAATAAGTAATATGTTAAGTAATAATTAAAAAATAAAATAAAGATGGATTTATTCAGTAAAATTAAGTATGGTATCATTCATACCTATCATGTTATTATTATCACCTTCATAACTAAAACTAGGTATGGTAAAAGCACAATAGAGTTATGCTGACAGATGCATACACTGATTGCCAAAATATGTTAGCAACAAAATAAATTGTTGTAGTAAGAGGAAATTATGTAAAAATACTTAAGAACTATAAAAATTTTATGATATAAATAGTGACTAAATATATTGTGCATAACCCATTTTGGTTGCTATTAGTAAAATGAGGTTAATAATGTTGTGCTTTAAACCTTATTATATATGATAATGTATATATAATGTTATGTAATATATATTCAGTGGCAAATTTCTGACCTTAGATGGTAGTAATAATATTACAAAAAAAAACATTAAACGCATAAAACCGTTTGAAATATAAATTGACACTTCTCAACTGGATGGAGAGAAACCAATGGAATGAGACAAAATTTGGGTTTTAGTCCTTCATTGCGAATAAATTACATAGATATTATTCGATATTAAAGTAGTATATACTTATATTTTTGGGAATGGTAGAATACAATACAAAACTTTGAGCAAAATAATACAGATTGAATAAAACTAAATTTAGACTTTAGAGAGGGGAGACTCTCCCCCCCCGGTTGTAAAGTAGTGAAACCGATAATTAAATTTTCGGTAATAAGATTTGTAACAATACAGTTATAATGAATAGTAAACTTACTACAACTAAATAATACTCATGTTGTACAATTTTACCCAGAGTTGATAAAAATCCTGCTTCATGTATTAACAAGATAGAGAGGGTTCTATTCATTAACTATTGAGGATTCAATACTTAAAATTAAATAAAAATATGAAAATTTAACATACAATCTAAAATTGAGCCAAGTAAACAAAAAACAGTCAGAGGAAGTCTTTCAAGTCTTTTCAACAAGATCATGAAGCAGTGTCAAAGCTAAAACTTGATCAAATTAGTAACGAAAAATAATAAAATTATTATATACTTAACAATGGGGTTCTGTAGGCATGCCCTAGAAACCATGGCAGTTATATTAGATTGGGGGACGATTCTTCTTTTATGTATTTCCTCTTAATATCGATGAGTCAAAAAACCATAGGTTTTTGTTTTATTTTCACATGAGAAAATATTTTGCTGAAATATGGTACTGAGATTTAGAAGCAATTGCCTTACTTTAAACATAATGAAGTTGCATATACTGCTTTAAAAAAAATTTTTAGCGAGCTTGGATAAATTGTGATGCTGGCATGGAATGCGGCGTACTACAATTGTTAAGAATGTCTAGGACAAGGAGCTTCGTATAATTATGGTTGAACTTCACTTAAGGTAAGTTCATTTAACCATTTAATAATATTCTCTCGATAAAAAATCTTCTCAAATGTTCTTAGTCTATGGGCCTCCCCCGAGAAATGCAACAAATCAGTAACGAAAAATAATAAAATTATTATATACTTAACAATGGGGTTCTGTAGGCATGACCTAGAAACCATGGCAGTTATATTAGATTGGGGGACGATTCTTCTTTTATGTATTTCCTCTTAATGGCGATGAGTCAAAAAACCATAGGTTTTTGTTTTTTTTTCACATGAGAAAATATTTTGCTGAAATATGGTACTGAGATGTAGAAGCAATCAAATAAAGATAATTAATGGTATAGTTTTATTACAAAGGGCTCAATATTATGAGTATAACATAATGAAAAACTTGTTACAAATTATAGATGTAAAAGTACTAGAAAGTCTCACAAGGGTTTGGCAAAAGAAGTCCAAAAATTGTCAACGTAAGAGAACCCCCACATGATCACCGGACATCAAGGTAGCAAAATATACCAACATACCAATGATTTGAAAGTTGGGCAAGACTATTCCCACTTTGAGATGCACGTAGTTTCGGACAGTATTGAAGAAATAGGAAAAGTATAATACTGAGGAGATAGGGATGCAAAAGCACTATTGAATTAAAACTGCTGAGAAAAATGTCTAACAGGAGTTATATAGATGCTATATACAGACCGTTAGAACTGTCACTTAGAATATATACAAGGATTTATGTATATATAATAAAATAAGAATGAAAAATACTACTGGTAGATATTACGCGGTGCAGAGAGGCAGAAGTAATTACTGTAAACTTAAAATTATTGAGATAATATCTAGCATAAGTTATTTGAAATGCTATGCATTAGAGCTGTCATTTATGAGGATAGATGGTTAACTATTCAGACCTTACCGCTAAGACTTAGAAGGTAGACAGGTCTTAATTCATTTGCTATCTTAGTGTATTAGATGGGCGACTCAGACGACATCACTGCAGGCTTTAAACCGTTAGAGCTCTCACATAGAGGCATAGAGGATAGACACGGTTGACTATTCAAACCTTAGAGCTAACACTTTGAGGTTAGACAGGTTTGAATTGAAAGCAATATCACTTGAAGGAAGACATTAAGATGGAC
This sequence comes from Parnassius apollo, assembly GCA_907164705.1. Taxonomy (NCBI): domain Eukaryota; kingdom Metazoa; phylum Arthropoda; class Insecta; order Lepidoptera; family Papilionidae; genus Parnassius; species Parnassius apollo. Next base: position 1,490,308 of record CAJQZP010001189.1, on the reverse strand, counting down.
TATGGCTCGGAAGAATTTACTGCAGGCTTTAAACTGTTAGAGCTATCACATAGAGGATAGACACAGTTGACTATTCAAATCTTAGAGCTGACACTTTGAGGTTAGACAGGTTTGAATTGAAAGCAATATCACTTGAAGGAAGACATTAAGATGGACTACGGCTCGGAAGAAATCACTGCAGGCTTTAAACTGTTAGAGCTATAACATAGAGGATAGACACAGTTGACTATTCAAATCTTAGAGCAAACACTTTGAGCTTAGACAGATTTGAATTGAAAGCATTACCACTTGAAGGAAGACATTAAGATGGACTATGACTCGGAAGAAATTACTGCAGGTTTTAAACCGTTACAGCTATCACATAGAAGATAGACACGGTTAACTATTCAGACCTTTTAGAGCTAACACTTTGAGGTTAGACAGGTTTTGAATTAACATTAAAGCGCTGTCACTATAAACTATAAAGTAGTTTTTTTTCACATGAGCAGTAAATGTGGAAAAATGAATTATTTATTTTGAATAAAATAACAAATTATTATTAACACTGCCTATATAAAGATAATCATACTACTGTGTCATGTTACAGTCATCTCATAGACATCTCATACACATCATTGGTTACTATTAGTGAAGTATTTTGTAAAATATGGCACTCCAAGATTCACTCCCAAATTCATACTAAGAATTATAGTGAACTCTCCTATGTCAAATACTATAAATTATAAAATAATAAAATAATAAATTCTTTATCGTACCAAATTGTAGAAAGTGTAATGAAATTCCTTCCTGGGCCTTTGTGGCTTTTACTTAGGTTTGAGTTATAAAAATAGACTTAATAATAAGTTACTTTTAGATTATTAACTACAGAATATTGCAATAAATATTGAGAATACAGAAATTTACAAAAACTAGTAACAAGCTGAGCAGTGATGAGTTATAGGTTATAATATACATACATGGTCCTTCAACAAATATTACATTTATTCAAACGGGAGCTCAGATGTGTAGTTAAGATATAGATAGAATTTCACTTCAACAGGGTTTGCATGGGAAAAAATAAATGAGAAGGGGTTGAGCCTTTCTTGTGAATATTTTAATAGAAAACAGAACACAATATAGTGATAAATTTAACCCACTTAGAATAGTATTTCTTAAGCAAGTTATAAGATGTTAAAATTAAACTGGAATAGATATTCCAGATTGTTTTCTTTTTCAGTCGTAATTCTTCCACAGGGCCACTTCTGCTGCAATCAAGCTGGCCTTATGTGTATAAGGAAAGGTCATGAAATAACGATAATTTATTTATGTTATTAATTTAAATACAGGCAATATGTTCAACATTTTTTATAAAATAAGGAAAATTGCAAATTTCCATTCATTGGTATTATAAATTCGCAACCCTGTCTTCAAACATCTACAATTGTTAAGAATGTCTAGGACAAGGAGGGAGTATAATTAAATGGTTAAAAGAACTTACCTTAAGTGAAGTTCAACCATAATTATACGAAGCTCCTTGTCCTAGACGGTACTCCCGACCCAACCCTCCCTGGGTTAGGGTTGCTCATCTAATTCCTTGCTTTAAACATAATAAAGTTGCATTGGCGGACGGGTTGATACAGTGTTGCCAGATATACTGCTTTAAATTTTTTTAGCGAGATTGGATAAATTGTGATGCTGGCATGGAATGCGGCGTACTACAATTGTTAAGAATGTCTAGGACAAGAAGCTTTGTATAATTATGGTCGAACTTCACTTAAGGTAAGTTCATTTAACCATTTAATAATATTCTCTCGATAAAAAATCTTCTCAAATGTTCTTAGTCTATGGGCCTCCCCCGAGAAATGCAACAAAACTCTGTAAAGTGCAACCTGCATCCATTACTTTCTGAATTCTGTATTCTATAATTTCTGCACCTCTTACCAGATCGTTACTTCATATCTAACTACACTTCTTAAAAATCTATCATAAAAATAATTTTTAAAGGCCGATAATACAACGTCCATAAAGTGGAGAAAATATACCAATAAAATTAATTCTTATACTTAAGCGAATAATACACATGGAATTAAACTGATTGTAATTATTTTATGGTGTTTAATGTAGTTTTAAGAATACATGTATTTTGAAGCTTTATATTAAAATACGCCACTTTGTCGAAATTGTGTAAGTTGTTTGTTTTTTATCCCACACAAGACTTTTGCGAACCCTTTGAATTTATCTCTTAAGAAATATCGATGTACGATTGAACAACACTAGCCAGCTCGTTCCAATTTCTAAACTGCTATCATCGCGTTCTCGCGCTAAGCCGCAAAACCCATGCTAAGCGTAACCTCGCAACCGCTACATTTCAAATTTCTAACACGTATTTATCAAGAACGACTCCCTATTTAGCAATTTTGACGCAAATTATTCCAAAACCACATAAGCTACTTTCAATAAACGTAAAATAGCGGTTGTGTTTGCAAATTTAGACTCTCAATGTAAACACCCTCTTAAATTACATAAACATAATAATTAGTGTTGCCATAATTAATTTTGGCGTAACGTGTAAAGTAAATTATTCGATTATAAAGGTTTTATCACATTCTAAATACGTATAATATGCATTTTTTATACTTTTATTCATTCATTCATGAACCTACCAAAGTTTACTGTTGAGCCTAGGATTCCTCTTTAGCTTTTGCCACAGTTGCCACGTTTAGTAGGCTGGTTAGTAAGTACAGTCTTTATTATTTGAGTTGTTACCAGGAATCCTCTTGCCACGCCACTATAAGGTTTTTTTATAGTATAAGGGTGAAGAACGAGCACACAGTCCACCTGATGTTAAGTGGATGATGTGGCCCCTAAACATCTACATTTATCTTCAATAAAAGTAAAAATGCAGATTCGTTGCCAGCCCTGAGGACTAAGATGGATTGCCTTGTTTTCTGTTCCTCGTTCCTCGCTGGTATTTTGTGAGACCGTGGCCCTACCCCGGTGAAGCCAACCTATTCGTGATGCAACCACAATATAACTGTAGCAGTAATGAATAGTAATAAGAAATTTATTTAAAAAAAATTAAAGAGGGGTTAAACCTGCATGCGGCTCATCTGATGGTAAGTGACTACCGCCGCCCACAAATAACTGCAGCACCAGGGGAATCGCAAATGCGTTTTCGCCCTTTTAAAAAAGAGTCGGCTCTTTTCTTGAAGGTCCCTAAGTCATAACGATCCGTGAAAATCGCTGGTATGAGTCGATATTACAAGGGAATGAACAAAACTTCTAGTAAATCGCACAATGGTGGACCGCTAGTCATCCAGATGGATTGGATGGCATAAAGTGTTTTGGCGCGATGTGTAATGGTGAAATTGAGCGATAAAAATTAGTCTGAAATGCTAAAAAGTAATTGTAAATAAATAATAAATTATAACAATCATATGAAATCTCTCAGTTATTATAGAAACTTAATGATCTAATGCTATTTTCCTAACGGAAAACTGATCGTTTGCTACCGACATCAGGGACACCATTAAGCCAAGCTGAGAAGGTGGAAGTGACGTCATCGCTTACGTCATTGTTTCCTTGTCACGTAGATGTGGAACATGATTTACAGCCACGCCTATTTTGGTCGTAAAAGTGAGATTTAAGAGAGCACTTTATTACTTTATTTATTGACGGTAATAAAATTTGGACTACTAAGCGATCCCTTGAACTATTTCCTACCACGAAAAAGGAATGTCTTTATTACATCAAAACATAAAAATATCATTTGATGGAGAATGTAGTGTAATAACGACTATGGTTCTTTTCTTTTAGAAGACGGACATACAGTCATGCGGCTTACTATGAGGAAAAAATTGCAGGTTGACGAGCAGACTTTTTTGTTTTAACTTTGAGAGAGAATATGCGTACGACGAGTGTGAAACACCGCCAACTTCCTGACTACGAGTCTCTACTGAGAATTTTTAGACGAATAAACCCAATAACTGATTTTGAACCGACACCAGATTTGAACCAGGGACAAAATGACAAACATGACAGTCGAATTACTCATATATATATATATATATATATATATATGTGTGTGTGTGTGTGTGAGGTACTAGGATAAATAAAATATGTTTTGATCTTTTTAAATGATATCTCTAAAGATTAAATAATAGGGGCATGATCGTCTTAGTTAGGACCCTTTGTTTAGTAACTCAGTTTTTTTAGATGTCTTTCGGAAGAATTAATATTCACTAGAGCAATTGAAAACTGTTGGTAGTGCCTTATAAGCTATGTGAACCCCGTTCACGAAGACAGGACTCGAGAAAGGTTAAGAACATAAAAACGTCCCTATTCCACTTGTATCGGGTTTACATTATTAATTTATTATTAATTATCCCTTCCTGCTCGGAAAAACCTCACAATATACAACGCGTTGTCTTTCATGTCCATATACAATGCGTTGTTTATGGACATGAAAGAGGCAAGATATGTGTCGGGATTGTGAAAAATGGAAGTCCGTAGTTTTTTCGCGTCGTTACTCCAGGAGAGATGTTTACCATATTCGTCATGCTAGGCAAGCGGGTTGGCAAATGCAGTATTTATTGTAATTTTGCTGTTATCAGAAGGATGTTGCTGCCCATTTTATACCTTTATCGATTAGTAAGCTGAAGTGGCAGTGGGCCGGCCATATAGCTTGAAGAACCGACAACCGATGGAGAAGAAAGGTTCTCTAATGGCAGCCTCTTACTGGGAGGCAAAGTGTAGGGTAGCCCCCCAATAGATGGAGTGAGTTATATGTTCAGTAGTGGACTTGTGAAAGGCTGTGGTGATGGTGATTTCTTTTACGTTACCCGTTTAAAATGCAGCTCACAATGTCAGTCTTATATCAATCTATATAAAATATTTAATATACTACTACTGACTAATCTATAGTTAATTAGGTTAATGATTGATGACCTAAGGCAGGATTTAAGGAAAGAAAAAGTGGCATATTATTTATGGTCTCAAAATATTGGACGGATAAGTATCATTTTTCCGATGTCACTCACTTCCGGCGCTAACGTCAGTGATTTATTGGCTTCTGGATAATGTACCTCTCACGTCCTTATAAATACTTAACGACATTATTTTTGAAATAATCATTATCGACATTATGATTTCTTATATTTACGCGAACACTATACATTGATTAAAACTACATTTACGGATTTTATCGAGTTTTATTTATTTTTAATACCCGACGTTTCGGGTGCTTTCCAGCACCCATGGTCACGGGGGACTGAGGTGACTGACGTCCCGATGTCAAAGTTAACCCGGAGTACCTTCAGCTTTTTAATTATTGTCTTTGGCCCGATCTACGCAGAATGAACTAACTGTGTTTTGAAGTCTTGCAGTGGTATGCTTGGGTTTAGTTTTACTTTTATTAATTATAGGTTCCCAAGCAGGTGGTAGTACCCAGCCTCCTTCTCTATTGAAATTAGGATGTTTTTTTTAATTTCAATAGCTTCACGTATCATCCTTGGTAGGATCGATGTTCTTTCGCGAGGATTTGTGGTCTATCAAATCTGATATAATGGTTGGGGCCATCTAGGATATGATCGCAAACTGCAGACTTCCCGGAACGTTGATGCTTCACGTCAGCTATGTGTTCTTTTACGCGGGTTCTAATTGATCTCTTTGTTTGCCGTATATATGAGAGATCACAATCCTTGGCTTGTACACTCCTGCATCTTGTAGAGGAATATGACACTTGACTGATGGTAAAAACTGACTAATCTTCTTCGGCGGCTTGTAGAATGTTCTAATAGAAGCTCGCTTCAAGATGTAGCCAATCTTGTCTGTGACACCTCTGACATATGGTAGGTACAGCAGGCACACGCTCGACTGTGGCCGGCTTCACTCGGTCACTGTGATGGAGGCGCGGGACCCGAAGATTGCTGTCGTGCAGCACGTGCCTGCTTGACGTCCTGTGCAGCTGTTTGCTGTCACAGATCCCTCGTGCTCTCTGTAACAAAGATTTTCCCACGGTAGCTAACTGTGAAGGATGATGGTGAGATTCACCATTTAAGTATCGGTTTGTATGGGTCTTTTTTCTATACACAGTATGACCTATGGTGTTAGGATTTCGGATGACTAGCACATCTAGGAAAGCTAAGGAATTATTTGCCTCTAACTCTATAGTCGCCGATATATTCATGGAAGACTTTGAGGAGAAAGCCCTCCTTACTGAACCTGTTACCCCAAGGTTCTACAAGCGGTACGTAGACGATACTTTCGCAATTTTACCATCAGACAAAGTAACTGCATTTTTAGAACATCATAATTCCATAAACTCTAAAATTCAATTTACTATGGAGTTAGAGGCAAATAATTCCTTAGCTTTCCTAGATGTGCTAGTCATCCGAAATCCTAACAACACCATAGGTCATACTGTGTATAGCAAAAAGACCCATACAAACCGATACTTAAATGTGACATCTGAATCTATGACAGCAAACACTTGGCCGCCGAGCTTCAGCACGTCAAGCAGGTTCTGCACGACAACAAGCTTCGGGTCCCGCGCCTCCGTCACAGTGACCGAGTGAAGCCGGCCACAGTCGAGCGCGTGCCTGCCGTACTACCATATGTCAAAGGTGTCACAGACAAGATTGGCTACATCATAAAGCGAGCTTCTATTAGAACATTCTACAAGCCACCTAAGAAGATTAGTCAGTTCTTACCATCCGTCAAGTGTCATATTCCTCTACAAGATGCAGGAGTGTACAAGCTTGATTGTGATTGTGGTCTCTCATATATACTGCAAACAAAGAGATCAATTAGAACCCGCGTAAAAGAACACATAGCTGACGTGAGGCATCAACGTTCCGGGAAGTCTGCAGTTTGCGATCATATCCTAGATGGCCCCAACCATTACATCAGATTTGATAGACCACAAATCCTCGCGAAAGAACATCGATCCTACCAAGGATGATACGTGAAGCTATAGAAATTAAAAACAGCCTAATTTCAATAGAGAAGGAGGCTGGGTACTACCACCTGCTTGGAACCCTATAATTAATAAAATTAAAACTAAACCCAAGCATACCACTGCAAGACTACAAAACACAGTTAGTTCATTCTGCGTAGATCGGACCAAAGACAATAATTAAAAAGCTGAAGGTACTCCGGGTTAACTTTGACATCGGGACGTCAGTCATCTCAGTCCTCCGTGACCATGGGTGCTGGAAAGCACCCGAAACGTCGGGTATTAAAAATAAATAAAACGCGATAAAATCCGTAAAAGTAGTTTTAACCATTATCGACATTATTTATGAAATAATCTTTTTTAACGTAAAATGGCGGTAAAATGGCTGGTTTCTGTTCAAAACCAAAGTTCAGAAACATCTGGGATTTTAAATATTACGTGAAGTGATTTTAGTTAAGTTTTAGCCACGCAAGGACTATGATAAAATGCCTCGTATCCAGTAAAAAGAGTCGCCGGTTGTCTACACTCTATCGAAACTAAATGTTTACCATACTAAGGATAAAACTGCTCTTTACGCTGTTATTAATGTATTTGAAGTTGGTTCCAGTTGTCAATAGGCAGTAGCCACTTCCCATCACGTGAACTATAAGTTCGATTTTCACTTTAATTTCATAAAAGCAATATGAATTCAGCTTAAAAGTGTGCGAGACTACGTTGTCCGCACATTAAAAGTATCTGCTTACAGCATTGTCATATGGAGTTGCAGTCTTTGTCGTGCAAGTCTTTACTTGCAGTCGTGCAAGCCTTTACTTGCAGCGTTATAGACTGTGGGTTCAATTTCCGCACGGAAGAAAAGGTTTATGAGGTTTAAAAATATTTTGTATGCAATTAGTAGTTGGACCGTGTTATGTAGAAAATCAACCCACAAAAACATATTTTACATTTTAAAGCAGAAGTCTTATTACAACATGATAAATAATTAGTGTATTAATCAAAATTTCTTTAAAATTACATATTTCATTTTATGTGTCGTTTTAAAGAAAACTTAATATATACTTTGGGCTCGTTTGTGATTTTTCAGAAGTCATTTATGCTCGAAAATAAATTGAAAGAAGTCTCTGGATCAATAATTTGACCAGTTTGAAGTTTTGATCATGTCTGCACAGAAATACTGCGTAAAACGTCTCTACAATTCAGAAGAAAATTCTAGTCTGCAAGTCGTGGGTACTTATAGATTTAAAAAAAATCGTTAATAATTTGTACTAAGGAGTGCATTTATTTATTTATGAATCTTTGATCAAAAGTCTTGATACAATACTACAAAATATTATATTTAGTATATACACAAAACTTATTTTTGATAATTCACTTTTAATTTACATATTACCTATGTTTGGGTCAGAAATTATCGATATGGAACCAAAATTCTGACAATCCATTTACCCTCGTCAGTGACGGGGCTCGCGTCGGCATTGACGGAAATTGATCTGCGTAATGTTTTTGGTCACATTACAGAGATCACTGTCTATTTCATAAAATATTTTGGATTATTTTAACCAAATATTCCATTAGAAAAATAATAATATGTCTTTACATATGAAATAGCCATTCTGCAATACTGGCCATTTCAAATCAAAATAATTTTTGTTTAAGAATTATAATTAAAAATAATTTTCTTTTAAAAACATGGAATTCTGTCTTCAAAATTAGTCATTTGTTTATTGATTAGCGTTATGCTTTCACCGCATTTGAATCTTTTTTTCGTTATCATTGATACTTTAAAAATTCGATTCACGTTGCTGCCACGACTGTATATTCCACGATTACAGACGCGGCATAAGCGGCAGGCAACATCAACTAGAGGTGGGACGTTGTTGTATTTTTGACGGACGAAAAGAAACCGTCTTCGCGAGGACGAAAACGGTTGCAGAAAATGGTCGTCGTTGCAACTGGTTTGAAGACGGCTTAAAGGGCGAAACTTCTCCAATGTGGAATAAATTGCGTTTTCGTCGAGTGAAATGGTTGCAGTTTCTTACATGTATGAAATGGTTTACTAAATAATTCATTTTATCGATCGAATTTACTTAACTATGAAATGAACTTCCCTTCATACTTTTCCAGGCTTAGGACAGACTTAGCATTATTATTAATATTAGGGATTAACATTAGCGACTGTGTTTCATAGACAAAAAGTTCACTTTTTATTTTAAAGAGTGTTTAGTGTCTGTCTACGTTTATGAATGAACGGTGAGCCAAACCTACAATATAACGTGGAATGTTAAGGACGACGACGCGACGAGTGAGATAGTTGAATCATTGCGTTCTCGACTGTATTTTTATAGACGTAAAATGAAAAATCGCACCAATTAATTCGAAGACTGGTTTGTGCAAAGAAGACTTTTTGAACCCAAGACTTAAAACGGTTTCATCGGCGCGGTACACAAAACGGTTTTTTTAAACGTTTCGTCGTCGCAACACCCACCCTTAACATCAACGACGTTTTCCCGTTTCTGTGTTGGAAATTTCAACCTGAAAAATGAACCCCGTGGTCGTCCGAAAACCGATCGACAATGACGAATTAAAGGCTGAGGCTTTATTTGCGGCTGAATTATCGGTAGCCTTAGACTTTAGAATCAAAACAATATTGGTCTACTTGCGTCAAATTGGCAAGGTAAAAAAGCTTGAAAATGGGTGCCTCACGAACTTAACAGCGTGAAGTACGTGGCGAGACGTGTCTTGCACTGCTGAACAAGCACACAAACGAAGGAATTTTGAAGGGTATTATTAACTGTGACGAAAAATGGACTCTGTTTGGCAACCGCGGGGCGCTTAGCAAGTTGGTTAGATCCTAGTTCAGCACCTTAACAATTTCCTAAGCGAAAACTCACCCCAAGATAAGTGATGGTCACTGTTTGGTGATCTAGTGCCGGTGTGACTCATCACAGCTTCTCACCAAACGGGATGAGCATTACTGCAGATGTGTACTGTGGAGAAATGAACACAATAACGGAGAAGCTTGCAGGTCTCCCACCAGCTCCCATCGCACGTCCTCGGCGCTTCTACACGACAACGTACTCATACTGCACAACAGACGGTCCCCAACTTACAGCTACAGTTAGCTGAGGTTGGAAGCTCTCCGTCATCCGCCGGACTCACCAGACCTTGCGCTTACAGACTTCTACTTTTTACAGAATTCGGATACTTTGTGGCGGAAAAAATTTAATACCCGAAAGGCAGTACAAAATGCGTTTGAAGAATTTGTAGCCTAGCTGTTTTGTTTAAGAAGGGCATTAATAAGCTGCCACTACGATGGCAAAGATGCATTAATTGCATTAGTAATTACTTTGATTAACAGAAATAAAAAATATAGAAATGAATTACATTAACTTATATCATAAAAAACGGCACGAAATTGCCGTTTTTTGTGGTACCTAATAAATTATCTAATTTTTTTACATTAATTTAATTTATTGATTAAATATATTGTAACATAATAAAATACCTAAATAATTACCTAATAAATTTACTTTAAATACATAAAAAAGTATTTAAAATTATTTTTTACGGGGTTAGATTACACTGCACCTATATTGTAGTTGTAGCATGAACGGGTCGGATAGACCGGGAAAGGACCGCGCTCTTACAGAATTCCAGCGTGAAATAGCAACTTAATGCTGCTTTGCTTCGTAGGCCACAGCATTCAGGTGAATGGTATACTCGTTTGTCATCCTCAACGCGCTACGTACGCTCAATGCTCTACCTGAGCGGATTGATTCATTCGGATGTTTTCTAAACGAGTTACCAAGAGTAAACAAGAGCTACCTTATTATTTCTAGGTTTTAATTTATAGACTTACAATAAAAAAGAATAAAAACTAAAGTCTGACTTATGTATCGTAATAGAACAATCCTGTAATGATAGTAGGAAGTGAATACAATAATAATAAGTAAAGGAGATGGCCAAAAATTGTATGAACCTGTGCCCCAGACTGTACCGGGAAGAAATCTATGTCATTTGAAAGTACAAATCTTTTATATGAAGAATTAGAAAAGTGCATGTACGCAGTAGTGTACAAAAGTAATGAAGATTTTAAAAAGTTGATTTTGGCAGTCGGTTTTTTACATTATTACACAATATAGATATCAATAAAGTTCCAATTCATGATTAGGATGTATCCTAACTGGTTTAGCTAAAAAAGGAGCAGTTTTTTCAGTCTGAATTTATTATTTGTGACTATTTTTTGCAATAATAGGCTGCACTAAAAGTATCGGGAATGGAATGTTTCCACTGTTCCTGTCATATTAAAATCTTTTTAATTAAAAACTCCTTGGTTTTAAAAATCGAATACCGTTTATTTATTTAAAAAAAGATTCTCGGTCTTGTCACAAGGTTTTGTCAAACTTGTTTAGTCTTTAAAAAAAAATTGACTCGAGAAAATTCAAGAGCGATGATTTATTATGACTTTCGAAGCGGTTTAACATAAAAACAATGTGTTGACCGGACGATTTCTGCATTTGGGGATGAAGCCCCATCCAAAACCACAATTTATCGCTGGCTTGCTGAATTTCAACGTGGGCGTGTCAAGCTCAGCGATGATCCCCGTCAAGGTCGTCCAAAAACTGCAGTCACCCAAGAAAACGTTGATGCTGTGCGTAAGCTGATTGAGGAAGATCGACAATGGACATACCGCGAAATTCAGGCAACTTTAGACATTGGCATGAGTTAAGTACAAATAATTTTACATGAACAATTAGGCGTAAAAAAGTTGTTTTCCCGATGGATACCGCATTCGCTCTGTGAAGAGCAAAAAGCGGCTCGCGATAATTGGTGCATCAGAACTCTCGAAAGATTCCACGCAGGATCCTCAAATGCTGTATACAACATCGTATCAGGTGACGAATCCTGGATATATGCGTATGAACCCGAAACAAAAAGCCAGTCACGAGTTTGGTTGTTCGAAAATGAGTTAAAGCCAACAAAAATTGTTCGTTCAAGGGGGGTGGAAAAATAATGGTGGCCACGTTTGTCTCCAAAACCGGCCATGTTACGACTATTCCTCTTGAGAGACAAAGAACGGTTAATGAAGAATAGTATGCTAGCATTTGTTTGCCACAGGTCGTTTCTGAACTCCGTAAGGAGAACTGCAACCGCCGCATCATCCTCCATCACGACAATGCGCGTTCTCACACCGCACACAGAACAAAAGAGTTTTTAGAGCAAGCAAACATAGAATTATTAGACCATCCGCCGTACAGCCCCGACCTAAGCCCTAATGATTTCTATACTTTCCCTAAAATAAAGAATAAATTGCGTGGACAGAGATTTTCATCACCTGAAGGAGCTGTGGACGCCTACAAAACGGGCGTTTTGGAGACCCCAACTTCCAATGTTTCAATGATCGGTTCCATCGTATGGAAAAATGTGTCAAATTTCGCGGAGGATACTTCGAAAAGCAATAAATACATTTTTAAATAGTAATGTTGTGTCACTTCCTTAATTCCCGAAAATTTCAGTGCCGCCCTCGTATAATTATATTAATACTATTATTAATCGAAGTATATTAGACAGAAAATAATTAAACTTATGTTTTACACCATTTATATAACCATTTTTACATTTATATAATGGTAGTAAAGTAAGATAAAACACAAATACGAAGGAAAAGCGTACATATTTATCATATACCGAGTGACAGTTTTGAAGTTTGACGGACGGATTCAGTGTTTCAAGTACTATAGTAAAGTAACCCTATCCTATAATGTAACGCTACATGTTTAAGCTGTTGCTGTATTAAATAAATAAATAAAATCCTATCCTTTAGTGTATTTTGATTATTATGGTGTATTAATTCATTAATTGAAGTCTTGTCTTTATTCATAACATACGAGTATCATAAATAAGGTATTTTTATGAGTTTAGCAATTGTTTTTTCTCTACTCTGATCTTTTAAAGTATTATATGGCCACATTAAAGGTTCTATAGAGTGACGTCAAAGAGAAGAAATCACATTGAATACTTATAAACTTAATTATTTTTCAACAGCTGCTATGAAATGTTAATAGTTATTCAAAATTCTTTTTTTATTTTATTTAAATTAATAGCAATAGTCTTATTTTTGTACAGATTGGGGCACAATTAGGCCATCTCAGATATTACTAGATCATCGTTCCTTCTAGCTGGAGCAATTTTAGACCTCGCGACAACAACATAGTGTGCAACCAGTGCCTGTTGCCAATCATGACACATGGATCTAAGACGTGGTCTTTCACTGCTAGTCGTTACGACTTATAAACGTCCTTTTAATGGACACAGGCCCCCTCTCATACAATGGTTTCCTTCACCACCGAGCACGCGGTAAATTAGCACTTGAAATTTCAATAAAATGTTCATTGGTACCAACGGGGTTCGAACCCGGGCTGTTCGCGTAAAGTGCAATTTAGAGGGAACAGGAGTAAGTTAGTTAAAAAACAGCGGCAGAATTAATCATCTTAAATATTATTTCTAAACGTACAAACATTTCTACTTTTCTTTCCTCTTGTAACAAATAATTGAGACATTTTCTAGAAAAATTTCTCTCCAAGCTACCCGCAGCGTCTAGTGGCTATTTGTCGTCTTTTTTCCTCGCGGCTCCACCCCAAGAGCCTCGAGACTATGATTGAGAACATATTTTATAAAAAAGGCGGGGTAATGCGGTGAATAGTTGTTCAGTTTTTGAAATTTTATATACTATACCACTAGCAACGAGAATTTTGAAGGAAAACAAAGTTTTCTCTACGGTAGGAAAAAAGAGTACCCGCAATTTCGTTCACAAGGATTTTGAGGGATTATTTTTTCCGTAGAAGGATAAGGAGATATCTCCTGTCGTAAAAGTTGTGCAGACCTTCAAGCGGCCAATATTTCATTCCTACCATACGAGACTTGTTTATATATAGTGTCGTTTGAAAACTTTGATAGTGTGATTTAGACCTCCCTTGTTCTCGGTCTGTTAACGATATCGTAACGCGATTACATAGGAGAAATTACCCCTTTATAAAAATAAAATGGCCATACTACTATCGGACAAAACCGACCTGCAGAAAAGTAGTCCACCGTCAGTGCCATGCCGGCTATTTTAAACGACTGTCTTTGCGAATAATTGACGGTCATGGCGAAATAACAAAATTATATCATATTTTATACGTGGTAGAGCCAAGCTGTAACTATATTAAGGTTGTAGCATGAATGGGTTGATCCTACAGGAGTAGAACCACGCCATCACAGAATGCCAGCGTAAAATTGCAGATTAATGCTGCTGTGTTTCGTTTGGTGGTGTAGAAAAGCGAAGGTCTTGTTTACTGAAAACGAGGCATTTCCCAACCCAATCCTCTAGTTTCAATATTCCACGCATTCGAATCAAAGTTTCATGCCTCATGGTGCCAATCTGTGGAGTGGTATATTTAACGACGCTACCACGCGGCGAGGAGCCGAGTCTGTACTTTCGGCTTGTCGCTCATTTAGCACCATCCGAGAGATATGTGTAGGGTGGGCCTAAGATTAGGTGCTCGAAGGCAACGGACGCTAGCGACTTATCCTCGAGAGTCGGAAAGGGACGTCCTACGCGAAAGTTTATCGAACAAATTGGCGATATATTGAAAATGTGCCGAATTAGGAGTACCATTGACCGAAGAGCATGTATGCGTAGGTATATGAATGTGGAGGGGGCGAGAAAGGTGTGTCAGGATCGTGTCAAATGATAGTCTTGTAGTCTCTGGCTACCCCTCTGGGTTACAGACGCGAGTGTTTATGTCATGTTATGTTTCTAAACAAACTATTCGCTACGTCTTTCGTAATGCGTACATCCAAGGTGTTAAATAAGGAAATAGTGGGCTTTTCTAACAATAAAGCTGTACGATTTTTCATCTAGGGATTACCACCTAATACCAGGTAAGATTTAAGTCAAAAGCTAGCAGTAAATAAGTCAAAAAAGAAGACTATTCATATTCGTCACGCCACCAGCTTCCTGACTCCGGGACTAATAAGAAATTCTTAGTCCTCTACAAATAACTTCTTGTCAGAAAAACTCTATAACTGATTTTGACCCTACCCGGGATTCAAAACCGGGACTTGAAGATCATCACTCCCGTTTTCAGCCACTATACCATTGGGGCAGTTAATATGGTATACTCGTACTTAGTATAGCCCATAAAACATGTCATAAAAATACTCATAACAAAACGGTCAGCAATAGCTTATGAACATACACGGAACTTATTGCACGGTTGGAGATCTAATCCCAAATAGACTCTTAATTGGATCAGCAAACGGAATGGAGCCTGCCGTATGACGCTCTCTAATAATATATCAGAAATTGTATGGAATGGTACTCAAGACAAAACAAATTATGTACGCATAATATTCTCAAGCATTAAAGAATCTCGTACTCCATATCATACAGTGGGTACTATAAGTTGAAATGAAACAGAATGTGGGCAGCAGCATCTTTTCTCTTAGAATAAATGTGACATACGAGCACACAATCTACCTGATGGTAAACGAGTACTGTAGCCCAAAGACATTTATCCTCAGCATTCTCAGCAGATGCATTGTCACATCTGAGGGCTAGTCTCGCGAGTGATGACTACTCAAAATAATACAAAACTATGGTTGTTCACACGCCTGCCTAACGTGGTTACTTTGAAGAAAACTCGCCCTATAAGAAAATCTACGGGGAAGGCCTATTTATTTATTTTTCCTAAATCTAACAGGTGTTCTTAGTATTGGAATATCGTTAAATTGTAGGAGAATGAAATAGAGTTATATTTTAGAGATGGGCCGAATATTCGTTTTATATTCGGTATTCGGCATATTCGGCAGGTTTACCGAATATTCGTATTCGGCCGAATATTTGGTTAAATCATCGAACATTCGGACCGAACATTTTCATAGTGTCCAATGTATTGAAATGTACGAATTGAGTAAAGCGATGTCTTTTACTGTTGAAAGTATATTTTATTTATGGGTTAAATCTACTTACTCTAAGAGTGCCTCAAATGCATAAATCTATACATTAATGTTTTTGAGGCACTGATTTAAATCCGATTATGGCAAATAGAAACTTGATAAAATGTTTTTCGAATCAAACAAAGTAACATTAAATTACATTAGTACATTTCACTTTACTTTGGTCGTCAGTTTCTCTAAAATAAGTTCAAATAGTAAATCTCCTGCCGCTCATTTTTATCATATAATTTTATCAATTTTCACTAAGAATAAAATTCTTACGGCTCTTTACCTTATTCACTAAGAATAAAGAGCCATGGTAGCTCAGATGGTTAGCGCTCGCTGTAAATTTCACAGTGCACGACCAAACCGGGTTCGATCCCCGCTGGCACCAATGAGATTATTAATTTGCAATTTTAAGTGCTGATTTACAAAAATTTTGAAAACATCGTGAGGAAACCTGCATATCTGAGAAATAAGAAAAAAATTATTTCGAGGACATGTAAAGTTCGCCAACAAGCATATTGGGGCAGTGCGGTGGACAATTCCTTGCCCTATAACCCTCTCAGAAATGAGCGGAGGCCTGTGCCCAGGGTGGGTCGTATATAGGCTACAACTAATTAATTAAGAATAAAACAACGAAATACTTTTTTATCACAAGAATAGTCAAAACATAAGCATGTGCCGGCAATTTGCTCAGTATTAGATAATGCAATAACATGTAAGATGTGGCGGGAAGCGAGAGGCAGGGTCCGGCGCTAATCCCGTGTGCTTTACGGTAACAAGTTTCGACATAAATTGGTTAAGTCCCGTGGTTATCCTGCCGAATAATGTTCGGCCGAATATTTGATTCGGTAAAAATTTAACCGAATATTCGGCCGAATATTCGTATTCAGTGAAATCCATATTCAGCCCATCCCTATTATATTTACATGTAAAGCTAACATATTATATATATATATATATATATATATATATATATTCGGATTTAACAATATTAGCGGTTATGTTGATATAAGAATAGTAAGCTAAAAAAGCGTTCAAATAAGTTTTACATTTCAAGACAGTCTTGCTCAGTACGGATGTGGTAAACATTTTTATGAAAATTTAAAGCAATTGGTAATATCATGGATGTATGCGTTATACAATAAAGGTCCAAGGTTGATCCTTGAGGAATGCTTGTTGGTATTTTGGTAAAGTCCGATCTATAACCACTTATTATTAAAGTGGGACTGTACCAGATAGGGTATTTATATTTATAATGATAGATTTTTAGTGGTATGTGTTGACGTATATCTTGAACCGTGCAAGATCGTAATTGTGTTCGCCAATCGATGCTATTTAAAGTTTCATTTATATAATGATGAATGGTGAGAAAATAACACACAGTCCACCTGTTTGTAAGATGCTTTGATACATAAGCACCTACATCTTTCCTGAATTTAGAGTCAAAACGCAGACGCGCTGTCTTCACTGAGGACAAAGATGAAATGCCTCGTCACTAAATAAAAAGATCTCTGGTTCTCGTCACTCGACATTTACTGTATAATACTGCTGTAGTGTGATGGAACTCTTATGAAACCTTGCCCGATCAAGCCAACCCAATTAGAAATCAAAATTCAGGTGCGTTGTGATCCCTGACGAGTAGGATTGAATGAATCGTTTCGAGTAAAAAGGATTTTCGGTTTTCTAAACTCACCATACGAAACACAATAAGCAGCTATTTACGCTGGTATGCTGTGAGAGCGTGGTGCTAATGTCGAACCACCATTCGGGCTACAACCATAATATAACAGCATCATGGCTCTAACACGTATATTATTATTATATTTATTGTTAGACCGCTACTAACTTGTATAAAATATATCGTCAAAATGTCTTGCATATTTTTGGTGTAGAGTTGAAGGAATTCGCCCATGCCTATTTTTATCCTTGAAATACCTCATGCAGATTATTCAGTTTTATTCAATGAAATTCCGCTGAGATGAAATAAAAGTAGGTCACGTATGATACATGTAAAATAAAAGGCCGACAGTCCATTAACCCTTGTCAATGGCGTACCTTAAGGTTAGCGTTGCTTTATTGTAAGAAATATATCTATGCATTACGTCGGTCACCCTTGATGTTATATATAAACGTGACGTTTGATATAATAGGGTCTATTTTTGAAAACGAACATGTGGCTCACCAGATGGTAAGTGACTACCGCCGCCCATGAACAACTGCAACACCTGAGGAATTGTAGGTGCGTTGCCGGCCTTTTAAAATCGAGTAAACTATTTTCCTGAAGGTCCCTAAGTCGTATCGATCTGGCAAAATCGCTGGTTGTAGTCGATTCTACAAAAGTGGTGAGAACGTAACAGAATATGCCACCCTACTAGTTTCTTAGGTATCTTAAGTACAACTAAGACCTTCGAATCTAAGATCATAAAAATTTAAAGCCTAAGATTATAATATCGTATATTCCAGTCTGTCTTTCCTAGTGTAGTGGTTTTGGTAGAAATAGTGCTGAGCTTAGTAGTGATAGAGATAGTGCTTACAACTGAGGGAGAGCAGGAGATGCTCTTCAAATTAGGTAAGACACATCATTTTATTTTATTACGCAGATCTTAGCTCATAAGTTTTTAACATCTTTAAGACCATAAAAGTTCAAAGTCATAAACTTGTTACCACATCTAATGTATCCCATGTGATAAAAACTCTGGTCGTTCATAAAAAGTAGATTCAATTTTGTAAAATTTTTGGCATTTTATGTGACAAAAGTTCGGAAAATCCAAAAGTGCACACCTCATACTCTCATTTGATTATATAAAAAGAAAAATATCTCTTTTTCCATATTTTAGACGAAAGAAGAGATCCATGAGAATATTTTTTTGTAGAAAAGTACCAATTACTTTTTACCTTTTCATTAATTACAATTAAACGAGACCAAATTACTCAGTAATTATGAAAAGGACTCTATGCGTTGAGATTCTAAACGTAATAAAAAAAAGAATTATTTTGATACATCAATTCCTACGACCGTAATTGAAACAGTAAAAAATAAAGACATTTTTAGCTCAGAAAATTACTGGATTTCCATTAGGTGAGAGTAGAGCACAACCTCAACGCTTCGCTAATGAGGCGTGCAATATCTGGCAAGTGTATCGATTGTAGCAAGAACTACCTGCCTGCAGTAGAAGAGACCTATATCAGCAGTGAACTTTTGACAGACTGTGGCGGTGATGATTATTTTTGAATTTTTATATTATCCAATGTGTTAAAATCTAAGTTATCTAATAGTTTATTAAAAATATATTATTCAAAACATTTGGGGTTCAGGGGATAATTTCATCATCATCATCATCATTACAGTCCTTTACAAGTACACTGCTAAACATAGGCCTCCCCCCAGGTATGCTACAAAGCACGGTCCTGAGCCACCTGCATCCATCGACTTCTTGCATATTTTAACCAGGTCGTCACTTCATCTATTTGATGTTCGCCCTACACTTCGCCTACCGGTACGAGGCTGCCATTCGAGAATCTTTTTTCCCCAACGGTTGTCGTTTCTTCGAGCTATATGGCCGGCCCATTGCTACTTAAGCTTACTAATCGGTTGGGCTATGTCGGTCACTCTGGTTCTACTGCAGATATCCTCATTTCTAAGTTTATCACGCAGAGAAACTCCGAGCATAGCCCTCTCCATAGCTCGCTGAGCGACTTTGAGCGTCCTCATACGGTCAGCAGTGAAGGAACACGTCTCGGGGATAATTACTGGCCTTGAAGTTTGAAGTCGAAGTCAAAATCAAGCTGAATTTGATTCAGTACATAAAAATCTCACTGCTAGACCTTCTCTCATTTCTGGAATGGTACTGGAGTAAAAAAGTGTTTACGGTACTATTGACTTGCATGCTCTTTAAATATCGGCTTGTATTAGGTACATTTTCATTGGGTAATACCGACCATCTATTGGCAGTATAAGAATATCCACTACCCCATATCGTCCCGTGGGTATCCTAAGAGGCGACAGAGGGAAACTGAGACAGGTGATGGACAGCAGCATCTCCCGATGGCAAATCCAAATTTAAAAAAATACTAAGGTTGCCAACCCGCCTGCCACGTATGGCAATACCCTCTTAAAATAATATTCTCTGGGGGAGCCCTATGTTGAGCAGTAAACTGTAGGCTGTAATGTACTTGTTGGGAGCACTAAGCTCGAAGTTGTTGACGGGTACGTTCACCTGGGACAAATAGTTCGACTAGGTAAGTCCAACTTCGACCGAGAGGTCGATTGACGGATCTTCGACACATCTTTTCGTCAGGTCTACCACCTCTAAACCCGAAAACTAGCTTGTACAACCTGTACGTGTTGCCAGTGACGACTTATGGATCTGAGACGTGGTGCTTCACTGCTGGGCGTACGAGGACGCTCAAGGTCGCTCAGCGAACTATGGAGCGGGCTACGCTCGAAGGAGTTTCTCTGCGTGATAAACTTAGAAATGAGGATAAACGCAGTAGAACCAGAACGACCAACATAGCCCAACGGATTCGTAAGGTGAAGTTGCAATAGGCCGGTCATATAGCTCGAAGGACCGACAACCGATGAGGCAGCCTCGTATCGGTAGGCGTAGTATAGAGAATCCCCACTAGATGGAATAACGACCTGGTAAGATATGCAGGAAGTCGATGGATGTAGGTGACTCAAGACCGTGCTTTGTGGCATCCCTTGGGGGAGGCCTATATCAAGCAGTGGACTTGTGAAGGGCTGTAATGATGAATGGTTTGTATTAAATGGTATCTTAGAAAACAAATAGGAATATTATGACATTGTAAACTATGCACATAACTACGCTTCATTATTAGCTTTTAGCTAGTCTGTGACATTATTTAAATTATATAATAGACGCTGGCCTCTTTAAACGCATTATAAAGCGATCTTCTGTCGTAGAGAGAACAATTGCCTCCTCTCGCCTGATTAAGAATTTTTTTTATTACGTTAGTCATTAACAGAACATAAAGCATACATAATATAGTATATCCAACATAACCCTACGAATTAATAGGTTAAAGTGGTAATGATAAGGAAATATAAAAAGTAAAAGTAAAGTTACGGCCTATATACGTCCCACAGCTGGGCACAGGCCTCCTCTCATTTCTGAGAGGGTTTTAGGGTAAGGAATAGTCCGCCGCGCTGCCCCAATGCGTGTTGGCGAACTTTCACATGTCTTTGAAATATTTTTTTTCTTATTTCTCAGACATGCAGGTTTCCTCACGATGTTTTCCTTCACCGCCGAGCACGTGGTAAATAAGCACTTAAAATTGCAAATAACAATTTCATTGGTGCCGGCGGGGATCGAACCCGGTTTGCTCGCGTATTGTGATATTTACAGCGAGCGCTAACCATCTGAGCTACCACGGCTCAAGTCGAGTAAGGTAATATAGTTAAAAAAAACATAACCGATGAGGAAGAAATTTTTATGTTCTCTAAAGGTCATCTCATACTCAGTGTTAGAGAACAGCCCATATGATTTAATCGTAGTAGAGCCAAGCTGCTCCTATTTTATAGTTGTAGCAAGAACGTGTTGGCTCGGTCGGGGAAGAACCTCACTCTCATATATTACCAGCATCATGTAGTAGCTATGTCTCGTATGGTCGAAACTCAGGGTTGCAAACACCGCCAACTTCCTGAATTCGAGCTGCTACTGAAAATTTCTTGACCTAAAAATACAATTAACTGGTTCAAGCCCAACCTGTGTTTCGAACCCGTGACGTCTTTATCAACAGCATTTGCGACCACTAGACCAATGAGGTAGTCTAGAGGCAGAAACTAATCTATGACGTTCCATAAATACGCCTATTCAGTACCAACTCTGATATTTGGCAGCTTACCAAATTGGGCACTAATAATGGAACATAGAGCTGATTAAGATGACTTGGTAGTAGAGTATAGAGCGCTCTTTATGACGAGGCGTCAGTTTTTCATGCAGGAAATTTGATCGTTCAATCTATAGTAATGTCTCCATTATGATAATGGTTAGTGGCTGAGGGGGTTCTGACGTTACTCCGTCGTAATGAATACGATATATGATTCTCAACTTTCCTCGAGATCGTAATGTACCAGCAACCTGCCCCGTATTCGATCTATTAATATGGCGTTATGTAGATTTATTACGATTTAAATTTTTTTTTCAAAAAAAGATTTATAGGTGGTAGAGCCATGCTGTGGTTATATTGGTAGCATAGTTATAGCACGACCGACGAAGGGCCACACTCTCACAGAATACCAGCGTAAAATAGTAGCTTATTGCTGCTGTGGTGCGTATGGTGAGTGTAGAGAACCGGAGACCCTTTTCATTGGAAACGAGGCATTCCATCGTAGTCCTTATTGGTGAAACCGCATCTGCATTTTGATTCGTAATCGAGGATAGATGTAGATGTCTATGAGCCACAGCAACCACTTACCATCAAGTGGACTGTGTGCTTAATAGCCACCCTTATTCTTTAAAAAAAATCTCTCCTAACAATGCTCTCGATCTGTTTGTTAAGCGATTCCGAAGATTAGCACGGACCAAGAGAAAGAGGGACGAACAGGAAAAAATGTTATTTATGTCCTTAAAGTATACAAATAGGGTGCTATTAAATCCCCTATTTAAGAAGCTTAATAGAAACAAAAAAATAAATATTAGATACAGACATTTCAATTTTACTTCTATGTATATATATGTTATGATGAAAGTATTCATAATGCGTATGTATTTATATAAATACATACACATTATCTTGCCTTGATGAATTTATTACTATAGTACGTGAGGGTAATATGGATATCCGGTTAAGGTCACACTCGGAAACTACAGTCTTGTTGCATAGATGATTCTGTGATACGATAGCTCTACATTAGTCAATCAAATAATTAAGGGTCAAAGGGCTCTGCTTTATCGATGCCATTTGGACACTTGATATTGTAGTAAATAATAAATATTTTAGTCGATTTTAGAATGTTGTAGTTTAGTTAGTTTTTTTTAATTTGATTTTTCAACGTGTTCTTAATTATTTCTAAAGCTTGTTTGCTATTTTTTAATATATAAATTACAGTTATAGTTATATATTATTTTTAATGCATAAATTATAGCTATTTATTTAATATATAAATTATAGTAGGGCCGTGGTAGCTCAGATGGTTAACGCTCGCTGTAAATATAACAGAACTCGAGTAACCCGGATTCGATCCCCGCCGGCACCAATCAAATTTTTAATTGCAATTTTAAGTGCTGATTTACCACGTGCTCGGCGGTGAAGGAAAACATCGTGAGGAAACCTGCATGTCTGAGGAAAGGAAGAAATATAATATATATATATATATATATATATATATATATATATATATGTATGTGTATGTGGGTGTGTGTGTTGTGGGTGTGGTGTGTGTGTGTGTGTGTGTGTGTGTGTGTGTGTGTGTGTGTGTGTGTGTGTGTGTGTGTGCGTGTGTGCGTGCGTGCGTGCGTGCGTCCGCTTATATACATCTAATGTGTATATGAAGTTAAATAAATAAATAAATGTGCAGCAGAGTCTGTCTAATAACGGCTAAAAGTAAAAACTACGGTTGCCCACCGGCGTGGCAACTATGGCAAATGTAATATAGTAATATATGTGGGAGGTCTATTTTCATCAGCAGGCTTCAGTAAGCTGTAACGGTAACTGAGCAAGTAATTTTCACGGTGGCACTGAGTGCTTATAATTTAAGATTCCAAAACCCAGATGCAATGAAGCCCATTTTAGATAAAGATAAAGAAAATCGTAAGATTTTTCATTAAATACCTACTTAAAATATTTGCGCGCATAACTTACTTTATCTAAGAGGGATGCTGCGTCGAGATTTATGTTTTCGAGATTAGCGGCGTATTAAAAGTTTCGGTGTTCGTTACGAAGGAAACTTTTACGCGTCGCTCGCGTAGGTTTTATTTCTCAAGTTTGAAGTTATGAAGCGACGCATAAGTTTCATTTTTAAGTTTTACATTTGGACTGAACGCTTCTGTGGACACTCAAGTTTTAACGAGCTAAAATCACATTTGGAAAATGAGAGTTAGGTGAAACCTTTACATTTGAGTTGGTAATGCTCTCTTTTCACGTGGAAGCTGAGGGGGGCGTGCTTTGGAAATGCTACAGACAGACACACGGATGTATTTATACGTAGATACACACATATGCAGATACACATTACAAACTTATAATACTACATTTTCTTCGGTTAATAGAGCCCTAGTTTGGGATGCAACTTGCTTAGATACTTTGGAAGCCTCCCATCTCAGGGGTACCTAGTTTAAAGCCGGGGTGGCATCAAGAGTAGCTGAAGTAAGTAAATGGCGCAAATATGAATCTCTGAGAATACATATTTAATCCACTCGCTGTAGAAATTGTCGGTCCTAGGGGTCCACGTACAGTGAAGTGCCTAAAGGGAACTGTACCCGCGACTAGTAGTCGCTGCTGGTGATAAGAGGTCTGGATCTTTTTTCGCTCAAAGGCTAAGTATAGCCATACAGCGGGGAAACACAACCAGCATTTTTGGCACGATATCACGGGACCAGGACTATATTTTTTATAGCATTGAGTGACAAACGAGCACACAGTCAACCTGATGTTAAGAGATGATGGATGCTGTGACCCATACACAACATTTATCCTCAATTAAGAATCAAAATGCAAATTCGTTGTCACCTTAAGATGGAATTCCTCGAATCCATTTCCATTAAAAGGGGTCTCCGGTTTTCTACACTCACCATACGAAATACAGCAGCCTTACGCTGCTATTTTACACTGGTATTCTGTGAGAGCGTGGTCCCGCCCCGGTCGAGCCATCCCCTTCGTTCTACAAGTATGATATATCTGCAACGTAGCTCTACCACGTAAAAATTATGATGATTTAATTGTTTTTCATTATATAGTTTTTATATTATATACATTTCGATGATATGTTATTATATATTATATTAAAATACAGGAAACTGAAAATAATGTCTCTTTGTAATATATAAAGATAAATGCAACACGGAATAGATAGTATTATATTATCAGATTTCCGATGCTACTTGGATATACAATGACATCTATACCTACAAATAAAGTTGAAGTGTTAAATAAAATTACTTACTAAATACATATAAAAGTAGGTGCATATGGTATTTTTAACCAAAAAGAAAATCCTTAAAATTTTTGTTTGTCTGTTTGTCTCAGTCGCTTCGTTCCGGCTAATATCCGAAACTTCGATTTTGTTGGAACTTCTACTGGTAGATAAGGACTATTTTGCCTTTATTTATGAAAAAAAGGGTTACGGACAAATAGTAATAAATCACTATAAACTATGCGTACGAAGTCCCGAGCACAGCTAGTACTTAAATAATAAAAAAACAGACGGAATAAACTACAATACAGTATTTTTTCACCGTGTAGTAGCGGTATAAGAATATCCACTATGCCACATGATCCCGTGGGAGACGTAAGAGAAAACAGAGGGAAACAGATCGGGAGACGGGCAGAAGCGTCTTTATAATAACGACTGAAAATGAAAAACATGCGGTTGCCAACCCGCTTGCCAAGCGTGGAAACTATTCAGCAATAGATTTTAGTAGGGTGTAATGGTAATAGAAAAAGTTTTAAACTTCAAGTAAAGATTTAAAAAAAGTTTAAGCCGAATTCAAACAATATATCAAAAATGTTAAATTATTTCACATACTGAAGTCGGTGCCAAATATGTTGTACAATATTAGAAGCCTGACTTGTGACATCTTTTTATTTATTTTTTATATGAGAAGGAGCAAACGAGTTTGCGGGTCATCTTTGGGGAATTGCAAATGCATTGTCGGTTTAAACAAGAGTAAGTTCTTACCTAGAAGGTACCTAAATTGCTTGAATCCGGTTTAACTTTTTACTAACAGTTAATAATTTACCCCTTTTATTGACGTAATTAATATTCCAATCACAACGTCGTATAAATAGTTCCATTAAAATTTTCATCCACCGAGTATGGAAACCTTAAGAGTGGAATGTTTCCTCCAAGTTTATATGGGACCGTACCCTATCGTTTCCCTGTAAGATTACTCACTACCCCATATCATCCCGTGGGTGTCGTAAAAGGCGACAGAGGGAAACAAATCAGGAAATAGGCAGCAGCGTTTCCTTATAACGACTAAAAATAAAAAACTGCGGTCGCCAACCCGCTTGTCAAGCGTGCCGACTATGGCAAATATCCCTCTATGAGGCAATCTAAGGGGAGGGCCTGCTCGTACGTTCAGCAGTAGACTGTAATGGTAATGGTATATGGGACCAGTCCTGAAGTAAAATCCATTTAATAATGAAAGAGTCATGACATCGCATCGGTTCACAATTGATGGAGATATTGCTAATAACATACAAAACAAAAAAAGAGACTTGAATTATTCACCTGCTTATTTGAAATAAGTTAATAAAATACACGATATTCTGAATTATTTTTGGTAGGCTTCATATAAACACATTAAAGAAAAAATCGCTAAAAGTTGTTACCGTCACCTACTTATAAAAAATTACTTAATGGCGTTGCACTGCACATCTTTCCTTCGTTTGAAACCGCCATGTTCGTTACCTGAAACAAAAGATGAGTTTATTAATATTTCTTTATTATAATAGAGGCAAAAGAACTAACTTTTATGTGTGGTAGATCCATGCTCCAGTTATATTAGTAGTATAGTTGTAGCACGAACGGGTTGGCTCAACCGGGGAAGGACCACGCTCTCACAGAATACCAGCGTAAAATAATTGTTTAATGCTGATGTGTTTCGTATGATGAGTGTAGAGAACCGAAGACCCTTTTCACTGGAAATGAGGCATTCCATGTTAGTCCTCACGAGTGACAACGCATCTGTATTTTGCTCTCTTTTTTTGGTTTTTGTTTCTAGGCCACACAAGCACGCACCACCAGGTGGACTGCGCGCGCTCGTCGGCCTGCCCTACAAAACAATATCAGCCTGCTTGATGGTCAGTAACAAATAAATGTATTGACAAAACACATAATGAGCTATCGTTATCAATAAAATCTATAGAAGTCCGCTACTGAACACAGGACCACACCATACTTCATAGAGGGGATATTTGCCATAGTTGCCACGCTTGGTAATGTGGTGGGCAATCGAAGTTTTTATTTTTTTGGTTTGTTATCGGGAGGATGCTGCTGCTCATCTTCAGCTGGATTCATACATTCCACAAACATGCAGTAAACTGTTACATGCTATAATGAATAGATGGATGAATGAATTCAGCATTATTTCGTGGTATTATCTAAGAAGCTAGTTTTCAGTACGCCCTCTAGTTATAAACATCGTAAACGGATCGTCATCAGCCAGCAAAAAATAACTCCGATTTTATAAAGAATAAAGGTGACAAGCGAGCACACAATCCGTCAGATGGTAAGTGGATGATGTGGCTCATAGACATCTACATTTATCTTTAATTAAGAATCAAAATGTAGATACGTTGTCACTCTTGGGGACTAAGACTACTCTAACCATATGAAACACAGCAGCATTAAGCTGCTATTTTACGCTGGTATTTTGTGGGAGCGTGGTTCTCACCTGGTCCTCATAATATAGCTGCAGCGTGTGTAACAAACACTTACTCATATCCGTCTCACTTTGTAATCAAAAGGAAATACAGACGCTAACAAACTAATTCACTCTTTATATGTATAATCGTCATATTGTCACGCATGACGAGATAAAGAAAACCGATTAATTTTAACTTCAAACTACTAACATCAAATAGGGGAAACATTTTCATATAACATACCGCCAGCCAATTCTTTTTATTTATGTGCTCACTTAGATTCTCGTAACTGTCGGAGAGGAGTGCGGAAAAAACTCCATAACCTGCCATGCTGAACGCATAAGTTAGACACGGCTTTATGTCAGGAAAATAAGATTCATTTTTATGTCCTTTTAACGTTTGTCTGTGTGGCCGTTTTTCTCAAGAACGGGTTCTATCAAGGTAACATTTATAACAAATATTAAGTTCTACGGTATCTTAATGGCAATTTTTTACCTTTGTAATAAGCATCGGCCGTGGTGTAGACCGATGTAAGGAATAACTATTTTTCTACTTCAAATTAAGTTTGTCCATTGATCTAATTTAATTTTTTTTTTCACAACAATCAATCAAAACCCAAAACACGCTAATGAAGTTTCCTAAAAATTCTGAAATGTATTATACACAAGGCTTCCCCAGGGGTAGGATTTATTAATGTGGCGTTGTCGTCTTAGTCATTCAATAAAAGTTATTTAAAAAGAATTTGATTTTTGAAAAAAGAAAAACTTTTTTTGTGATAAAATATGGCCTAGATACTACTGGCTTTGCTCTATCTGTTTATAAAGTTTTACGACAATCTGTTTGGTAATTTCGAAGCTTAGCGCAGACAGACAGAAAATTAAAAATCGGTTACTCGTAATGATTCTTTAAATTTACATAGCTACCATTTGCTAATTAAATCCAAACCACCACTGCAACAATTAAATTACAGTTTCTTGAAGTCTTGCAGTGATATACTCGTTCTGCGTAGATCGGACAAAAAATTAGTATTCAAAAGCTAAGGGTACCCTGTAAAAACTATGCCATGGACGTCAACATCTAAGTCCTGACCTGTAAATGGCTTTCTACTAAAAAGAATATTTTCAATATATCTCTTTGATTTAGGAAAGGCAAATAACTTTTTTTTCACATTCTTACTTTATGTCTGCCCGCTGAAATCTGCAAAGCAAATATCATTTATGAGACTCTTCTAACAAATTACTGAAAAAAATACCATCTTACAACGTTTGTACACAATACTAAACCTTCATATTTTATTTATGCTTTGATTAACAATGTAATAGTTTTATACATTTTTTCTATACATATATAAATAACTTTTTTTTTAAAAAACTCGAAATATAAAGAGCTGATGATCTTCAAACTGCCGAATAGAAGATTTTCTTGAATCATTAGCTACGATTTTTTGCTAATGATTCAAGAAAATCTGTTATGCCAATTGAAGAGTGTCTTAATTAAGAGCACACTTGAGCTACTTTTCAAACGAAATTAACTCAATCATAATCGGTTCATCGGTTCAGGAGCTATGATGCCACAGACAGACATACAAATACACACACACACACACACACAGACACACACACATAATCGCGGGTATTAAATCCCTTGTGCGGGATGCTACTTGCTAGACACTTTCGCAGCCTCTCATCTCAGGCACGCGAACACTACACATTTAAATAATACTAGTTTTTACGGATTTTATCGCGTATATCTTAACTTTTTTTGTGAACATTTGTGCTGTAAAGCGCTCGAAACGTCGGATATTAAAAAGTTAAAATATACGCGATAAAATCCGTAAAAACTAATATTATTTAAATGCAGCTGAAGTTAAGTTAATGGCGCAAATATGACATTATATATATATATATATATATATATATATATATATATATATATATATATATATATATATATATATATATATAACACTCACGCCTGTCACCCAGAGGGGAAGGCAGAGACTACAGACTTCCATTTGGCACGATCCTAACAAACCTCTCTCGCCTCCTCCACATCCATACATGGTCGTCGGTTAAGGGTACTCCCAATTTGACCCGCTTTCAATATATCGTTAATTTGATAATAAACTAATTTTTGTACTGTAGAAAATATCAGTTCTTGGGTCATTTGGTATCAGTTGGTGTCCACGTACAGTGAAGTTCCTAAAGGAACTGTATCCACGGCTGGTTGTCGCTGCTGGTGATAAGAGGTCTGGTTCTTTTCTCGCTCAATGGCTAAGTATAGCCATCCAGCGAGAAAACACAACCAACATTCTTGGCACGATACCACAGGGCATGACTGTGTTTTTTATAGCATTGGGTGACAAAGGAGAAACCAGTCCACCTGATGGTAAGTGAATGCTGTGGCCAACAGACATCCACATTTATCCTTAATTAAGGACCAAAATGAAAATGCGTTGTCACTTCTGAGGACTAAAATGGAATTCCTAGATTCACTCACACTCACCATACGAAACACAGCAGCCTTACGCTGCTATTTTACGCTGGTATTCTGTGAGAGCGTGGTCCTGCCCGGTAGAGTTGTCTATGAGCCTCAGCAACCACTTACCATCACATGGACTGTGTGCTCGTTTGTCACCCTATCCTATATAAAAAAAATAACCAGACTTGTTTCTACTCACTCCGTTGTGTTTACTCACCCCATTTTACGGTAATAACATAATTCTCAAAGTACCATGACATATACTTTTGACGTTTACAAATTATAGAAATAGTAATTTGACGCATGCTTGCTTTTGATCAAGATGTAATAAAAACGAAATTTTCTAAGTAAATGGTTTTGAATACTTTAAATCTAAATAACGCCATATTATAGTCCCTGCCCAGACGAAACCAGGCGAGTCACTAGTCTTTTTATTAAATTGGAGTGACAAAGGAACTTAAATAAAAAACATTGACTCAAAAAAAAAACTAAAATTATAAGTAAGTAAGTAAAAAAAACTTACAGTCTACATCTTGGGTAAGCGGTTACTGCAGCCTATAGAAAACATTAACAAATTTCATATAACGATGCGTTGTCATCTATGAGGATTTCTTAATTGTTCAGGTAAAAGCACTTTCTTTATATAACTATATTATTGTAGCTTACTGCGTAACAATGTGCCAACCCTCTTGCCTAGCGTGGCAACTATGGTAAGGGTAATATAGTCACCTTAAGCTTTGCCGCCCTATAACACCAAAACTAAGAGGATGACAGAGATATAAATACAAAGTCGTATACTTTAACTTGTATATTAAAAAACAGTAAACAAGCCTTGGCAATAATTATGAAAACATCGAAAATAAACTTAAAAAAACTAACTACATTACACCATACTAAAATCGACTAAAATATTTCCTATAATATCAACTGTCAAAATGGCGTCGATAAAGCAGCGCGCTTTTAACGTTTAATTATTTGATTGATGATGAAGAGCTATCGTAACATAAGGCCCTCAATGCAAACAAGGCTGTAGTTTCTAAGTTATAAGAAAGTGACCATATTAACCGTGTGACCATATTATCCTCACGTACGATATTGCTGATATCATCTTATGACTCAATCTATGGGGGAGGCCTATGTTTAGTAGTGGACATTATATAACATAACATAAAACACTCACGCCTGTCACCCAGAGGGGTAGGCAGAGACTTCCATTTAGCACGATCCTGACATACCTTTCTCGCCTCTTCCACATCCATATACCTACGCATACATGCTCGTCAGTTAAGGGTACTCTTAATTTGGCCCATGTTTTATATTAGTGGACTTTAATAGGCTGTAATGTTAAACGAGCACCAATGAAATTGTTAATTACACTAGTTGGGTAGATAACGAGCACGCAATTCACGTCCATGGTAAATGAATTCTGCAGCCCGCCCGTAGGCTCACACATATCTTGTTTTAACTAATATAAGCTAGGATTGACAACACAATCAACGACGAGCGCAGTATAGTTAAAGCTAAAGTTACAGCCTATAATACGTCCTGCTCCTGAGCACAGGCCTTTGTTTATTTCAGAGAGAGTTTTAGGGCAAGAAATTGTCCGCTACGATGCCCCAATGCGTGTTGGTGAACTTCACATGTCTTCGAAAAATTTTTTTTCTTATTTCTCAAACATGCAGGTTTCCTCACAATGTTTTCTTTAACCGCCGAGCACGTAGTGACGAGTCACGAAAGCGTAGCATACATCTATATTTTGGTTATAGCACGAATACCAGAGTAAAATAGCATCTTCATGCTGCTATTCATATAGTATAACTAGTAGTTGCTATTCATATAGTATATCTAGTAGTTGTAAACACTATTGATGATCATGACGTCCTAAGTTCGACTGCCGGGTGGGGCCGAAAGCAGTAATTGGCATTGTGGTCAAAAAATTCTCAGTAATAGCTGGGAGTCAGCAAGTTGGCGGTGTCTCACCCCCGTGCCTCGGAAAGCACTTAAAGCCGTTGGTCCTGCGCCTGATCTCTCTCCGGTCGTGTCGGATTATTGTCCCATCGGATTATGAGAGTGAGGGAATAGAGAGTGCACTCGTGCGTGCGCATACAGTCGGCCTCTATAATTTATGAAAAACACAATAATTGATTTTGGTACAACACGGGGTTTGATTCCACATAAGCAGCAAATGTAATATGATAAATACGTTTTAAGCAAGTTTCGTTTAGAATACGTCAGCAATTCTCATCCACATTATATATTAGTGGGGATGCAAGGATCAACCCCGATTTTCATATAAATTCGCTGACTGCAGCCAAACTTTCAATTTCTGGTTTTCGCTGAGCTTCGCAACGCTTAAGGCACCTTTCCGGATTGATTTACTAGTGACACGTGCTACACGGTAAAGTTTCCAACTAATAATATGACTTTGAAATATATTTCTTATCAATTCGTTTTTACCTTGACATTTCCCTATGAAGTAACTTGAGAAACAACTAATAATAACATTATTCACATATTAAAAAAGTGATATTAGGTATCTATTCCATTGGAAGCAATTAAATCTGTTTTTTTTTTAAATTGAATAAAGATGTATAAACAGGTGCAAATTCCACCTGATGGTAAATGGATGCTATTGCCCATAGATATTTGCATTTCTCATGGATTTAGAATCCAAATGCATATGCGTTGTACCCCTGATGACTAAGATGGAATACCTCGTTTCCAGTAAAATGAGTCTACGGTGCTCTTCACTCACCGTACAAAACACTGTGATTCATGGTCCTACTCCGATCGTGCCGACCCATTTGTGCTACAACCATAATATAAAAGTAACGTAAAAGAGTCAATAATGTACAGTAAGTACATGAGACATCAAAACGTAAGAAGCTGCGACGATCAAGAAATGACAGGCTTTTAAAACTGTATTGAAACTTAAACATGTTGAAAGGTTGTGATATCAATTTGTCGACATAAAGTTTAAACATGTTACCCTTGCTTTTGAAAGGTTTAAAAGTATGAATAAAGGCCTTTAAAAGCACTGTGTACGAATTGTTATTAGAAAACAGTGACTGAGTACGCTAAAACATTTGCTGTGTGACGTAAAATGTATGCAAGGCTCGTTTTCTGCCCAAGTACATCTGGGTTGTTATAACTCTGACTGCCACGTTGGTCCGGTCGTGGTAACCGTGATGGCTGATCATGAGGTCCCGGGTTAGAATCCCGGGTCAGGCCAAAATCAGTTATTGGTTTTTCAGTCAAGAAATACATTATATATTCGCTCCCCTGCCTCTGAAAGCGCGTGAAGCCGTTGGCCCTGCGCCTGATCTTTCTCCGGCCATGTCCTATCGGACTATGAAAGCGAAAAAATAGAGTGTACTCTTATGTTTGGGCATACATATACATGGTAGAGCCATGCTGCAGTTATATTAGTAGTAGCACGAATGGGTCGGCTCGACCGGGGAAGGACCACGCTCTCACGGAATACCAACGTAAAATAGTAGCTTAATGCTGCTGTGTTTCGTATGGTGAGTATAGTGAACCGAAGACCCTTTTTACTGGATACGAGGCATTCCATCTTAGTCCTCACGGATGACAACGCATCTGCATTTTGATTTGTAATCGAGGTTTTTTTTATAGGATAGGGTGACAAACGAGCACACAGTCCATCTGACGGTAAGTGGTTGCTGCGGCCCATAGATATCTACATCTATCCTCGATTACGAATCAAAATGCAAATGCGTTATCATCCGTTAGGACTTAGGTAGAATGCCTCGTTTCCAGTAAAAAGGGTCTCCGGATCTCTACACTCACCATACGAAACACAGCACCATTAAGCATTAATTGGTAGACGTAGATGTCTATGGGCCGCAGCAATCACTTACCATCAGGTGGACTATGTGCTCGTTTGTCACCCTATCATATAAAAAATACACTCGGGTACTATAGTCCTGTATCGAGCAGTTGGCTAGTCTAAGTTGAGACTGGCCGCCGTAACTGAAATTCGGTCTGGAGGATAAATGGAGGATTATTACTCTTATGACTCTCTCACGTACTTCTGCAACTAAGCCGTATTGCATGTACTTCTGTATTCAGGTTTTCAAAACAGTCAATATTATATAAACTACGTATATGTACGCATAAATGTTAGAATATCCACTACCCCATGTCGTACGGCGGATGTCGTCAGAGGGGACTCAGGAAAACTGAAACAGGAGATGACAGCTACGTCTTCCTGAAAACAACTCAAAATAATAAGGAACTGCGATTGCCAACGCACATGCAAAGCGAGAAAAAATCCCCCTGTGAGGCGTTCTATGTGGGGGGCTCATATTCAACAGTGGAATTTTATAGGCTGTGATGGATAATGTATAGCTCAATATTTTAGTCCTGAGGGATGACAACACACTCTTCCTCGCTAAAATTAGTCTCGTACGTGTTCATGAACTCCTCACAAATCTTATTTAGTTTCTTAGAAACCTTTAATAATATCTCATCGTATTTGTCACATATTGGCAGGGTAGAGCTTCCCGTAGGTGGTATGCATGTAAATAAAAATGAAGTGTCTGTCCGTAACATTAAAATAACTAACTTTTATTAAGCTCAGGGTATTATTTGCATGCTGCTAAGACAGTGCCTCTAAAAAATTAACTT
Organism: Parnassius apollo; assembly: GCA_907164705.1. NCBI lineage: Eukaryota > Metazoa > Arthropoda > Insecta > Lepidoptera > Papilionidae > Parnassius > Parnassius apollo. Next base: position 1,455,708 of record CAJQZP010001189.1, on the reverse strand, counting down.
TTAATTTACTTTTACTTAACGTAACTTCACTTTTACTTTACTTACCTATATCTAATATATAAGATATACTTAATACCTTATATATAATAGATTTTAAAAAAATCTTTGTGTTTCCGCCTCACGGTCTGGGTTTATATTTAAAATATTTTAATGGATTGTTATGAAAATTTACGATCAGATAAGCAGCAATACCATAAGAAACCTAGGCTACATTTGTTCTTCAGAAATTGTTCATAATTGAAAGATTTTTTAAACGAAACAAAATGGTTAAAATAATGTTAATGATTTCTTAAATTTACGCGAACACTACACGTTGAATAAAACTAAATTTACGGATTCTATCGCGTTTATTTAACTGATTTTACTTATTTTTAATTCCCGACGTTTCGGGTGCTTTACAGCAACCATGGTCACGGGGTGGACTGAGATGTTTGACGTCCCAATGTCATTGTTAGCCCGGCTACCTTCAGTTTTTGAATATTAATTTAGCTGACGTGAAGCACCGACGCTCCGGGAAGTCTGCAGTCTGTGAACATGTTCAAGATCGTCCCCACCATTACATCAGATTTGATAAACCACAAATCCCCGCAAAAGAACACCGATTCCTACCAAGGATGATACGCGAGGCTATTGAAATTAAAAAACATCCTAATTTCAATAGAGAAGATAGTTGGGTGCTGCCATCTGCTTGGGATCCTATAATTAACAAAATTAAACTCAAACCCAAGCATACCACTGCAAGACTTCAAGATAATGTAAGTTCGTTTTGCGTAAATCGGACCAAAAATTAATATTCAAAAACTGAAGGTAGCAGGGCTAACAATGACATTGGGACGTCAAACATCTCAGTCCCCCCCCCGTGACCATGGTTGCTGTAAAGCACCCGAAACGTCCGGAATTAAAAATAAGTAAAATCAGTTAAATAAACGCGATAAAATCCGTAAATTTAGTTTTATTCAATAAAATAATGTTCTTTGACTATTTTCAATCTAAATACCTCTAATTATATTATAGATTCTATCCAGACGAAACCAGCGAGAACCGCTAGTTTGATAAGATCAAAATAATGATGACTTATATACCAGATGCATTTTACTTCCTTAAAAGCTTGAACCCTGACCTACAAATGAATGCGTGGTAGAACCACGCTGCAGCTACATAATGGTTGTAGCATGAATGGGTCGGCTCGACCAGGGTAGGACCACGCTGTCACAGAATACTAGCGTAAAATAGCAGCTTATTGTACTATGTTTGTTAATAGTGAGTATAGAGAACCGAAGACCGTTTTTACTGAAAACGATCCCTTAAGGGTGACAACCCCCCGAACGGGTTCCCGCCTTGTCGTGGCGGGGGGGCTTAGAAGCCGTGGCTTGGTCACCCACGGCGAAACAAAGAGGAACCCATATGGCTGGTCCGAGGTGGAGGGCCGGCTTGAGGTGGCCACTCCGAGTGGGCTTGGGAAGCCCACTTCGGATGTGTGTTGGTGGACTGCGGTGAGAGGTGTGTCCTCCCCACCTACCGCTGCAGCCCAGGTGGAGTCGCGGAGGAAGAGCAGTGTTGGTATGGCGATGCGTCACTCGCCCTATCCTCCGCGACTCAAACGGGGCCGCACCGTTGATGCGGTGGTGATGGAGCTGCGGGGGGAGAGGATTGTCGGTATTACGAGGCGCCGCTCTCCCTATCCTCCGCAGCCGAATCTTGGTTGGCGGCGGAGCCATAGACCAGATCCGCCGCTGGGGTCGGGAAGGCTAGTACTTCTAAGTGCTCGTTTTTCCTGGCCCCATGGCCTCCGGGCATCGGACGCGGGGGCGTCTGTTGCGCAGATGTAATTGGAGGCCGTGGAGGAAGGCGTGCCATGTGTTCTGGTGCGCCTTACTTGGGAAGGAGAACGGGGAGGAATATTCCTCTCCCGATGAGGTGCTGCCATGGGGCGGCAGTCGCTGGTGGGGCCGCGGAAGTGTGCGAAAGCGTTCCCGTAGCCCTGCCAATATGCGACGAAGGTGGAACACCTTGGGGTTTTAGTCGGTGCGAGTCCGACATAACCCGTCTTTGCCCCCGCGAGGCGGGTATGCGTAGGCATTTCCCCATGTAAAAAAAAAGGTGACAACACATCTGCATTTTGATTCTGCAGATAGATGTAGATGTCTATGGATCACAGCGTCCACCTACAATCAGGTGGACTATGTGCCCGTTTGTCAACCTTATTTCATTTAAAAAAATACACGTAAATTACTCATACCTAAAGCTATTCGTTTAAAATGCATAGTATAGTGAAAATGTCCGACACTATAAAATTTATAGCATTATAAAGCACTATCAGCAAACATTTAAATATTACATATCAAATTAGCTTATACTATAAATTGACCATTGGCCTAATTTGCAATAAAAATTAACCGGTCAGTTACAGTGGGAAACTTGCCACTAGTGATTATAATCATGTACATAGCGTGACTTTTCGATCCGGGGTTTCAGACTAATTGACAGCTTGACGGACTCTTACGGTTTGTGTAAGTTTACTTGTCCTGCGATGGGTTCGACGCGAGATCTATCGTATAGTTAAAAATAAACTTTTGTGGTTGTTTTTTTTTGTATAGCAAACGAGGATTAGCCGAAAAATATATACGTAAATTTTTACCACCCGTCAAGTGTAAAGTCCTTCTTAAAGATGAAGGAGTACACAAACTTGGTTGTAAAAGTGATCCCTCTTACAAGGAATAAACAAAAATATCAATAAAACCCGCGTAAAAGAACGTATACCTGAAGTGAAGCACGGGAAGTCTGCAGTCTGTGAAAATATTCAAGACACTCTCCGCCATTATATTAGATACGAGGGTGGATTGAAAAGTACTCGGCCTAACACAGATCCATTCAATTCTAAAAATCAAATCTAACCACATTATTTAGTTCCGTTCAGACTAGTTCATTGTGTGAAGTTCGAAACGTGTGCGATAATTAGTTGTGATTTTATAAATTTATTAACAAAGTAATCGGACATAATTTCCGCGAATGGAGCAAATCGAGCAGCGTGCCGTCATTAAGTACCTCCATAAGAAGGGGCTATCATCAAAAGCCATCCAAGATGACATGGTCAGTACATTAGGCGATTGTGCTCTGTCATATTCATCCGTCAGAAAATGGATAGCAGAATTTAAGCGTGGTAGAGAGAGTGTGAAAGATGAACCCCGCTCTGGAAGGCCTTCGACGTCAACTACTGACGAAAATATTAAAAAAGTACTTGATTTAATAATGGGAGACCGCAGATTAAAAATTAGAGAGGTAGCCGAGATTATAGGCATCTCTTATGAACGAACTCAAAACATCATTGTCAACGAGTTGGGTTTCCACAAGGTGTCTGCGAGGTGGGTTCCGCGACTGCTTTCAGTTGAACAAAAAAGGACGCGATTGACTATTTCACGCGACTGTTTGGAGTTATTTGAAGCCGATGCAGATGATTTTTTGAATCGTTTTGTTACTATGGACGAAACATGGGTTCATTACTGTACACCGGAAACAAAACAACAATCAAAACACTGGAGAAGACCTGGTTCACCACCCCCTAAAAAGCTAAGTCGATTTTGTCGGCAAATAAGGTGATGGCTTCAGTATTCTGCGACTCGAAAGGTGTGATTATGATTGATTATCTTGAAAGGGATCAGACTATAAACTCTGATTACTACTGCACCTTACTACGTCGTTTACGAGAGGAAATAAAAGAAAAACGTCGAGGAATGCTCAGAAGAAAAGTCCTGTTTCATCAAGATAACGCCCGTGTTCACACGTCAGTACAGTCAATGGCTGAAATTCACAACTGTGGCTTTGAACTATTACCGCATCCGCCGTATTCACCTGATCTGGCACCATCAGACTTCTTTCTGTTCCCTAACCTAAAAAAGCACTTGGGAGGTCAAAGATTTTCGACAAACGACGAGGTCAAAGCAGCTGTAGACGCATATTTTGACTCTAAGGAAGAATCATTTTTTTTCAACGGTCTAAATGCTTGGAAGGGGAGGTGGCAAAAGTGTATTGAACTTGATGGTGATTATGTAGAAAAATAAAAATATAACTGTTTTAGTATGTGTTTATTTTCTTGGTTAGGCCGAGTACTTTTCAATCCACCCTCGTATGACAGATCACAAAAATTTGCAAAAGAACACCGGTTCCTACCAAAAATTATTCGCCAAGCTATTGTAGTCAGAAAAAATTGAAAAATCCAAAAGTGCACGGCTCATAAGAATTTTTAATTTTTAACGCTATTTCATTTTAATTTTGTTTAAAAAATAATATATTTTAAGACATTTAAAAAATATCTCTAAAACTAAAATCCTGAGCATAAATGGAAACATATTCTGAAAGATTTATTTCATTTCGTTGCGTATATTTTTCGAAAACGTGAAGACAGACAAGTGCATAGACTGACAGCTGTACGAATTATTTTAATTGCTTTTTTTTGTAAATATTAATAAACAAATGAATAAAAATGTACGCTGACTTTATAATTTAATATATCTAGTGGGGATTTGCCCTCTTTCGTGGAGGTAGGCAAACCTACATAAAATGCATAAGGGAAAATATTTATTTGTAGGCCATACATTTACTTGTTTTGTGTGGGGTTCGAAACCGCCTAACTCGGTGTTACGCCACGGAGCCGTTAAATGATGATAAATGCTGTTACTTAATTCGAGAACAATTTTAATACTGTATATAACTTGCTGCGTAATATATTTCGTAAGCTTTGAATGCTATCCAAAGTTTGCATATGAACGTATTGCACAGCTGCAGGTTTTAGTCCAAATAGTCTATTAATTGAATCGGCAAACGGAATGCTATTCGCGGCATTCACGTTTGCGGGAAATTCGAGCGTGATAATTAATTTTGCAAGTGAATCATATTTTGATATCTGTTGAGTCAGCATTTTAATGCTATAATATTTTTATAATTATCAAATTTCTTTTAAATTTCGTAGAGATCTTTATTGAAAATCTATAATAACTGGAATAATTATTATAGTAATAATTTGCACCTATTCTTGCTCATACACCCCAAGTGAGCACTCTACATTCCCTCACTCTCGTAGTCCAATAGGACGGCAATCCAACACGACCGGAGAGAGATTAGGCGCAGAATAAAAGGCTTTACGTGCTTTTCGAGGCATGGGGTGAAACATCGCCAAGTTTCTGACTCCGGGCTGTTATTGAGAATTTCTTGGCTGAAAAATCCATTTTTGCCCGACCCGGAATTCGAACCCGAAGTGTCTTGGGCAGCAGTTGTGCTTACAACTACTAGTCTAACGAGGCAATAAACGAATGGAATAAAAAATATCACATTTGATTTTCATCATCCAACAAGAGTATGACGAGAATGTTCGAGTTAAACCGCAGCATTGAATTTGTATATGTTACGGATAAAAATCAAAGTGCGGATACACCTAGATTTATCCGGTTACAACCAATTATGACTAAGATCAAATCAAATCTAAAATGATATGAGGTGGTAGATATGATGTGTCTTAGTTTGTGTTAGATGTGTCTTGGTAGTTCACTTTTTCGATACTTGATGGCACTGTTCAAAAAGCAAATCGCGATGTTGACATGTAATGCAATTAAACCATAAGGCTGCAAGAATTTCATTTCTAAGGATATTGAAAGAATTAGCTTCGTACTGAACTAACGCGTCTCAGTGTAATTATCGCCGTCTGGTCGAAGACCATGATATGGAATACTTAGATCGATAGTTAAAGCGAGTCATTTGTTTCTTCATTCACGCACGTAAATTCAGTGATTAAACTACACCAAAAAAGTAACTTGTTACGAAAAAAGTTACAAAAACTTAAAATCTAAAAGTACAATGTGTGTTGCAGTTTGGCAAACGGGTCCTAGCTCGGCGATTAATATTGCTCAGAGAGCAAACACTGGTTTTTATCTATTACTCCCGAGATGATGAAAATAAAATGAGCTCAATAGTATATAATCAGTGTAAATGTGTATGAATTGTGTATTCTATCAGCTTAACGACTTGCATCTTGGGTTCAATTTAGTAAAAACTACTGAAGGAGTATGTAAGTGTGTAAGATGCTTACAAGTTAAAGCTGTTATCTAAGAGACAATGGCAGCCATGATCAGTTAGTGAAAAAGAAAATGTTATTGTCTATAGCTGGCAACCAAATATTTGGGAATACCTTGTTTTTAATTATCTAAAACATATGTTGTGCATTTATTTTTTAAATTAGATTTCTTATTGGTGATAGGATGTTATTCTAACACTTTGTTACCATATATCGGAAACTGCCAGTAAATGCCGCTGTTTTATGGCTGTAATACAGGAGTGCTCGTGATATTAAGAACCTTAATTGTTTTCTTGAATTTAGTTTAGCAAATTTTATCTTTACATGCAAGTACTCTGGGTTTTAAACTTAATAACATTAAAGACTACCTCTTCTAAATTGTAGCTCTCTACGTGAATCCCTGCTGAGCATAGAAGCAGTGTTCAAGAAAGAAGTAATGTGACTTTTTGTGCGTACATTAAACAACAACATCTCCGTATTTGAGCTTATACAAAATGAATGAATCGCAAACAGAAAGTTGGTCACAGATTTGGTATAATACTTTTAAACGATAAAAATAGTTTTTCGACTCACAATATCAACTTCTGTTTTTACTGCTGCATTCTTATCAGAGAGAGAGAGAGAGAGAGAGAGAGAGAGCATCATTGAATTAAGCTGTTCCACCATCATATCCACTAAAGGTCAATCAAAATAAAAAAATCAAATAAAATCATTATTAAATTTATTTTATGAATTGGCCTGAAACAGAAAGTTTTAGTTGGGATTTTTTATATGAAAGTGTAACATTAACCATTGCGTACCCATTCATATTGTTAGCATTGATATCACGGACTGGTGCGTTAGAATAATAAAGATCTATCAGAGTCTCGGTATACGATATGTAATGAGTCGGCTCACTGACAACTTGACGGATGTTCGCGTAATCAAGAATTTGAGTAAGTTTGACAGTACTACCATGATTTTCCACAAGCATATAAATGTTAAAGATTTGTTACACTACATTACAAATAAAACTAGTTTTTACGGGTTTTATCGCGTATATTACTTTTTATATTCCCTAAGTTTTGGGCACTTTACAGCAACGATGGTCACGGGGAGGACTGAGGTGTTCAATGTCCCAATGTCGTAGTTAACCGCGGTTATCTACAGATTGGAATTATTAATTTTTGTTCCAATCTACACAGTATGAACTTATTGTATCTTAAGTCTTGCAGTTGTATGCTTGGGTGGGATTAAGGACAGGATAGGATATAAGATCCCAAGCGGATGGCAGCACCCAGCCATCTTCTGTATTGAAATTAGAATTTTTTTGATTTCAATAGCCTCGAAAATCATCCCTTGAAGGAATCGGTGTTTTTAGCGAGGATTTGTGGTCTATCAACATACGAAAACATAAACTTAATGCATTACAAAGGACAAGCTCAAACATCAATTAAAACCAGCGTTAAAAAAACATATAGCTGATATAAAGAATTGACGTGAATACATACAGGATCGCCCCCGTCACTCATCAGATTTGATAAACCACATATCCTCGCCAAAGAACACCGATTTCATCCAAGTATGATTTGCGAGCCTCCATCAGCAACTGATCAGCAGATTCTGAAGACATATTTACCTTTTCCACCCGTGTGACGCTGACCAAATCATTGTTGGAAAGCTTGACACCCAACTTCACCGCCATCATAAGCAATTGTAGATCTTTTGCTGTTATAGTTTCAGTCTGCACTCTACTGTCGTTTAATAAGTACAAAGGACTCACCGCCCGACCCCTTCCACACCCACACATACCGGGGTATCTGTCATTAAATTTTTATTTAATTATTTTTGTTAAGCTTAGGTGTATATCCTACGTAATTTAAAAGTTGATATATATTCGCATCATGTCCTTCTGTCGCTGATATTTTTGAAAATTTTAAAGCCGCCTCCATATTCTTGGCAAACAACGGCAAACAGCGAACATCTAAAAACAAACACGAACGTGTGGATGGGTGTTTGCATATATTTGTTTGTGTTTGGTAGTGATCGCCGATCGTGTCGGTTTTTATTTATAATCACTGTTATAAGCTTGGTGTCCGCCATGTTTGCTCACTCGTGTTTGTGACAAGCACCAAGCATGTGGAGGCGGCTTAACACCATACTTATGCTTCCGACAGATATCGATATAGCTATCTCACTCTGGTACTACTATTCCTGATCTTTAAGATCAATAAGTAAAATTTGAAATTAAAATATAAATTAAATAAATATATTTTAATTTATGAAAATAAATTTAAAGTACTCATATAATAATGTAATAATTATTTTGAGAGTGTTTTCACCGCATCCATCAATGAAAATCCGGTGTGACGACTTACACGATACGCCAACTCGTTTTGCGATGTTACACGAAGGTGGCAGGCTTTCAAAACTGTGTTTTTAAAACTATTTGGACATGTTTAAACATTTTTGACATTAACGGCGTTATAAATCAAGCAACGATTTTTATGTTTTAATAAAATAAAACTAGCAATAGTCCACATGAGTGAGAGCATATAGTCCGTATGAACCCTGTAGCACATAGGCCCTACATTTATCCTCAATTAAGAATGAAAATGCAGATGCGTTGTCACCCCTGAGGAGTAAGGTGGAATGCCTCATCACCAATTAAAGGGTTCCCGGTTTCCCATATGAAACAAAGCGGCATAATGCTACTATTTCACGGTGGTATTCTGAGCGAGCGTGGAACTTCCCCGGTAGAGATGGTTATAGCAGTATCTATCGTATGCTAATTTTTTAGTATTTTACATAGTTGCGTTTACGAGACCCGAGAAATGGACACTTGAATTCTCTTACGTAGCTTAGCTTAAAAATGCTAGATATTATTAATATAAAACGGTTCTATCGTGTTTTGTGATTTTATTGCGGTTAATTTTACCTTTTTTATATTTACCGACTTCTCTGGTTTGTTTTTCGTGCTCGTGGGTGCAAAGCACTGGAAAATTCGGGAATTAAAAAAATAATTAATTTACGCGATAAAATCCGTAAAAACATTTTAAACAATGTCCAGTGTTTGCGTAATATAGGATGTGCCATTATTAGTTCTCCCAGAATACCATCGTAAAATAGCAGTTTAATACTGCCGTATTAGTAGAGAGAATAGAGTAGAGAACCGGAGAACCTTTTTACTGACTGAGACATTCCATCGTAGTTTTCACGGATGACAACGCATCTCCATTTTGATTCTTAATTGAGGATAAATGTAGATGTCTATGAGCCACAGCATCCATTCACTATAAAATGGTCTGTATGCTCTTTTGACACCATTATTCATTAAAAAAAAATTCCCTCTATGAGTTAAACTATGAGTTAAATACTTAATTTGTTATAATAATAACTGGCCAGTTATCGCTGATGACCTTTTCCATTTGCGATTACAACCGTCATTTACATCACGCGAAGTGTTTCGTTCCGAGTTTTCAATATAATTGACAGTTCGACGTGTACGTACAGCCGGGGCTATTTACCAAGCTAGCCGTAAATGAATTTTGTTTATCGAACAGTTACAATAGCTTTGGTTGGCGTAAATTACTGACAAACGATAGTTTATACCAAATGAACCAAATCTATCTATACATATAATAAATCTGTAGAAAAATTATTTGTTCACGATACATGCAAATACTACTGGACGGATGCCCATGAAATTTGCTGTATAGACAGTAAATGGTGGGGTATACATATAGGCAACTTTTTATCTGCTTACGAAAAAGTTGGGTTGTTTTTATATTATATATTTTTTTAGGTCTATTGTTGCAAGGGTTGTGGTGGTTCTGTTAGTCATAAAGGGGATTTAGCTAAACGTATTACGTTAAATGATTCTATAGAAAAGTGTGTGTGTGTGTGTGTGTGTGTGAAAATGAAACTCATCGCGTAACTAACCAGAAAGAGCAGAATAAAGTCTGCCGGGCCAGCTAGTACAAGGGATAAAGATTTTTTAATTTTAGGTCTGTATCTAGTTTATCTATGGGGGAGGCCTATTTTCAGCAGTAGAGTTTTGATAGACTGTAATGATGACAATTATTATGTTGAAAATTTAATTATATTACATAAATTAAGAAATATTTTATTCTTTTGGTAGCTGAGTTACAGGCGTGCAACTTTCCTTACCTGTCGTTTTTTTTAACGATACCCTACACTATGATTTTCTCCTGTATGGTGCAAGCAGTTTACAAACTCGAACTTCACAACTTCACAAGCACAAACATCCAGACCCGGAACAATCATTTGTAGACAAAAGAATACTTGTTCCGTGCGGGATTCGAACCTGCGGACCGCAGCGCCGCAACTCATTTCTAAACCACTTCGCTCACTCATTTGATTCGAAAAGGTGTTTCTTTGAATAAATTGCAAGTGGAAAATATTCAGAATTTAAACAAATAAATATTGTTAGACGATATCTAGGGTTTCCTCATCCCACCTGACGGTAAGTGATGATGAAATTCTAGATGGTAAATCAGACTACCCTAGTGTTACAAAAGCGTAATCACACTAACTATAATCTTAGAAATACTTATTCTGTGTGGGATGCAAACCGGCTTGTGGCATCAACGTCAAAAGCTTCGACCACCGCGATACTGAGGTCTTTCTTTTTATAGGGCAAACGAGCATACGGCTCCCTGATGGTAAGTGATTACCGCCGCGCATGAACAACTGCAACACTTTCTCCTTTTAAAAAGGAGTAAGCTCTTTTCTTGAAGATCCCCAAGTCGTATCGGTCCGGAAAAATCTTTAGTGGTAGTCTACCTCTAATACCAAAGAAGAAGGAGGAAGAAAGCTTGTTTTAAATCTCAGTGGTGAACTGTCAGTCATCCAGATAGTATTAATAGTATCGCGAGTTTTTTCGCGTTGTACGTTCATGAAATTCTGCGGCTGGAATTAGTCCGAGCAATTCCTCAGAGCATTAACCGTGGTAAATGCAGTGCCAGTGAGTCAAGCCGATTGGAAAGAGCTCAGTCGTCGACGATTAGAACGGCTCTGCACTGGATGCGATCAAATGGAAGGAGCCGGCACAGCAGTGTGTTGTCATGAAATACTGTCCCATTTTGCTGAGCACGTTTAGAGTCTTTGTTCTTCGGAGAAACTGCAGTATGATATGTCATGCCGAGGATTCTAGTACAGGCTAAGTTAACAGGGTGGAGGTTTTCTTTTGACGGAGGGACTTTAGTCGCCCTCAGTCCGAGACATTGTTCAAAAAAGTCTCGACTTCAGATATAAGTTTATCCGGTTCCGGTGTATAAAGCATCACCGGTGCTGTCGTCCGCATAGCAACAAATGCAACATACCATTGATATTCAGCGTTGGTGGTGGTAAGAAACAGAGTTGGTGATAGCACGAAACCTTGTGGAACACCATCGTTAATAGGCTCGTAATCGGAGCATGCACCGTCTACTACAAGCTTGATGCTCCAATCTGCAAGAAAACTGGTGATCCAAATGCACAGTTTCTCAGAAAGCCCATAGGAAGGAAGCTTCGTAAGAAGCGTTTTGTGCCTAGCCCGATCGAAGGCCTTCGCTATGTCCAAACTAACGGTCAACATGGCAAACGATGGCCTCTACCCTTCTAGTTCTAGTAGTTATGTAACCCAGAAGATCACCAGCTAAGCGACCCCGATGGAAATCGTACAGATGGTTAATAATCAGCTGGTGATCCTTAGGGTACCTCACGAGCTGGCAGTTTATAATAGATTCCATTATTTTGGAAAACAAGGAGATGATAGCGATATACCTGTAGTTAGACGGATTTAAGCGGTCACCTTTGCGTCGTCTCATCGTTCATTAATTGAACAAAAAAGCAAGTGACCTAGGTGCATAGCCCTGTCGTAAATTATAAAGGTACGGACAAAAACAACACAAACTCTGTCAGGTTTTCATTAAAAGTAAGCAAATGAAAAAATAATATTAAAATGTATAAAACAGGTAGGTTAGAGATAGCACAGAAGTATACTGTTATTTAAAACGCTTTAAATCCGAACGTATAATATTAGGCAGAAGAGAAATACCCACCGCTTTCCACTTCAATATACGAAAGGAGTTGAAACAACATAGGCCCGAGTAAGTGTTTGAAATTTAATAAAGTTACACTCGAACGCGGACTTAAAGAGTTTGGTTGCGGATTGCAAGTAAATACAATGAACTAGTCTTGGCTTTAGAATACTCTAGTTATGTTGATTATAATAATAAACAATTGTTATTATTGTTAATCTATCCCAATAAGTAGGAACATCATTATCATCATCATCATTACATCCCTTCACATGTCCACTGCTGAACATAAATCCCCTCCCCAAGAAATGTCACAAAGCACGGACCTGAGCAACCTGCATCCATTTATTTATTTATTTATTTAACAGATACACCATTGGCTTATCACTAGACATTGTTAAATATAACACAATTGGTTTTGTTCAAAATGATTCGCCTTTAAAAGTATATACAATATTCACAAAAATAGTGCAGCTACAATAAGACAGTTGTTAACTTACTTAACTAGAACAATATCATTAATAAATTTACAAGTAATTTGCTTACAATAAAACTAATGCTAAACTTGAAGAAGAGAGAAAGAGTTATAAATACTTATTACATAATCTAGCAATTTTTGATACGTTATCCGTATGGAAAATGTCGACGTCTCCGTTGGTGGTTATGTCGTTATATGTTTGCATTAACCTATTTATTGGAGCTCGTTTACCTAAATTTGTTCTCTGGTTGGGTAAACAGAAGATTTTAGTAATCGGATGTCTCGGAATAGATCTTGGAACTCTGATACTTATTTGATTTAACAGTGCCGGTGATAGTAGGAGGCGGTGAATTAGCTTATAAAGTGTTTTAAGATCGCTAAGTCAAATCTTTTTTCGAGAGACTCTAATTTGAAGTGGGATAGCCTAGTATTATAGTCAGCACGGTAAGGACAAGTTTGATCTTTAAAGGCTAAGTAGCGGGTAAAATTGCGCTGGATACGCTCTATTCGATCACTGTAAATTTGGTATGATGGGTTCCAAACAGACATTCATCGACTTCCTACAAGTGTTCCGACCCAAATGTCGCCTGGTATGAGGCTGCCACTCAAGAACCTTTCTTCCCCATCTGTTTTCGGTTTTTCGAGCTATGTGGCTGGCCCATTACCACTTCAGCTTACTAATCCGTTGGGCTATGTTGGTTACTCTGGTTTTACTGCGGATAATCTCATTTCTATTTAAATAAATAAAGATAAACTCAAACACGGTCGTGGAGACCTTGGTTGCCGAATGCCAATAGAAGAGTTTGACTTTTGAATTCTCTAGTGGTATTCATTACATTAATAATCGATAAAAAATAATTTATCCAAATATGTCGGAACAAAGGGTCACAAATAAAATCATACTCGAAGATGAACTTAGAGATCTTGGTTGCGGATTATCATACCATTAAAATTCATCAATAGTCCACTGTTGAACATAGGCCTCCTCAAAGAATCCCTCCTCTCGCCTCGTAGGGGGAATATATAGGCCATACGAGCCACGCTTGGCTAGTGGATTGGTAGCCGCAGTTCTTTATTTCTATCGGATAGATGCTGCTAACCTCTCTGGTTTCAACTTGGTAGTCAACTTTAAACAAAGAAGACTAGAGGTGCGTTGTCCCTTTGCGTGTACCTTTGAGGACTAAGATGGAAAGCCTTACAGCCTGTAATGTTACTGGCTCCTTATACTCTTGAGATCAGAAAACTGAAGTGCAAGCACGAGTTTGGCAAAATATATCGATAATAGGGTGGTACTAACGCAGATGAACTCCTCAATAGAAAAGCCTATCCTACCGCCTAGAAGAATATCTGTATGTTCCTTCGGTAGGGGCCTTATCTTCTGTTTTGAACTTCTGAAAACTTACAGTAGCATTCGGTTGACATGTGACAGCTACGAAATCTATTTACTTCGTATATTTAAAGTTACTTTAGGGTACTTTACATCAAGTTATAATTTTTCAGTCATTCAATGAAAATAAAATTATATGTCTTACTTATTAATTCTTAATTACTTAATAATTTATAAACCGAATTAAATTCACTTCCATACTCCCTACATCTGCCATCAAAGTACACCAAACAACGTAGATATTTGTTTGTATTCCAGCGTAATCCGATAAACCGTACTTGCGGATTATATCGTTTTAATCTGACTAACGCTCTCCATGTCTGAATGGGCCTTTATTAATAGTGTTGTGACGATACGTCGCTTTTATTTTTGTTACGGCTTTCAGTGCATACGTACTGGTGCGTCACAATTAAACGTTGTAGATTTGTTTACATTGAAACTTAGTTACTTGTTATACACTATAACTGTTTGTAAACCGAAAGCTCTACACTAAAATGCTACACATGACGAATTATACTGGGTAATTTTTTACCCTAAGGAAAAAATGGGGTGTAACAGGCGAACGAAATAAATACTAATTTACTAATTTGAAATCTAATTTTAAACTTTCGGTACTTATAAAATAACCACAAAATTTTGAACTAAATAAATAAATAAATTAAAAACTAATCTAAATCTAAATTAAATTAATATGTACACAATTAGTAGAATTTCTTGATAAATCAATTTTATATTAAGTTAATATAAAATGAAAAAAAAATGTTAAATATTAGTGACATAGGCCTTCCGTTCACCTATTACACCCTATTTTTTCCAGACGGTAAAAATTACATTCAGTTTAGTTAAAAATGATGAATAAAATAACATTGATTTGGAGCCAAATATTTATGAAAACAAAGCTATGTCAGGCCTCTATCACTCTTGCTACCTACGTGAAATAATTACCTAAAATCGCGACGCGCCCGGGCGAAATAACGCAGTCAGGGCTAGCGCGTTGGAGGCAATTGAATGTTAGAGTTTTTTAACGCTGTTTACGTAAATAGTTTTATGTAAATACTTGTTGAAATAGTTTTTGTTTAGTGTTTAGTATATTTAATTGTAGGTAAAAATAGTTGTAAAAGTTTTAATGTATTTTAAAAATTATATAATATGTATATTACCTATTTGATAAATTATAATAGCAAAACGTCGTTCCTACTATAACTGTTGCTTAGACGGATGCTAAATGAAATGACCAACAAAAGGTTTCATATCATTCTTTAAGTTACCGAAGAATTTTAGAAGGAAGTTATGAAAGGTAAATTTATTTAATTTTTTTGTTAGATAGGTACTCACAGCAAAAAAGAATTAAGTAATAATTTGGTCTACAGAAGAAATACCTAAATACTTCATTACAAAAATTAGTTAAAATTTACTTCACTATCCAAGTATTTACGTACATAACTATACTTGTCTTTTGTAATTAAATTATTTTGAGTTATAATAACACAGAATACTGAAATTAAAACTATGTATAATAACAAGATTTTAACTAAATAGAATAGATCAAATTTCTGTTAGAAATCGTATTTCAGGTTTATTTGTTGTTTACTCTATCTACCTATTCCCAAGCGTTACGATTCCCAACGAATGACCTTGCAATTTGCATGCGTTAGGCATCGCAGAATTCACATATGGGCGAAAGTATGGTAAGTCAATCATAGTCAGTATGTTAGTTAGTACTTCACCTAAGTAACATAATTAACATTTCGCAATGTATTTTTTTACTTTCTATTGACATCCCTTAATAACCACGGAAAGTCCGCCGTGACAAAAAAGATGCAAAGTAATATGGACACTAGCGCGCAGCGATAAAGTTTTTTTTGTTTGCGTGTGCGATTTATCTGAATAATAATAATTATGTAGGCTATTAAGGCTTTTTCTGTGAGGGTAGGTGAATTGAGTAGTACACATTTTAGACATCTTAGATTTAAATATATTTTAAAAAATAGTTACAGTTTGAATTTCATGTTTATTATTTATATGTAATAAATTACTACCTACCAGCTCTTATTTCCAAGTATTTTCTCTAACATCACTGCACTTTACAACTACTTTCACCATAGAAGCACTGAAAAGTTCACTTATGCAGATGTCAAAGTCATTCCAAAGTCAAATGGATAACTTTCAGCGGGAACTGCAATAATCTAGTTCTGCTGCCACAACTTCATCTTCCCTACCAGGTGATTTTAATACTTTTAGAAAATTCATCTTGGCTGCTTTAACATCTTTGCATAACCAAGTAGATCTTTTGGGAAGAGAACTGGATCGTAGTGAAATGCGTCGCCGCAGAAAGATGATCATACTCCATGGAGTTCCTGAAGAAAAATCTGAGGATACTATCGCCGTCAGCCGTTGTCATCGTCTGGGACGCCCTTCCGATAAATCTTCCAGGCCTGTGGTTATTAAATTCAGCGATACTGTGATGCAAGACAAGGTTTGGTACTCCAAAACCAAACTTAAGGGCACAGGTATAACCCAGTCTGAGTTTCTGACAAGGAGGCGCCACAGTGTTTTTCTAGAAGCTAGGCGAAAGTATGGCATTACCAAATGTTGGACTAGGCATGGAGTTATCAACATTTTTACTCCAGATGGCACAAGGCACCAACTTGAGACTTTGTCTGAGCTTGACGCATTATGCAACGGGTCATCGTATCTTCATTACTTTTCTTTGTTAATTGTAGATTAGATAGGAAAATGTAATGATTAATAATCTCTTTTTGGAATGTTTATTATTTAGTATTATAATTTTTCTTGTATGTTGGTAAAACATGGACAAAACAAAGATCGTGTTTAATGTCCATGTCACACCTATGCCGGTAGTTGTTGGAAGCACTATGCTCGAAGTTGTTGACGAGTACGTTTACCTGGGACAAATAGTCCGACTAGGTAAGTCCAACTTCGACCGAGAGGTCAATCGACGGATTCAACTCGGCTGGGCAGCGTTCGGGAAATTACGACACATCTTCTCGTCAGGTATACCTCAATCTCTGAAAACTAAAGTGTATAACCAGTGCGTGTTGCCAGTGATGACTTACGGATCTGAGACGTGGTCCTTCATCGCTGGCCGTATGAGGACGCTCAAGGTCGCTCAGCGAGCTATGGAGAGGGCTATGCTCGAAGTTTTACTGCGTGATAGACTCAGAAATGAGGATATCCGCAGTAAAACCAGAGTGACCGACATAGCCCAACGGATTAGTAAGCTGAAGTGGATGGGGGCTTCTCCAAACCGATAATCGATGGGGAAGAAAGGTTCTCGAGTGGCAGCCTCGTACCGGTAGGCGTAGTGTAGGGCGACCCCCACTAGATGGAGTGACGACCTGGTAAGACATGCAGGAAGTCGATGGATGCAGGTGGCTCAGGACCGTGCTTTGTGGCATTACTTGGCGGAGGCCTATGTTCAGCAGTGGACTTGTGAAGGGCTGTAATGATGATGATGATGATGATGATGTTGGTAAATGTTATTGTAATCTTTCTTTCGAATGTTTAGTATTAGTAATAAAAGTATATTGTAAGGTAGATATAACTGCTAGTTAACGTACTGTAACTTTGACACTTTGACTCATTTGACATTAACACCTCTCACTCTCACTTTTGTGTATATGGTATGTTAACGTTCCGTTTCTTCACTTATTGTTAAGTGAATTAAACATTTCTTTCCATAATGCTGGCAGGTAGTTTACTGATGACTTATTTATTTTTGAATTATTTATTTTATAATTATACATATTATAATACATACATATAATAATACATATTTTTTACTTAGTTTTACATATAATCAGATATAATTTAATATGATTTCTTCAGATGATAGTGTTCGGAGTTCCAATTCCTTCGCCTTTGATTCTGCCCCTGATGGATTAGCAGTATTGACAGCTTTGAAAGTATTGCACCCTTAAATATTATGTTAGATTCAACTTTTTCTGAATTTAACAAAAACTTTAACGCTATTCACATAAATGCTCAAAGTATTCCTGCTCATTACCCCGACATGTTGTCAAGTTTTAATAGCAAAAATATACATGCTATCCTTGTTTCGGAGTCGTGGTTAAAACCATGTCTTCCATCAACGTCCTACTCGCTTCCAGGTTTTCATTTGATTCGTAACGACCGTACCGATCGGGGCGGTGGTGGTGTTGCTATTTATCTGTGCTCTCATATACCTTTATCAGTAATTCAAGTTTCAAAAGGTTCGCAGACTGGAAGCGAAGCTGAATTTCTCTTTATCGAAGTTCTTCTTGGTCATACAAAATTACTTCTCGGAGTTTTTTTACAGTCCCTCTCTCACTGTCGACTACTTCACCACGTTAGAAAATATTCTTGACAATATTACACCTAACTACTGTCACAGTATTATTATGGGTGATTTTAATACTTGTCTTTTAAAAAACAACGCTAGATCAATAAAACTTAAATCTATTATTGAAGCAGCAAATTTAAAACTTCTTCCTACTGTGCCCCTTCTCTTCTCGACATAATGTTTGTGTCTTTACCTGATCATGTTCTTAAATTTGGGCAACATGCTGCTGATTCTTTTTCCTATCACGACCTTTAATACTTGTCATACAAAATCCGTCCCCCTAAATCTAAGTCAAGGATACTACTTCAGCGTAACTTTAATGACTTGGATTTGGAGCAGCTTTTAAATGACGCTGTAAAGATTGATTGGAGTGTAGTCGTCAATGCATCTACTGTTGATGAACAGGTTGCTTTGTTCAACTCTCTGTTAATTCAGCTTTACGACGTTCATGCTCCTGTCCGTCCAGTGCGTGTAAAGCATCCTTCCTCTCCTTGGTTGACCGATGATATAAAAAAAAATCATCCAATTAAAAATTGTGCCAAAGCTAAATACAAGTCACTTCCTAGCGATTTGAATAGAGAGAAGTATAGATTAGTACGGAATCATTGCAACAATCTGTGTAGAAAAACACAACGACGCCATATCCATGAATCAGTACAAGATCCTGACCCTGCTAGGGTCTGGAAATTTCTTAAGTCCTTAGGAGTTGGAAAATTACGACAAAATCTCACACACATACTTTGATCTAACTTAATGTGCATTTCTCATCTTCGTCTTGCATTAATGATAAAGCAAAACATAATACTTTGGATTCTCTTTCAAAAGCTCCCACTCCGGACACATCTGCTTTTAATTTTAGCCAATTTAAAAGTTGTGATGTTAAGAGAGCCATAATGTCCATCCATTCAAATTCGATTGGTAGTGACTGCATTAGTCGGAAAAGGGTCATCCCTCTCATTGATCTCCTTTTACCTATAATCACGTCTATCCTGAATAATTCACTGAATTCTGCTTTTTTCCCTTCAGCTTGGAAAAACGTATTTGTAGTTCCTCTTCGGAAAAAGACAAATCCCTGTAGTTTTTCTGATTAAAGACCTATTTCTGTTTTGCCTTTCTTTTCCAAAGTTCTAGAACGTCTTGTGCACAATTAATTAAGCACCTATCTTTTAAAACACAATCTTTTAAATCCCTTGCAATCCGGTTTCCATCCTGGCCATAGTACGACTACTGCACTTTTACAAATCACTGATGATATTCGGTATGGTATGGATAAACAAAAGCTTACCATTCTCACCTTGCTTGATTTTAGTAACGAATTTAATACTGTAGATTTTGATATCTTGTTAAGCATCCTACGCTCTCTCAACATATCTCCAACTGTAGTTGACTGGTTTCGAAGTTACTTGTTTGGTCGCCGACAGCGAATTCAGGTACAAGAGGTTTTTTTCCACCTGGACTACTACAGCTGCTGGTGTACCACAAGGTAGCGTGTTGTCTCCTCTCTTTTTTGCAATTTTCATTAACTCTATAAGTCATAATTTGTCGTCTTCCTACCACTTGTATGCTGATGATCTCCAGATTTGAGTACTCAGTCCTCTCTTGAAGATCTATCTAAAGCAGTTGACACTATTAACGCTGATCTGACTTGTATTTCGAATTGGAGTGAATGTTATGGTTTAACGATTAATCCTAAGAAAACTCAGGTCATTGTCATCGGTAGTTTTTGATTAATTGGTAAAATTGACTGGTCTTCCCTACCCCCTATTATACTAGACTGCACTCTAATCCCTTACAGTAACAAGGTTAAAAATCTGGGGTTATATCTTGACTCCTGTATATCTTGGACCTCACAGGTTAGTGAGGTCAGTAGAAAAATGTTTGCTGCGTTAAGCTCTTTACGTAGATTACGTAATTTCCTTCCTACAGCAACTAAAGTTACGCTTGCCCAGTCTCTACTTCTGCCTATCCTTGACTATGCTGATATTTGCTATCTTGACATTACCGAGGAGCAGCTTAATAAGCTTGAGTGGATTCAAAATTTTTGCATTAGATTTATATTTGGGCTTCGCAAATATGATCATATCTCCGAATTTCGCAAACAGCTCAAATGGCTCCCGATCCGCCTTCGCAGGAATACTCACATTCTCTCCGCGTTGTGTAGTGTGCTGTTTAATCCTTCTACTCCTCTTTATTTAAAAAACCGTTTCCAGTATCTTTCTCTTACCCATAATCGGTTCCTTCGATCCTCCGTCAATCTTTCTCTATCTACACCTTTGCACTCTTCTTCCTTTTTCAAGAAATCCTTCACTGTAACCGCTGTGCGATTGTGGAACTCCTTACCTCTCCATATTCGTCGTGCTAAATTTCTTCACTCTTTCAAAAGTCTTGTTAAATCGTATTATTTAGAACGCTATTAGATAAATTACTTTACCTTTTTCGTACTCTTTTTATTTAATCTATTATATGATATTCTATATATAACTTTCACTTATTTTTATTTGTATGTATTATTATATTATTATATTTTTTTATTATTATTTTTTATGCCCCCCTGTATGTGTAACTTTTGTTTGCATCATTCCTCTACGCAAAGGTTGTCTGGAAGAAATCACTTTCGGACTGATAAGACCGCCTATTGTACATACCTTAATTAGTTTTAACTATATTGATGTTTCTGTATTGTGGTGTACAAAAAAGAATAAATAAATAAATAATAAATAAATAAACGTTGGTAAGCAGTCGACATCAAAGGAGTGCAACTTCTGTACGTAGTACTATTATTTATTTTGTGGCTCTGTCTCCACAACGAGGTTATCACCTGTATCTCAGGAAATAGTGTCCTCCGTGATTCTTAATTCTAAGTCTTTATTCGATACGTACGTGAAATGATTCATTATAACTTATTTATGTTAAAAGTGCGTGCGTGAGAGCGTGTCTGCAAACGTGCGTGAGTATTTGTCCCGTGTGTGTCGTAAAAGACGAGTGAAGAAAATGCGCGTACATTTTAAAGCTTCTGAGTAGAGATGGAAGCAAGACTAGCGACAGAAATAAGAGTCAAAGTCGCGAGGCTTCTTGTGCTGCAATCGTTCCAAGTACTTAATAATAATAATTTTAATGCTTTTTTATTTTCTTATCTAATACATATTTGCATTTACACAGGTGGTAAAATTAAAAAAATGTGCAACTGACTTCAATATAAATAAAATGAGAACATCATCAATGTAGTCGAAGCTCTGACCTCTATATATACGAGTACGCTGGAGTGGCTATAAGTACCATACAAAATGTCTGTGCCGATTTGAAACTAAAAAACAAAATTATTTTATGTTGTTTGATTGTGTATAATTTTAGTTACATACCTAATAAAATTGCTTTTAATAATAATGGGAGTGTGCGTAATATGTAAAACTCCTTACCAAAATTTAATTGGTATAATATTCCACAAGTAAGTGAGTGAGTGAATTTACAGCTAATATAAAATAAATTAAAACTATTTGATAATATAAGTACTTTAAAAATTCGTTACTCTTAATATCGTAATTACCAACATGGGGGATGAGTCGCTCGCGTCCGTAGGCTTCGACCACCAAACCTTAGGCCCACCCTACAGGTGTCCCCCGGGTAGTGCTAAACGAGCGACAAAGCCGAAAAAAAAATAGACTAGGCTTCCCGCCGTGTGGTAGCGGCGTAAAATCTACCACCACCCCTTGTTCGCACCATGAGTCAGGAGATAAAAGAAATGGCCCCGAGTTCCCGGCGCCCCTTTAATGGGGCAGGGGTGCGAAGAATCTCCGGGAGAAAAACCGGCGACGAGGTTCGCCACCCGTCACGTTCTGTCTCCCGAAGGGGCGAAAAGTGGATTGCGGAAGCTCGTCTGGCTACGCTGAATGTATGTGGAGCAATGAATGATAAGATGGATGAAGTATGCGAAATGATGAATGACAGAGGAATAGATGTGTTATGTGTAAATGAGACGAAACGAAAGGGAAAGGATGCCACTGCACATGGCACGTATACCGCGTATTGGTCTGGTGTAGACGAGACCGAACGGGCATGCCAGGGAGTCGGTTTCATCCTTTCAGAAAGAATGGGTCAATGTGTGAAAGAGTATGAATGTGTAAGTCCGAGGCTGCTATGGATACGAATGAAAGTGGGCTTAAAGAAGCTGTTCTTGCTAGGGGTGTACGCCCCAGACATGTCTAAGCCCACTTACATCCGGAGAGCAGTTTTGGGACATGGTAAGGATGGTGTTTACAAAATGTAAGGAAAATGAAAATATTATTATGTTAGGAGACTTTAATGGAAGGGTTGGGGTAAAAACGTCTGGTTATGAAAGGATATTGGGAACGTTTGGTGATGAAAGTATAAATGAGAATGGTGAAGACCTCCTCACCGTATGTGTTGAAAAGAATCTCTTTGTGACGAATACTTTTTTCGTCATAAGAAGATTCACATGTATACATGGGAAAGATGTGATGACAGAAGCATGATAGATTTCAAAATTGTGGATGAAAAAATGAGGAGCGCAGTCGTAGATACAAGGGCTTACCGGGGGGTCCAACGTAGGGACGGATCATTACTTGGTCTTATGTCGAAATTAATGGTCTTTTCAAGCGTTGGCGGCATCGGACATCTGTGTCTACCACTGCGTTACAGCGTATAAGAATAGAGAAGTTACAAGATGAAGATGTGAAAGAGAAGTATAAATGTAGACTGAGAGAAAATATTAGGTGTTTGAATGAGTTTTGTATGAATGATTTAGACTTGAATACTGTGTGGGATAATATTAAGAAAGGTTTGGTGGATGCAGCCACCGAAGTATGTGGTGTAAGTAAGAGAACAAATGAAAGGAAAAGGAATACGTTGTGGTGGGATGATGAGGTGCGGGTAGAAGTTGAATCAAAGAAGAAAGCATGGTTAGATTTACTAGCAATTAAAACTGGTAATTTTGGTGGTATGAATGATGAGATTGAAAGAAAAAAGGCAGAATTTAGACGTCTAAATAAGAGAGTAAAAGAAGTAGTTGAAAGAAAAAAGAAAGAAAGAACGGATAAGAATGATAGAAGGATATCTGATAATTTCCAGGCTAACATAAAAATGTTCTGGAAACTCGTAAGAACTGCCAGGGGAAATACAAAACAGCCTATAATT
The DNA here is from genome assembly GCA_907164705.1 of Parnassius apollo. Taxonomy (NCBI): domain Eukaryota; kingdom Metazoa; phylum Arthropoda; class Insecta; order Lepidoptera; family Papilionidae; genus Parnassius; species Parnassius apollo. Next base: position 1,432,263 of record CAJQZP010001189.1, on the reverse strand, counting down.
AATGCTATAAGAGACGAGAATGGATGTATTCTGAATGATGAAGTTTCGAATTTAAACAGATGGAAGGAATACTTTGAAAGCGTGTTTATGAGTGAAGATTCGTCTTGATTAAATGAACAAGAAATTCCGAAAGAAGTGGAAAGGGGTATGGAGATAAGTGTAGATGAAATAATGAAAGCAATGAAAAGCATGAAAGCAGGTAAGGCAGTTGGATATGATAGAGTCTGTCTAAGGCCGGAGAGTGAGTGGTGGCAGGCCTGCTGTACACCTTGTTTAATTTATGTTGGGAATTAAAACGGGTACCGGATGACTGGTGTAAAGCAGTTATAGTACCAATATATAAAGGAAAAGGGTCACAGCAGGACTGCAAAAACTACCGTGGTATCAGCTTGCTTAGTATTGTGGGTAAACTGTATGCTAAGGTGTTAATTGAAAGAGTTATGAAAAAAACTGATGGAAAAATTTGGGATGTGCAAGCGGGTTTTAGAAAGGGAATGGGGTGTACAGATCAAGTCTTTTCCATGCGCATGATTGCGCAGAAGTTTTTGGCTAAAAACCAGAAAGTTTTTTGTGCGTTCATGGACTTGGAAAAGGCTTATGACAGAGTGAACAGGAATGTGTTATGGCAAACACTGAACTCATATGGGTTGAGCGCTGGTTTGATACTGGCATTGAGGTCTCTTTATAGGGATTCTAGTGCTTGTGTCAGGATCAATGGGGTCTACTCGTACTGGTTTGGCATCCGAAAGGGTGTCAGACAGGGCTGTGTGGCTTCCCTTGGCTGTTCAACCTATTTATGGACAGGTGTTTGCAAACTATGAAAGTTGAAAAATGTGGGTTAAGAATGGGCGAGTTAACCGTCAAATGCCTTTTGTATGCCGATGATCAAGTCATATTTGCGTCATCGGCGGCTGAGTTGCAAATGATGGTTACATTAATGAACTGGGCATTAGAAAGGGGAAAGAAAGTGAACGCAAGTAAGACGAAAGTGATGGTTTTTGAAAGAGAGGAAAGCAAAATGGTATGTGAAATAAGAATAGAAAGAGAGTTAATTGAGCAAGTGGATGAGTTTATGTATTTGGGATGTGTATTTAGCAGGGATGGTATGATAAGGATATAGAACGACGAGTAAATGCAGGGAAGAGTGAATGGGGCACTACACTCTATTGTGAAGAACCAGAATGTATCAAAAAAGGCACGTATGGTAATTCATAATGCTGTGTTAGTCCCTACTTTAATGTATGGTAGTGAAAGCTGGGTGTGGCAGAAGAAGCACTAAAGTAGAATAAATGCTGTAGAAATGCGGTCTTTAAGGAGTATGCTAGGGTTGAATCTGAATGACAGGATGAGAAATTGCATGATAAGAGATAAATGTGGTATGCAAGATGATGTTGTGACCAGGATTAAGAAAGGAATGCTTCGGTGGTTTGGTCATGTAGAAAGAATGAATGAGGAAAGAGTGACAAAACAAATTTATATGGCAGATGTGAACGGCAGAGTCGGGAAGGGCCGCCCTAGAAAAAAATTTATTGACCTAATTGGCGTTATTTTGAAAATGGGCCACGTTAAAAGTAACCTTAACCGACGAGCATGTATGCGTACATATATGGATGTAAAGGAGGCGAAAGAGGTATGTCAGGATCGTGTCAAATGGAAGTCCGTGGTCTCTGCCTACCCCTCTGGGTGACAGGCGTGAGTGTTTATACTAAATAAAATCGACGTTACGGGTAGAGTCGTAACGTCCATTCTATTTATTTAGGTACAGGTGGGGTATAGATCGATATATTTTGTCACACTGTCTCATCTTCATTATTAGTTCCGTGGACCTTCACTTCTGATCATCATCATTCTCTAGACCATTTCCCATTATCTGGGGTCGGCGCAGTAAATCTTCTTGTTCCATTCCTCTCTATCAGCCGTCATTTCCATACTTACTCCTTTCATGCTCATATCACTCTTCACACAATCGATCCATCTTTTATTCGGCCTTCCTCTGCCCGTGTGTCCCTCCACCTTCACTTCTGATGTCAGCGCCAAAATGGCGCAAATCAAATCGCCTCATTATGTCACGGTGTATAGCCAGTCCATATATATATATAGGTCAGTGAGTCAACTACTATACCATATAATAACTAATAGTCCGATTTTGATCAAATTTATATGGAACCACATGAGAAGCATCAGCTTTCAAAAAAGGAATCATCAAAATCATGTAAAAAAAAGTTATGAGATAACCCACATAAAAAAGTACCTCCTCCGGTTTTGGAGTCGATTAAAAATAAATAGAGATTTCATGTTGTTAAGGCCCCTTCTCGGGTATAGGTCTGCCTCGACTTCTTCGTTAGTTTAATGATCAAGAACATTTTTTTTTAATTTATGTCCCAGTGTAGAGAATGCAGCAGTCTGTGTATGCGGTGGAATTAATATAAAAATAAAGATCCAATTTCAAAATGTAAAAAGAATCAAATTGTTTTCACATAAAAGCTTATGATTCGTTGCTAAAACAGCGTAAGAAATCAAAAAAAATCTATAAAATTTGTTTTATTCAATGATGATAATACGATAATTTCGTGGCTTTTACTTAATAATCAGCATTAGGATCAGCACATGTACCTTTAAATTTCTTAAAAATATATATTATTCTATTTAGATAGAAAACTAGATCAGCGAATAAAGACTTATTCAGAGCCTAAAGTAACATCTTAATAATGCTTATTACGAGATATCTAATAAAACTCTCAGAACTGCAAATAATTTTAGGAAGACTCTTAGAGAGGAATCTAATTTTCCAGCCGTACTAGATAAAACTGCTGTCGCTTACAGAATGATAACTTGAAGCCCATTTGACCTATAAAACCAACTTGGCACAAGCTTGCTTCATTAATGTTGCAGATGGATCTAATAAATTGTCGAAAAAACTTCGAGGGTGCATTTTAATGCTTATCTGACTGTATATTTTATTAGTAAAGGAAGCAAAATTGGACGCCGTTATGCAGAAATCATCAAACCCGTGTATGGTTCAGATTAAGATAAAGAGTTTAAAAAATACTTTTGGCAAACGTTTTTATACGTGGCACTGTTAAAGCTACGTTATGCTTTTATTACAAACAGAACAAATGGGTCGGCTCTGACGGGAAAGGACCACACTCTCACAGAATACCAGCGTAAAATAGCAGCTTAACGCTGCTTGCTGTGTTTCGTATGGTGAATATAGAGAACCAGCTACTCTTTTAACTGGAAACGAGGCATTCCATCTTAGTCCTCAGGGGTGGCTACGCATCTGTATTTTGATTCTTAATCGAGGGCAGATAAAGATGTCTATGGGCCACAGCGTCCTCTTACCATCAGATGAGGTGTTTGCTCTCTTGTCGTCCTTATTCTATAGAAAGTAGAGTATCTGGCTGCCTATGTTATATTGTGTGCCGGTCTACTCTCATTTTAGAGGGGGTATTTTGGGCAGGCCAAATCCGTCGCGTTTTCCCATTGCGTGCTGTCAGAGTTCAAAGCACTACCACTGTTCGATAAATAATTACGATCCCCAATAAAGTTCTTAAAAAAGCGTAACATAAACTTTCAAGCCAAAGTCAAGTCAAAGCCAAAGAAAGAGCTTACCGTATTTCCATTTGACACAATCCTGCAAAAGCGGTCTCCGGGCGAGCCAACCCATTCGTGCTGCAATCACAACAATATACTTGCAGCATGGCTCTACCATTCCTCAATACCCCTCTCTCTTGGTTCAAATTATTATATACAACGTACATTTCAAATAACGTCGAATTCATACCCAACTTCATGATTCACGCACTCATAATTTTTTTTTGTTTCTTTAAACAGCTTTTAATAGTCTACTGCTTTTGCAAATGCAAAGATTAAGATAACGAGTTAAAAAATACTTTTGGTAAACGTTTTTATACGTGGCATTGTTAAAGCTATATTATATTATTAGCACAAACAGACCAAATGGGTTGGCTACACCGGGAAAGGACCACCCTCTCACAGAATACCAGCGTAAAATACCAGCTTAATGCTGCTGTGTTTCGTATGGTGAATATAGAGAACGAGCAACTCTTTTAACTAACAACGCCGTAAAAAATAACGTCGAATTCATACTTCATGATTCACGCACTCATAATTTTTTTTATTTCTTCGAACAGCCTCTGAAAGTCTACTACTTTTGCACTTGCGAAAGCAGTAGACTTTTAAAGGCAGATTTAAGATGCATATGTGTGCATAAGTGGTTGTTTCCACAACAGGGTGAGCATGGTTTTATCTATTTTATTTCTTTATTTTTAATCATGTAGTGTCGTTTTAAGAATAGCTACTACCCCATATATTCCCGAGGATATCGTACGAGGCGACAGGCGAAATAAATAGGAGATGGGCGGTAACATCTTCGTGAAAACAACACAAAATAAAAAAAACCTGCGGTTTTTAAACGCGCTTGACAAGCTTGATGACTACGACAGATTCCCCTTATGAGGGAGGCCTATGTTCAGCAGTGGATATTTACAGGTTCTAAAAGATGGAATGGATTTCTTAATCTGAGCTTTTAAAAGGTATTTCAAGCCGCTCGTAATAAACAGTGATAGCAAAGATCTTAAAGACCCTCAATTGATACGTAATAGATCAAAGTGGATTAAGTGCGATTTGAACTCGGCCGTATCGGACGCTAATGCTAAAATATTTCACGTGGAACAACAAATAAATCTCACCTATCCAGCTCTGTAACAGTTCTATACAAATCACTAAGTATTTGCAGATTGAATAAAAAGTTTTTTTCTTTATAGAATTAGGGTGACAAAAAATCACACAGTCCACCAGATGGTAAGTGGATGCTGTAGCTCATAGACATCTACATTTAACCTCGATTAAGAATCAAAATGCAGATGCGTTGTCATCCCTGAGGACTAAGATGGAATGCCTTGATTTCAGTTAAACAGGTCTTCGGTTGTCTACACTCATCATACGAAACACAGCAGCATAAACCTGCTATTTTACGCGGATATACTGTAAGAGCGTGGTGCATCCCCGTTCGAGCTGACCCTTTGGTGCTACAACTAGAGCTGCAACATGGCTCTACCACGTATTGACGAACATTTTAAAAACGTCATTTATAATTGTGGTAATTTTTACAATTAATCATCATTACTATAGGCCCTGTTTCATTCAATTTTTGATTTTCATTTCATTTCATTGTTTAATGTTATACAAGTTGGGCGGATACTTGTACAGAGGAAATGACTATCCAAGTGTGTCTGGGAATTTGTCGCAATCTTAGGATCCGACCCGGCTTTGCACGGGTAATTTCTGGATCTCGATAACAGCGCCACCTACCGGCTTCAAATCTGAATATAAATCATCTACGGACCCATTTAAATACACAAGAATTTCATCAAAATTGGTCGAGCCGTTTTTGAGTTTTAGCGAAACTAACGGACATCAATTGATTTTTATATATAGAGATATAGCATATCCACTACCCCATATCATCCCGTGGATATCGTAAGAAGGACAGAGGAAAAAATACCAGAAAATCGGCAACAGTGTCTTTGTAATAACAACTTAAAATAAAAAGCCGGCTGCTAACCCGCTTTCCAAGCATGGCAACTGAAACAAATATCCCTCCTCTGAGCCAGTTGTCGGGGAGGCCTATGTTCTTCAGTGGACTTTAATAGACTGTAAAGAATAGGATAGCATATTCAAGAGTTTATTACATACTTGTGAAGTAAAAGAGGACTATAGCAAATTACAGAAAGGTCTCTAACCCTCAGAAAGATGGCAGTGTACACCATCTACATACGAAAATTGGAAATTTTGTAAATGACGTTTATGTCAAATCCTACAAGCCATAAAAGGGGATCAATAATTATGGTTGTAGCACGAATGGGGTCAGCTCTGCCCGGGTAGGATCACGCTCCCACAGAATACCATCGTAAAATAGCAGCTCAATGGTGATGTGTTTTGTATGGTGAGTGTAGAGAACCGGTGACCCTTTTTACTGGAAACGAGGCATTTCATTTTAGTCCTCACGGGTGACAACGCATCTGCATTTTGATCGTAATCGAGGATAGAATTAGACGTCTGTGGGCCTCAGCAACCACTTACCATCAGGTGTCGGTCTCGTTTGTCACCATATCCTATAAGAAATGAGAACCAGACACCTTTTTTACTGCAAACAAGTCGAGTCATTCCATATTAGTCCTCAGAAGTGGCAACGCATTTGCATTTTTATTCTTAATCGAGAATAGATGCAGATGTCTATGCGCCACAGCATCTACTTACCATTCAGGTGGACAGTGTGCACATTTTTTATTCTTATTCTATAAAAAAAATCTATGTATTTATACGCGAAGAGAAAACCTTGTACCCCTTTAAAGCGTATAGCGCGTTAAATATGGTTTAAGAGTATTACGCGCACAGAGGAGAATGAGGTTTGAAATTGTTAAACTTTATAATGGAGAAGGAGCTCAAAAAGCTAAAATGTGTGAACAATATGTGTTAAAATACATTGAACTAAATAAAATAGTGCATTCATTTTTTAATTTCATACTACCAATATTAAATATAATAAAAAGGGTTATTATAATATTAAGGAATTTATAGATGATATTATTATCATGATATTATTATCATCTATAAATCCTTAATATTATAATAACCCTTTTTATTATATTTAATATTGGTAGTATGAAATTAAAAAATGAATGCACTATTTTATTTAGTTTAATGTATTTTAACACATATTGTTCACACATTTTAGCTTTTTGAGCTCCTTCTCCATTATAAAGTTTAACAATTTCAAACCTCATTCTCCTCTGTGCGCGTAATACTCTTAAACCATATTTAACGCGCAATACGCTTTAAAGGGGTAAAAGGTTTTCTCTTCGCGTATAAATATATAGATTTTTTTATACAATAAGAATAAAAAATGAGCACACAGTCCACCTGAATGGTAAGTAGATGTTATGGCGCATAGACATCTGCATCTATTCTCGATTAAGAATAAAAATGCAAATGCGTTGCCACTTCTGAGGACTAAGATGGAATGACTCGACTTGTTTGCAGTAAAAAGGTGTCTGGTGTCCGAAAGGGTGATCGCTACCAAGCTATTTCTAATTTTTCTTGTGTTGTTGATTGTAAACATGATTGCAAGCTATTATTAAAAAAAAATAGTCCCACTGGGTTTCTTGCTGGTTCTTCCCAGGACAGAGGTTTTTTTTTTGCGAACCAGTGGTAAATTAAAAAAGTGACTTTCAATAAGTATTTTTATAATCTACATTGAATAAAAAAGTTTCTATTTCTATTTCTATTCAACACTTACTAATATATAGTTTGTTTATTTTTTTGGGTTAGACTGTTCAGCAGTTAAAATTACTAGATGATTTTTGGCCCGACTCTGTATTCAAAACCACTGGACCTCAAGTTAACCAGTAATATAAATTTTCATACTGATAAATTTATACAAACTTGAAATAGTTGTGTAGACTAATCATTTCAAAACTTCTGAAGCTATTGGTAATATTTCTCAGACTCAAGAACAGTAGTGCTTTGTTTATTTAGTTCGATTAGAACTTTCTAATGCTAACTAATTCAAATTGAACTCCAACACTTTCTACGATAGTCTCTAGAACAAACCTCAATTGTTGTCGAAGTTTCCATCATTGTTATAAAATAGACTTACAAAATACACTCCACTACATCCTTGGACTACAACAATCTTTTTAGGAGCGTGTTCTTGACAGAGTTGATACCGCCCCAATTTTACTCCGTCTACGAGTGCCCTTATTTAGTCAGAGAGCGAGGACAAAATTTCGCTTAATTAATTCTCGAGAGTTATTTTGAAAGGGTATTCAAATTATATGACACGATGTTGATAGCGGTTTAGTATTTATTTTGTCCGCAGTGAATCGTGTTTTGGATGGTTTTGTTACAAAAGGATTATGATAGTGAGTTGGGTCTCATAGTTTAAACTTCGCTTACCTTTTATTGGCATTGTTTTAGTTGAGTGTTTTATTGCGATTGCATGAATATTTAATTTAACGCCAAAATTGAAAACTAACAGTAAATTTATTGTAACTACAATATTAATATTTGCTCTTTTTTGATTTAAACTAGCCAATGTGACCTAAACTGTCTTTTTGTGTTACGAATATTCTTTATCCGTTACCATTACAGCCTATCAAGGCCCACAGCTGAACATAGGCCTCCCCCATAGATTGTCTCACAGGGGGATATTTTCCATAGTTTCCATGCCTGGCAAACAACCGCGTTTTTTATTTATAGTCGTTATTGGGAAGACCCTGCTGCCCATTTCCTGATTTGTTTCCCTGTGTCGCCTCTCACGACACCCACGGGATGATATGGGGTAGTGGATATTCTTATAATATATACCATATAAGAATAAACATTTTTAATTGACATCTTAAGTTAAAAAAATTAAGTGTGAATAGATTTCCGGAAATTAAAAATAACTTAAATAAGTGTATTAAAACGCTATAAAGTTCGTATAATTAGTTTTTAACCGACTTCAAAATGGAGGAGGTTTCCAATTCAAGTCTATTTTTCTTTTGTATGTATGTTACGTGATATCTTAGTTTACACTACAAGAGCGGTTCTATATAATATTGGAGAAAAAATTCGACCCTAAGGGTAGCAAATAGTATATCATAACTTATTTTAGCAATTAGAATTTGGCTTATACTTTTTGTTAAAAGTTATAATTATGTTCAATGAACGTTATTTTTCTTAATACGTGTAAGATAATGGTTCTTAATGCAGTTGTATGTGGTGCGGCCATGATGCATATATATTAAAGTTGTAGCGTGACTTTCTCACAAAATACCAGCGTAAAATAGCAGCTTAAGGCGATGCCCCGACCAAAACTTTGCGATGGTGTGTTTTTCAGAAACTACTAACTCATTAGTAATGAGAAATAAACTACATATAATATTTGATATCCTATCATCGAACTTCCAATTTGTTTTTATGTGTTATAAATACATTTAAAATCATCTTTTAAAAGATGACTAAAATTATTGATTACATGCATCTGTTGCTAAAGACAACGCTCTAATCATTTAAGGATTACACTAACGGATAGATAATTCAAAAATATATTTTATTCACGTTTTATTTAATATCTTAAGTTCGCTTTTCTTTTTTAATTGAAGTAATTCCAAAAATTTGGGCGTAGTCCTTACCGCGATATATTGTAGCAAAAGCGCGTGGATTATACAAGACCGAACGCTCATGATCGTTCGCTAAGAGTATCGCCATAATTCTGTTGTGCTTTGTATGGTGAGTGTAGAGAAACGTTTTCACTAGATTTTGATTATTAATCAAGGATAGATGTGGATTCTTTGGGCTACAGCATCCATATACCATCAGCTGTAATGTGTGATCGTTATTAAATCTTATTCTACAGAAAAAAAGTTTAAGCATTTAAGAACAATGTCTGTATTTCGAAATGTTATATAATTAATGCTTCTTACAGAAACAGATAAGTCGTGGTAGATTAGGAGATAAACGCTCGTCTTAAAATTTAATACTAATTTTGATTCCCGCCGAAACAATAGTAATCGTTTTACCGTTGTTCCGACAGCGGTTTAGCTAATTTAACATGAACTTGACAGAGAAAGACAACTTTTTTTAAATTGTAGTAACTAACGATGGTTTTGAGTAAAGAGAACCGGAAACCCGTTTTACTGGAATCGAGGCGTTCCATCTTAGTTCTCAGGGCGACAACGCATTTACATTTTGATTCTTAATTGATAAATATAATCTAAAGGAAGATAAATGTGGCTGTCTATGGACCACAGCATCCACTTACCATCAGGTAAACTGTGTGCTCGTATGTCACCCAATGTTATAAAAAGGCTGTTACTTTAGTATAACATAAATAGATATATTTGCGTGTTGAAATAGCTTAAGAGAATTGTTGGCGACGCGTCTATAAGAATATTTCAATTTATTAGTTAACCGATTACGAACAGCTTCTAAAAACAAATTATCGAGCAATAATATTATAATAAGAAAACACTTAGTTGAATCTTAAAGAAATATCGAAAGTAATTTGAAGTTCTTGGGTTCGATTCCCAGGCCGGACTAGTTTGTCGTTTTCTTAGTAATATTTTCTTAATAAATTCATATAGGGAATTTTTAATATATAAATTATGTTTCCGGGTTCAGTTCCCCGGTTGAAATCACCTTTCCAATAATATTGTTAATTTAAAGGAATATTAAAATAAAGTTAGAGACCAGGATTTGTTCCCCGGTCGAAATGATCACTTTGTGTATAAATATAATTAATGAAAATTAGTTGCATAAGTATTATCTTATTTAAGTTTGATACGTTTTGTATGAAAATAAAATGTTTATTTTCAATGTTTGATTCATAAAATATTTTGTTTATGTTATCTGATAAGAAACATGATAGCTGATAAGAATCTAGTTAGAAATAATTTCCGACATTTGAGAGTCGTGTAGAATCAGTTGTTCACCTAGTATTGGTTGACAGCAGCGTGTGCTAAATTTGCCACCTTTTACCGACAATTGAGAGTCGTGTAAGAATTAGTTGTTCAAATAGCGCGAGTTCGTAGCCGCCCTTTAACCTTGTACTTAGGAGATCAAAATAAGTAGAAATTTAAATATTTGCAAATTTCAGCAGTTCATGTAAAATTGACTTGTAAAATATTTCAGATTGACTGTTTGAACAAAATAGGTGAACTCTGTGTTATTTTCATGTGAAAATTCCTCTGGATTAGTGAAATATTGATAGTTTTGTGTAAGAAATTTAAAAGTGTTTTAAATAGTAAAATGTATAGGAAAAATGTAAATTAAACTATTGTATTAGTTAAGATATTTATTATTTCAAATGAAGAATATTGTTTCAACCTTATACGAGTATGTTAGATATTTAAGAATTCTAACTTAGTACATATGTTGTAAAATAGGCATATTTTGTTGAATAAATAAAAGGTTTTTTGTGATATAAAAATGTAATGTATATCATAGTATAGATTTTTTTGTGCTATCTTTATAAATAAAATGTATAAATGTATGTCTTATACAAATAAAGATATTGGGCAAACCGTGAGAGAGTGATAGTACAAATGGATGTAATTAAGTAGCGTAATCGCAAAGAGGGCGCGGCTCTCTTTCGAGTATAGCTTTGTTGATACCCCATTAGACTGATTTTCATACAAATAAGGATCTCCTAGGTGTGCGTTATCTGTAGTTGGCAGTGACTGCAAATAACCGCCGGTTCGACAAACTCCGCCGATCGTTGAGTCCCGTGATTCCGTGAGGCGTCGAGGTCACCGACCCATAGGTAATTCTTGGCACTTTATGCGCTTCGTGCATACTGTGCCCAGTCGCGTACTAAAGTGCCACCATCGCACTTCCCCCAACCCTTTTACTTGTAAAAGGGGTAGGCAGTGCCCACAGTGAGGAAAGTCACCTTTTAATATTACCACCATCCGCGTCGCGCATTACCATCCGTGGCGATCGGCTGGAACTTAGATAGGGCCTATAGTTGATTAGCACTGACTGTTCTGTTAGGTTAGCGATATGTCAGATAAGGATAAGGGGGAGCCTCCTCCTAAATCGAGGAAACCACCGGACCAACCAGGCGTATTGGAGAGGCCCATCGCCTACCGTGACATTTTTAATCCGGAGAGGGTAAGAGTTGTCTCATTATACTCCCAAATACCGACTCGCAAGCCTTCGTCGCCGGGTAAGGAGTCCGCACCGAGGGCCGCACTCGCGCCCATCGTACCTGAGTGTACGACTGGGCGTGAACCGCTGCCCTCCCAACAACAGCGGCCTACAAAGACGCCACGAAGGCACACGCCACCCGAGACCGAAGCCTCCCTCTACGAGAAGAGGCAGCGCATCGGTGACTCATCTGATCCATCAGCATCATCGGATGATGAGGAGCCCCAAGCAACGACCAGGAAGAAGGTACATACCTCACCTCCTAAGTCGCTATCACCACCACAACAGCCACCATCCATGTCACCGGACCGAAGAAGCTATGACTCGGCCCAGTATGAACAAGGAGGTGAAGAGTCCTACAGCTGGGGCTCAACAACATACGCAACCCTAGCTGCATCTGCCGGCCGATCATCGCCGGTGGCAACAGCCAACCCGTCCGGGCTTCCGCAGGATGATGGCCAACGGCCATCTACCAGCTATGCCCATATGGTAGCTGCACCAGCAGTACCACGGCCACAACCGGCGGCAGTGCCTACTGATAAGCCTGCCGACCAGGAAAAAACCAGATATCCACCTATAGTGGCTGAATGCCTACCGGATTGGACGAGGCATTTTAAGGAGCTCGATAGAATGTTGGGCCACCCTTTAAATGCCCGTCCGTTCGGGAAAGGCGTACGGTTCACACCGCAGAGTGCTAATGAATTCAGAACCGTTCAGAGATACATGATCGAACTTACAAAGGAAATACCAACACTGTCGTGGTACTGTTACACCCCGGAGGAGGACAAGCCCACTAAAGTGGGCATCCGGGGTCTACCAATGGGCACGGACACCAAAACAATAGAGGAGGCTATTAGGGCAAAAGGCTTCCCCGTTAAATACGTCAAAGCAATACCACCTCGTAGGGGCAGACCTGGCTGCATCTACTTTGCCCAATTTGACCACCTGAGCCTGGAGCAGCTCCAGGATCTCTATAAAGTCGATGAACTCCTCTATATGAGAGGGGTCGTCATCGAGGCCTGGCAAAGAAAAGCAGGACCGGCTCAATGCCACCGATGCCAGGCCTTCGGGCACGCCTCCGCCAACTGCTTCAGGACAGTGAGGTGCGTGCGCTGCGCCGGGGAGCACATTGCGAGCTTTTGCCCTCGGAGTAGAGAGGAAGAACCTAAGTGTACCAACTGTGGCAAAACCCACACGGTAAATGACCGCCGCTGTCCAGTCCTGAGGAGGACTGCTAGGAGGCAGGGGATAACTTTGCCGGGGCTACTCCCGGAGGACCCAAAAAAGATCCCCCAGAGTCGCCCAAAAACTGTGACCATCCAAAAAGACGGGTGGGTTACCATCACAGGGAAGGGCAGGCAACCAGCCCCCCCCACCCGCAACACCTAAGGTAACGGTGGAACCCACAGTGACAAGGGCAACCACCGGGGCGACTCTACAGCTTCCCGCTAACCCTGCAACAGAACGGCAACCCTCCAAGAAGAGGAGGCGGGGGAGGAGCAGGAAGAAGTCGCAGCCTCCTCAGGCTGTTACCTCTACCCCGACACCATCTGGACCAGTAGCCTCACAGGCGCAGATTACTCGGGAGACGACCAAAAGCGTGGGTAGAGTGCCAGAAAGGGCTCTACCTGAACATAGAGCCCGCTCTACAGGTAGAGCGCGCTCTACCCACAAGCCAAGAGTGCAGGACCAGGATCATCTACACCCGAGACAATTGCCAACGCCTTCTTATAGGAGAACACCTACTGCCGGCCTCGAGACTGCAGATGCAATACAACGTTTGGTTGGTATTGCCATCGAGGTCGGCACACAAGTCCTGGCCGACATTAGAGCCGGGACAGATCCAGTGACGGCGATAATGAAGGCGCTGGCAAACTTACTAGCCCGGCATTACGGAGGAGAGTAATCTGCGCCTCCTCTATTGGAACCCGGACGGAATACAGCAGAAGCTGCATGAACTCCGCACTGTCGCCCAGCAACAGGACTTGCACATCATATTGCTGGGTGAAACAAAATTAAATCCAAAGACGCATATTAAGCTGCCGAATTACCATCTGTACAGAAGGGACGAAGTCACTTCTCAAGGGGCCGCCTACAGAGGGACGGCGGTTCTAGTGAGGAGGGACATCGTCCACCAAGAGCTGGAATTACCATCTTACCAGACTATGCGCTCTATCGGCATAAGAATGGAGGCGGCGGGCGAGGAACTAAGGATCTATGCAGCATACCGCCCGCCAGGGACTCCATTCTGCTCCTCAGACATCCGGACGGTAATTGAAGGTGAAACACCCGCTATCATCGCCGGGGACCTAAACGCTAAACACCCGGCGTGGGGGTCCAGAGTGATCACTCCGCCGGGTCTTGAACTTTATGAAGACGCTGTAAACAACAACTATGACGTATTAGGTCCCGAAGAACCGACTCACGTTCCGTCTGACGCACGGAGACATCCGGACGTATTACACATCGTGCTCACTAGGAACGTCAACTACCCGATAGTGGTAGAAGTGCTGTACGACCTCTCCTCACAGCACCTCACGATTCTGATAACCCTTGGCCTAAAGGCGGTGACAACACCGCCCAGAGCTTTCAAGACACGTGTCGACTGGAGGCTCTATTGCCAACATCTGCAGGAGAGACCTCCAGTCCACCAGCCTATAAGCACAGCGGACGACGTAGAGGCCGCTGCTACTAGAATTACCAAGAACATCCAGGAGGCCCTCCACGCGGCCTCTACGATCGTCCCGATCACAGCAAGGCGAGACGATCTGCCGCGAGAGATATGCGTGCAGATCAGGCGCAAGAGAGCGTTGAGAAAGCTCTGGGCGCGTACTCGCTGCCCCAGGATAAAGAAGCAACTAAACACCATATCGGAGAAACTGTCGGTTGCAGTCCAGGCCTTCAGAGGAGAGGCCTGGGACCGGCGCATCTGGAAGGCGGACGAGCAAAATGCGTCGCTCTATAAACTGAACCGACAGTTGACCAACACCAGACCTCCCGTTTGCCCGCTTATCAACAGTGCGGGTGAACGTTGCTACGATGCCAAGGGCAGAGCGGATATCCTAGTCGAGCACTTCGAGGAGCAATTTATGCCGAACCCAGCAAGTGCGGAGTTCATGGCCCGTAAGTAGTCGCGTACAGGAGTTCCTGTCGTCGCCCGCGCCGCCACTTGCAGGAGAGTGGTTCATCACCCCCGCAGAATTGCGGAGGACAGTAACCCGCCTACAACCGAGGAAGGTGCCGGGGCACGATGGGATTACCAACGCTGCACTCCGACAGCTGCCCAATAGAGTCCTAGTAGAGCTTGGTCGACTCTACAATGGGATATTGCGGATATCCCACTTCCCGGAAGGACTGGAAGAAAGGCAAAGTTATCGTCTTGCCGAAACCTGGGAAGGACAGGCGTAGAGCTGCCAGCTACAGGCCGATTACGCTATTACCGCACATAGTTAAACTGCTAGAAAGATTGCTGCTACGACGTTTCCGTCCGTGCATCCAACTTCGGGCGGAGCCGCACGGATTCAGGAGGGGTCACTCTACAGTCACACAGTTGACTAGAGTGCTGCACCTACTTGCGGCAGAGTACAATCGTGGCCGCATATCGTTGGGCGTCTTTCTCGACATCGAGAAGGCGTTCGACAGGGTGTGGCACTCAGGATTGCTTTACAAGCTGTACGAACAGACCAGTGTCCCTCTTGCTATGTTGCGGCTAGTGGCGTCTTTCCTGGAAGACAGGAAGTTCTACGTCTGCGTAGAGGACGCCGAGTCCGCAACCAGAACCATCAGAGCCGGCGTTCCACAGGGCAGCTGTTTGTCTCCAGTCCTGTACGCGGCTTATACTAACGATATCCCAACACTGGCAGGCAGGCTGCAAGAGTGGGAGGACGACGTTGAGCTGGCGCTATATGCGGACGATATCGCCTATTTCACCTCGTCCAGAAGAGCCCACGTAGCCACTGCCGAATGCAGCGTCTGCTGGACCTGTTGCCGCCATGGCTGGATGAGTGGAGGATGGTCGTCAACGTTGGTAAGACGACCGCTCTGCTCACTCGCCGTCTCAGGAAATTTCCACCTCCGCTGACCCTCAACGGCCAGAAGATCGCGTACCAGAAGGCCGTAACCTACCTTGGGTGCAGGATCGACAGGACGCTGCGCATGACCGCGCACGTCGACTTTGTCGTCCGCAGAGCCCGATGTGCGCGGGCGACGCTCTTGCCGGTCCTGGCATCCAAGCTGCCGATTAAGACCAAGCTCCGGATATACAAGATGTATATCCGGACCATCATCACCTACGCTGCTCCGGCCTGGTACGCACTTTTGAGCGACCCTCTGCGGCGGCGGCGAGGCCCAGCAGAATCTGACATTAAGGACGATCGTCGGAGCAGGTCGCTACATCCTGAACGACGTTATAGCGGCCGATCTAAAGGTCGAGAACATCACTGACTTTGTGGCCCGGCTGGCGCGCGGCATGTTCGTCCGCGCCGACCACGGGCCACACGAACACCTCAACGGATTTGCGCCGTTGCATATCCGGCCACCGGACGGGCGACCTTTTCTAAGAGAACTCCTCTCTATAGCGATTAGAGAGTCGAGTAACAACCCTCAATGCCGCTGAAAGGCCAACCCAGACTTATTTACTAGATAACCTCCTTTTTTCCCGTAGTCGGTTAACTACGGGAAAATTAAATTGTCACACTACGGGAAGTATCCGCGTGCAACCAGCCTAATATAGGCACCCAGGACTGGCCCATAGTAGTGGGCCATGAGGAAAGTCCGGGCAATGGGGTATACCCCGAGGCCCGATACCTGCGTAGCACCTAGGTGCATGTAGACGACAATCAACGCAACGCATACAAATCGTTCGGGACCAGCTACCAGTATATTATATAATCAAGAAAGAAAAGTATATAGGGAAGTGATAGGGAAAGTAATTACTCTCTCACGGAACGGTTTGAAGATAATTACTGTTTTATTCCCAAGGGATCCTTCACCTTTAAAATAAGTACAGTTCATTGGTGTCGCTAGCGCGCCACATATTGAAGAATTAAGGCGTTGGGACCGGGACGACCTCGGAAGACCCGTAATCCCCGCCTGAACCTATTTGAAGAAAAAGAAGAGGTCGACGCCCTTGTGTGTTACTCCGTTGCGGGGTTCACATACGTTGTTCCCGACCCCAACGTAGGTGTAGGAGGTTAGGGAATCCGCTGCTGAACGAGCCGTGACAAAGACCCTTCCCTCGTTCCTGTCCTTTTCAATTGCTCCTTCGCAGCCGGATCAAGTAGCAAGCGACTCCTCGTTCCTGTCCTTTTTCAAGAATCTATCACCATTTCATCTGGTAGGTGTCTGAACAATAGATGGTGGTATAGTTACATTGTTTACACTGAAAGTGAAATATCTAGACTATATTCCTGTCCGCAAAAAAGACAAAATAGTTAAACAATGGAAATGTTCTATGACTCACAGGACAGTGAAATGTTGCTAAACTTTTGATACTGGTACTGCCAACCATGTAAAGGCTGTGTAAGAATATCCATATCCATGTCCCTTGGGTGTCTTAAGAGACAAAATAGGAAAACAAAACAGGTAAGTGGCCGTGACGTCTTTCTACGTAATAACAGTTACAAATTAAAAACAGCGATTGCAAATCAAGTGGGGGATCTTCAAGGCAACCTGTGGTGAAGACCAATGTTCAGCAGTGGGTGACATTGTAATAGGTTGTAAAAGTAACATATATTTATACATGGTAGAGCCATGCTGCAGCTAATTATGATTGTAGCACGAATGGGTCAGCCCTACCGAGAAGGATCACGCTCTCACAGAATACCAGCGTAAAATAGCACCTTAATATTGCTGTGTTTCGTATGGTGAGTGTAGAGATCCGGAGACCCTTTTTACTGGAAACTAGGCATTCCATCTTAGTCCTCACGGGTGACAACGTATCTGCTTTTTGATCCTTAATCGAGGATAAATGTAGATATCTATGGGCCACAGCATCCACTTACCATCAGATGGTCTGTGTAAACGTTTGTCATCCTTATTCTATAAAAAAAACATCATCATTTTATGATACATAATATCACGAATTACTAAACACTGTAGTTAGTAAAATAAACGCTTTTATAAATACGGTAAACTCTTCGTACATTAATAGAATGACTAGCTTTAAATATCTAAGGCATCTTACCGACGTTCTTAAGGACAATGTAGATACAGAGACAGGATGCATTAGCAATCCGTGTTGACGTCCCAGTAGGATGCCCTGGCTGTACTAACCAGGACAAGATTACGCTTTTTAAAACATACTGTTAGTTTTTACACGGCACATTTAAGTGTTAAAGGTCTCTGGATGCTGTACGTGTCAAATCTATACATTTATGCAAATAAATTAAATTGATGTGGCTGTTTGTAATGTCAAAATAACAGTTTTTTTTACTAAATGCATATAAGAGTATATACGTGCTAATAACAAAAATCGGCACAAATCGGCGGACGATGCGTGGGGTATTGAGAAGTACCGCCTTCTGCATTTGAGCTCAGAGCGGTCCATCGTCGAGTCTCAGTCACCTCAAATGATTTTAAAGGCTGACCGGAAACAACTCGTTTGCAGAATCGTTCTACAGGAATAATTTGTATCGGCAGACCACTAGGTAAAAAAATAATAAATAAAGATTAAAATGTCAGAAGAATGATCTCGGTAAATCCTAAGTCTTGCTTCTAATACCTTCAAATTTTTAGATACGCATCACAATTTACTGGTATTAACTGTGATAGTATCGGAGTCAGTGGATTTATAGCTTTGGTTTCTATTTAAATTTGAAGAGGGTCTCTGATGCCTTTGCGGAACGTTTATCGATTGTTACTCAATAAGACATAGTAAATAAAGCACCAGTTTTTTAAAGATATCGTCCGAAAATTCGAAATTTGTCTTTTACCTTTTATTAAAAATCTATTTTTGACCCTTTCGAGTGCACTTTCTTAGTATCAGAAGCTTGAATGTCGTCTAAAGAATTACAAAAAAAATCACCCCTATTTTTTCAACCTTAGGAATAGAATTATTCCTCCAAATTTTTATGAGACCACCCTGAAGAATTCACTCGCAACTCAAGTTAAACCACTGAGCCAAGGAGTCATCAAAATTATATTTACGATATTTTTTTTAAGTAAGAGTGACAGGTGACGATAAAGTTCACCTGATGGTAGGCAGACAGTAGGGTCAATAGTTAGCTAGTTAAGTACATTGAAAATTTTAAGCAACTCATAATTAAAATAATTTATCAGTAATCTAATATTTTACTGCTTTGAAAATAATTTTCGATTACATTTTAAGCACTTTTTCATTCGTTCAAACCATTTTCGAAAACATAATAACCATTAGTCTGAGGGTATGTTTTTCGTGAGCACGTGTAGAATGTGATATCATAATATTCTTAATAATTTTTCGAAATCAAAATCAATTATATTAGACTAAAGATAATTTTTCTGCCATTGATTTATTAAAAGCCACAAGTTTTATTAACATTTCTCATAATCAGCAAGTATCATAAGACGGATTTAGAAGACTAAAATACCTTACACATCCCCTTTAGGACAAAAAGTGAAATAAAAGTTACAATGAGTTACAGCCTATATACAAGATGTATAATGTTGGGCACAGGTTTTAGGGCAAGGAAATGTCCGCCGCTCTGCCCCAATGCGTATTGGCGAACTTCACAGGTCTTCGAAATATTTCTTTTTCTTTTTTTTAGACATGCAGTTTCCTCACGATAATTTCCTTCACCGCCGAGCACGTAGTAAATCGACACTTAAAATTGCAATTAACAGTTACAATGGTGCCGGTGCGGGTCAAACCCGAGTGCTCGTGTGCTGTGAAATTACAGCAACCGCTTAGCCCCTGAGCTACTACAGCGTTAGAACAAAAAAGTTAAATAAACTAAAATAAAGTTTACAGCATAAATAAAAGCAACAACGCTAAGAACAGGAAAAGAAAACGTAACTTTGGTTCGCGAGATTTTCAAACTTTAAATGCATACAAATAAAATAGTTTTTAAAGAAATTGTAGCGGTGAAATTTATTATTTACGTGTCCAAACAGGGAAACTTTCCTGGTGCAAAGTTTCTCAGAAATGCAAATGTTCTATGAAGAAGAGTGCACTTTGTATTATGCAGGCGGATGCGGCCATTTTTTAAATGCGCCAAGATAAATAAAACATAAGCAGTCTTTAAGAAGATAAAATTCAAAAACTTCTCAAAGCTCGATCCAAGGAAACTGAATTTTTACCATCCGGGAAAAATTAGTATAACTCTTGGAACTAATCAAAACGATATATTTTTCATGATTATTTTTTTTGTAACTTATTCATCAAGGTACAAATATAAATACAAATATAGGGGTATTTTTCAAAGAGTAGCCGTTATTGTATGAGTAGTAGTTATTGCAGTTTTTGAAAATACGAGTAAATAAGGCTTCTACTTTTATTTGAAATCATCCTAAATTGAATGTGATTTATTGTCCATAAATACAACGTTGTTGCCTACCGATCGACCCTTACGAATGTGTGCATGCGCAGTAAAATAAGTTAAAATAATGCATTAACACGCATTTGGAATTCAAAAGATTAAAAAGGTAGAATGTTTTAGATTTTTTTTTAAATTAATTTTCCTCCAATATTTGCCTATATTACTTATTCTGAACCTCTGAAAATTTGGTCGGTTATAACAAAATGACCCTGTATAAACAGGAATTTGAAATACTAATTAAAGTAACTAAAATATCGAAATTAAAATAACGTGCTCAAATAAAATCTAGTCAACTCCCTGCTTCACGCGTGGCAATTATGAGAGTAAGTAATAATATTATTATATAACATCAATGGATTCGTGACACCCATGACCTTAAAGCCAGTCAGGTAAAAAAATTTGCTTTAAGTAGCAAGTATTTATTGATATCCATTGATCAATTTCTTAGTACGTCAATGAAAAAAAATCTAATCGAAAAATATCTTTGCTTTTAATAAATACCCAATTTCTTTACAGGCAATAAAAAAATCAGAAGGATAAAAAATATTACATGAGAGTGATAAATCACTAACAGGCTACCAGATGGTAAGTTGATTTTTTTTATAGAATAAAAGTGACAAACGAGATATTACACCTGATGACCTGTTCGCCAAGCGGTGCGCACTTTAGATCGTACAATACCTACCTTACGTTCGCTCCAGAAGAGCATTAATTAGATCAGGATTATGTAAAATTGTGTACCTATGAAAAAACTATTTTTTCGTTTTAAACAAAACCAAAGACACTATGCAATAGATAATAGTATCAAAGACAAAGATATGCTCTTTTATTTTAAACCATAACCTGGCAATGTTTCTTAGAAAAAAAAAGAAATCACTCTGAACTTTCGGCGTTCCACGTGTCGTTTTGATGAAGGTGCTCCGTCTTTTTTATAGAATTTTATATTTGTGTCTGGACTAAAAACGAAAGTATTATACTTTTTTTATATTCCTTGTAATATAGTGAACACGTAGATATATAATTTGTGGTATAAAAAGTGAAAAGTAAATTGCCAAAAGTACTTCAAAATCCGGAAGGCCCATTTTGGCGGTTGGGTCATAAATGTGCTATTTTTCAAATTCTCATTTATTTTTAGTGTAAAATGTAAGTAAAAATAGTTTTCTTACATATTTCAAATAACTTGACGTTGTATTTATTTCAAATTCACACAAAACTATTTTTGAAATATTGTTCGAAATGTCATACAGATAAAATAATATTATTATTTTTTTTATTTTTTAATATTTTAATATTTTGGTATGAGTAACGAATAGAAACACATAAAACATAAAAATATACATATTTCCAAACATTTTCATATAAATTTCTCCAAAAAAAAAGTGTAGAATTCAAATTAGTAGTAATTTTGTCACTAAAATCGAAGTATATACTACTACTATGCTATACAGGGTAATTTATGTATTTTATTACAATTTCTAGCAACCAAAAATAATTTTATTAGATAGTTTATACATTCAACAAGACATCCTGTAAGTTTTATCCATAAATATTGTCTCAAAGTGAAAATATAGCAAAATTTGCAATATAGCAAAAAAATTTCGAACTTACAAATTTTCCCGCCATTAAGGTCCCGAGCGAACGGGAGTATAACATGTCGCGCGCTGTCAGAGCGTACCGTGGATACTGTAGCCCATAGATATCCACATTTATTCTCCGTTACGAATCAAAACGCAGATGGGTTGTTACCCCTAAGGACTAAGATGTAATGCCTCGTTGCCAGTAAAGAGGGTCTCCGTATCTCTACGCTCACCATACAAAACACAGCAGTATTAAGCTGCTATTTCACGCTGGTATTCTGTGAGAGCATGGTCCTTCCCCGGTCGAGTCAACCCATGCGTGCTAGATCCGTAACATAACTGCGTGTGTCTACCACGTAGATGTCTATGCGTTTCTACGCATAGACATCTGGGACCTACATCAAATAAAAGGAGTTTTTCACTTATTACAAGTTAGAGTGCACAAGTTAATATTCCACATGATCTGAGTATGAAAACGTAGATTCGTTGTCAGGTTCAATAATAGGCTTAGTCTCTATGCTACCTCACCACTAACAGCATTCTGTATTTGTCTTGGTCCACCTTACATAGAGCCGAGGTAACATAGGGGTGAAACGCTGGTTGTACATTTCACAGTACGCAAGCAAATTCAGCAGTGAAGAAAAACATCGTGAGGAAACCTGCATTTTTAAGAATAAAAAAATATTTCGAAGGTACATAATATGAAGTTCGCCAACAAGCATTGGACCATCGAGGTGGACACTTCCTTGCCCTAAACTTTTCAGTAATAAAAGGAAGACTGTGAGCAGGTGTGGAACGTATATAGGCTGTAAATACGCTTTCATATACAGTTTGTAACAAAAACATTTGGTTACCGTTAAGTGCGTTATCAGACTTTTAATCATATATTCATTAATTAAAGCCCTTCACAAGTTAACTGCTGAACACAGGCCTCCCCCAAAGAATGCCACAAAGCACATCATTATCATTCATTCATTCATTCAATGCCACAAAGCACGGTCCTGAGTCACCTGCACCGTTATCGGATTTGAACAGTATAAATCAGTATTCTAACGTATAGAAGTAACTTAACTTCAGAAGACTCGGGCAGAAAAAGTCAAATTAATAAATTTATTAAATAAATTTTATTTGTAAATTGAATGTGGACTAATTTTTTATTTGTTGTTTTTAAACGTTACCCCCCACATTAGGATATTCTACTGCATTGTGGAGGCAGTTTACATATATCAATTTCAAAAGGATAAACATCCAGTACCGGAACAATTTTTTAGACTTTGCAAATATTTGTTCCATGCGGGATTCGAAGCCGCGGCCCTCAGCGCTATAACATTGCTAAGCTATTGCGCCACGGAGTCGTCGTTTATTGCTTTACCGATGCGCGTTTCAGTTAGTTGGGATTTAAATAAAATTTTTAACAACATCGAATTTAGTAAGTTGCCTATTGTGAGTACTCAAATCCCTCGAATAACGACCATCCAAAATTTTTACTGTCACTAATAGGATTACCATGCCGTTTGTTCTATATTGTTTACATTTCATAAAATAGCTTGTTTCTTTTTAAAACATCCATGTTAAACCTAAAGTGAAAAGGAAATAGCACTGGGCACGACTGTCCTTATAAACAAATTGAAAATTTTCAAAACATTACAGTGTATCAACAAGTTGTTAACTCAGGTTTTGTTTGGTGCGGGGAGAAGTTTGTTTGCAGTTAAGTTAACCAACACTTGAACTTGGTTGAATCGTAAGCAAGCAAACCACAATTTCCGTTCGCTCGCAAATTGAACGGAACGAATGAAGGAATAACAGTAGTGAATACAAAGTGAACGAAATACAAAGTTCTATTTGAACTTTACAACTGAAGCCCAGCCAGCCACCAGGTTTTCTTTATTGTGTGAACAAAGACATTGGAGTTAAGTACAGCAAGACATACTAGTTCTAATATGTTTAATGTTTATGTAAAAATATTAAATTATTTATAAAGTAGATAAACTATGACTATCAGCCCCATAGATGGATTGATATTTCATAATTTTATAGCTTATTTTCACTAGCTCCCGCTTTTTTATCATACACTTTTTTGTAATACAAATTATTACACCCACAACGTGTATATAAAAAGTAATATAACTCTTATTAAAATGGAAGCAATTGTTTTTCATTTCTCATATTCAGAGGTAGTTTATTAAAAATTTTAACTGTCATATAATATGAGCTGCAATTTAGCATTTTAACTCTATATGAAGGTACGAAAAGTTGTTATTTGTATTATCATCATCATAACAATCGCATCCCTTCACAGGTTCATAGCTGAAAACAGGCCTACTCCAAGCACTACAATAAAACACAGTCCATATAAACCACCATCCGTTCTTAGTGCAAGTCCTAACAGGTCGCACTCCATCAAGTGTAGGGACACGCCTCATTTAGTTTATCCGTACGACGTTTTTGTTTGAGAACCTTTCTTCTCCATCTGCTTTCGATTCATTGAGTTATGTCTCTATTAAATTAAGGTATAAAACTAAATGATTGTTTTTCTTATCACTGACAGTCTACCATCACTTGCACGGGTTCTACAGATTAGGCTAGTAGGGGTTGTCGTATATTCGCAACCCAAATTAGTATAATAATTCTTCAAACCAACTAATTTAATTATTTTTATATTTGAGTTTCAAAAGGAACAAGTGTAATGGTATAATACAAAAACTTCTAGTTGTGATATCAAAACATTAAAAACCTCAGTTTCCACGTGAACATTGGTGCCGTAAAACTCTGAAAACGTAGGGAATAAAATAAAATAATCTGATATTAACTGTAATCAAATCCGTAGTGATTTTTATTGAAAAGAATAGAATAATTACTATTTAATATAGATAACGGTTTAACGAAATTAATAAAAGTCATTTATGGTTATACAATTGGTTTTTAAAAGAGCTTATTCTGGGAAAAACGAAGAATACTTAGCAGTAAATGTTGTATGTTCAGTTTTTTTATAGGATAGGGTGTCAAACGAGCACACAGTCCACCTGATGATAAGTGGTTGCTGTGGCCCATAGACACCTACATGTATCCTCGATTACGAATGAAAATGCAGATGCGTTGTCACCCGTGAGGACTAAGATGGAATGCCTCATTTCGAGTAAAAAGGGTCTCTGGTTCCCTACATTCATCATACTGTATACAGCAGCGTTAAGCTACTACTTTACGCTGGTATTCTGTGAGAGCGTGGTCCTTGCCCGATCGAGCCGACCCATTCGTGCTACACACTATACTACTAACATAACTGCAGTATGGCTCTACCACGTATAAATACAATTTAATATATACTGTAAAAAGATAAGAAACCTTACTTGTGTTGATACTGCTAAATTCATTTCTTTATTTCGAAAGCATATTGTTGTATGGAATATTGCGATAGGGTAATGCGATTGACATTGCAACTATCATTATTTTGCAGAAGAAAGTCGTAAGAGCAATTTATAATCTGTCTGACGAAGTCACTTGGAGAAAAATTTATAGAAGTAAATATAGTAATTTTGGACTCAATTCTTATGAAAATTTAATGTTTGTAAACAAAATTATAAATAATTTTATTATGAAGAGTGATTTATGTTCTGTAAATACTTGGAACAAACATAAGCTATTTATTACAGTGACTCGACTCCGAAGAGTCACCAATTCCTTCATGGGTGACTAATCTTTCTCTACGTGGTAGAGCAGCGCTGCAGCTATATTATGGTTTTAGAACGAATGAGTCGGTTTGACCAGGAAGGACCACGCTCTCACAGAATACCATCGTAAAATAGAAGTGTTTCGTATGGTGAGTGTAGAGAACCGGATACACGTTTTACTGGAAACGAGGCATTTCATAGTAGTTCTCAGGGGTGAAAACGCATGTTGATTCTTAACTGAGAATAAATGTAACACACATCATCCACAGCATCCACTTATCATCAGGTGAACTGAGTACTCGTTTTTCACCCTTATTCTATTTAAAAAAAATCTATCGAAAAGTTCATAATTTTAATGAAACTAAAGGATCCTTATTTTTAAACAGTTTGATATTGTGTGCGTGAGTGTGCGTGCTTGTATGTGCAAGCCCTTGTTCATGCGTATGTGTGTATTTTGCATTACTAATTAACAGTTAAGTACACGAACCGCTTTTTCGCAATCTTTGAAGTAAGATTAGAATGATATCGCTCAATTCATTAAAAAGTCTTATTGATCCAACTCATAATTAAAGAATACTTTATTTAAATAAAATAATAATCATCAAAATTAGTTTTCAATTAACGAAGATATAGCATAATGTTTTTTGGCGGGAACTTGACCGTCGACGAACTGTTGCTCCTGTTTGGTCGTTTAAATAATGGTTTAAAGGGAATTTTGATACGCAAAAGTAATGTGATTTTCAGTATCAAGTATTTGCGTATGTGAACTTTTAAAGAAAACGACGAAACAAGTGCTTTGATGTTGATATAAACGTCAAGTTATTTTCATTGCTTAAGCTCTTTATGAACTTGGGTGACTGTGAGCTGTCATCAAAAACTTCCAAAAACGTTGCAATGAGATGCGTCAACATATTGTGAAGAAAAGTATATAAAAACGAAGATCCCGAATGAAAATGAAAAAATGAAATGAAAACATAGCTTAAAGGACAGTCATCCGAGCCAAAAATTCATATAAAATATCGTGTTCATACATAAAAATATATAAAGTCAAATTTTAACAACCTCTAGAATAAAACTATTTATACGGATTTATCACGTTTAATTAACTTATTTTTAATTCCCAACGTTTCAAGACATTATAAGTTATAAAAACGTTCTAAGAAGTCGTTATGTTTAAACTCCTCTTTTTGAAGTCGGCTTAAAAAATCAATGTAAGGTGAGCTCCCATCTAACTAAGCCATCGAGGCTATAATAAAATGAGTATTTGCTGTAAAGTTAATTAAATAAACGTGTATTTTGTTTTGTTCAAGTTCTGGCTGTATGTAGACGTTAGATAAAGCCTCTGCCTCACTGAGCGCAGGATCTCGACGCCTTTTGTTTATTTTGTGCCGCGTAATTTATAAGACAATGTATCCAACAAAGTTGGAAACGAAACTTTTGATGGCTTTCTACTAATTACTACATTTAATTAACGAACACATTGTAAATAAATTGAAACTTCCATTCGCTTGTGCGGCTCAACGGGAACTTTAGTTTATTATTATTAATTTGAGTTGCGGAGGCATTAATATGGAAGGGTGAGAACCAAAGAGATAAAACAAGTTCTTCTTTCGCACCAAAATTTACTAACTCAAGTAAGAGTGTTAGCTGTACGATAATATGACTGCAGCATTAATGGGTCTGTTTGAACAGGGAAGGACCACACTCTCACAGAACAGCAGCGTAAAATAACAGTAGAATATGTTGCGTGTCGTATGGTGAGTGTAATGAACAGAAGCCCATACTTACTGATAACGAGGTATTCCATAAAATACTATAATACATACATAATACAACGGGGGAATGGGCGGAGCCCGCGTAGCCACTAAAATGTCACTATCACGTCAATTTACACGTAGAAGTGTCAACACGAGATGTGATTTGACGTTAAAAGCATTTCCAAATTTCGCATGCAAATTATTTAGAAAATGCCAAATTGCACCCTTATTTACAAATAAATATTTATTAAAATTTAAACGATTTTTTAATGATGATCTTGACATTAACCAAAAGTCTAAAATGTGTAAATTTACTCAGTCTGTTAACACAGTGAATCGGGTTTGGCGACGCCAATCCTCGTACAAAATAAAGTTGACAGCTATTCTATTGCGTATTACAGTATTCTATTAGGTATTCCAGTTTAGTACTCAGGGGTGACAACGCATATGCATTTTGATTCTTAATTGAAGATAAATAAAGATATATATGGGCCACAGCATTCGCTTAAGTGGACTGTGTGCTCATTTGTCACCTCTACTTTTAAAAATAAACTTTAAATAAAAACTAAATATCCACTGCCAAAAATTAAAAAATAATATAATAATTTCCACACAATAGCTTTCGAAGTCGGTGCTACGGCGTTTAGTGTAGAAGAATTAATTACCATGTGAAAATTATTTTATTATAATCAAGTAGAGTAGAACCATTTTATTTTATTTTTTATTCAATACTAGCTGATCCCGCGACTTCGTCCGCGTGAATATATTACGACTGAGTTTTATGGGGTTTAAATTTTTTTGCGCGGCACCCTAATTTTTTACTAAAATAAAAGTTAATCCTAAGTTACTCTTTATACCATCAGCTATCTGCTAGTAAAAGTCCTGTCAAAATCGGCCCAGCTGTTTCGGAGATTAGCCGGAGCAAACAGACAGACAGACAAAAATTTTAAAAATTAATTGTTGTTATAAGTGCCGTATATACTTTCATAAGTATTCAGTAAAATGTAAAAAAAAACTGTTATTTTGAAATTACAATTAGAGACTTAAATTTTATTTATTTGTATAGATAGAAAGTTACTATAAGAATTACAGGAATACTCATTGAAAGTATAGGTAAAATATTCTTTTCAGTTCTTTGAAATCAGCTTTTATTCATAATAAGTTAATATTTTGACATTTATGAGTTAACTAAGGTCTAAATAATTGCATTGGTAACTGCACTGGTTCCAGAGATCGAAAATCCAACCCTAATCACACGAGGTTTTCAGGTCACAAGTTTATGTATAACAAATATAACGCGACGTAATTAACAAGAGCCTACGCGTGTTAATCTCATATATATTCCTCCCTCCCATCTTAATTCGGTACATTATTGTGACGGCTTTAACTGAAAATGAATGAGCAATGATTAAGCCCCCAGAGTTTATGGTACATTAATGTGGAAATATACTAGTATATACGAGCGCGTTTAATTATTTCTGATTTACTTACGACATTAATGTGAGATAGACGTTAGATTAGTGTGAACACTCGTATAGTTTTACTTAATCTCATATAACTTTGCTCTAATATAGAAATATTACATTTCAGCACGCTACAGCTATATTATGGTTGTAGCACGAATGGGTTAGCTCGACCGGGGTAGCACCACGCTCTCACAGAATACCAGTGTAAAATAGCAGCTTAATGCTGTTGTGTATCATATAGTAAGTGTAGAGAACCGGAAATTCTTCCGACTGCTAACGAGGAATTCCATCTTAGTCCTCAAGGATTACAATGCATCTGCATTTTAATTGTTAATTGAGTATTAATGTTAACGTATACGGCCACAACATTCACTTGACTTGTGCACTCGTTTGTCACTATTATTCTATAAACATATCTATTACTAAGTTTAAATTTTGTATTAAAACCATAATTGATTGATTGATTGACCCTTGTGTATCAGGTAAATATAATAGAATAATTATTATTCGATTTAGATTATAAGAATACTTGTTGAAAGTCAATTATGCTTTTACCACTGGTTCGAAAAAAACTATGACCTAGGAAAAAACCAGCAAGTAACCGAGCGGGATTCTTTTTTAAACATTAATTGACGATATAGATAATATGGTGTACAATTAAATATGAAAACATTTAAAAACAGAATGGTAGCGAAGAGCTCATTCCCACGGGTGATTATCAATCACGTACTCGTTAATAGGATAGTAACCCAACTAGCCACACTTCATACGGAATTAACGAATCTCCACCATTTTTCTGTGAACCTCAATAAATGTCAAGCTGTAATAATTGGCAGTGTTGCGTTCGGCCTGTCACGTTTGATAGTTCTATCATACCATATTTTGCTAGTATTAAAAATCTAGGTGGCTACTTTGACGTAAACGTATGTTGGTCTACCCAAATTTAAAATATCAGTGGTTCTGTTTTTGCTAAGCTTAGTGCTTTGAACTATCTTAGAAACTTTCTTCCGGTCAAGGTAAAGATAACACAGGTGCAATCTCTTATTTTACCCCTTATTGGTTATGTTGTACATCAATGTTTTCCTCATCTTAATGAAGTTTTCTTTGACAAGCTGGATCGTCTCGTTAATGTCTTCGTAAGTGTGATCATGTATCCTCATTCCGCACTCAGTTTAAATGGCTTCCTATTCGTCAGTAAAGACACATTAAGATATTTACACAGTTTTTTCTATATTTTAAATAAAGAATATCAGAATTATCTTCGGGTTCATTTCCTAAAATTACTTCATAAATGTTTGGCTCCGTCATCATTGTTAGGTTTAATCGGTATATTATGTATCTTATATCATATTTTTATATATGTTATAAGGTACATAATATATCACTGTCACAATGGCACAAGCACTTTGGCTTAGTTGGAATAATTAATGTCAATATTAATGCTGATAGTATTGATGCTTACATTATTAATGGTGTCAGTGCTAATGGAAGTAAAACATTAAAAAAAGTTAAAATATTTAATAGAATCAGGCGTTACTTGGCAGAAATCTATTATATTAATATGTATAAAAAATAATATATATATATATATAATGTATAATATAAATATAATGACTTTTGAGTTTAACGGTTTGTGTTCTAAACAGTAGCCTAGTGGCAGGGCGCGGACCGCGAACTCAAAAGGTCGCGTATTCGAATCCACCATTCGACTACTGTCGTGAACCACTCCTAACACAAGCATTTTCAGCTTACCAGGAATGGTTAAAGGGAATAAATAAAAGAATATAAAAAATGTTAATTAATAGGATTACTAAAATTTTATTTAAAAAAAACCATATACGTCATCGTCAACAGCAACACTACCGTCACCACCATAATCTTACAAATCCACTGCTGAACTAAAGACTCCCCCAAGGAACGTCACAAAATTTTGCGGCATATATGTAAAATTTTGGTCTTTATATGTCAAACTGCTGGGCACAGTCCCCTCTAATTACTATTTTTAGGACAAGGAAATGTCTGGACATGGGAATCCAGGTTTTCTTATAATGTTTTTTATACCACTTAGCACATGGTCAATCAGCACTTAGCAATTTCATTGGTGCTGGCGGTGATACCTTTGTGTGAATGAGCAGTTGGTACCTGTCTAGAGCTGCTGATAACGACATAATATATAATGTATGTAATAGATTAAACATCGAGTAAATTTCGTCAATTTGTTTTAAATCAGCGCGAAAAGTTCTCCTCCCTTACTTGAGAAAGTGAGAGGGGGAAGTGTAAAGCAGTGGAATATAGAATGAAAGACTATTAATTTAACTTAATTCTAAGTAGTGCTGGCCCAGAGGCTAAGCACTGGCAGTAAATTTTACAGTCCGTGAGCAACCTAGGTTCGATTCCGATCAAGGAAATTCTTAGTTTCAATTTTAAGTGTTTATTTACCACTCCCTCAGCGCGGCGGTGATGGAAAACATCCTCAGCACAATCAAATCTGCACGTCTGAGGAAAAAAAATATTTGGAACATCTCTGAATTACGTCAACATATAGGTACTGGAACAGCGCGTGGTGACGCCTGTGTCTAGCTGTTGGACGTACATAGACGGTAATTTCGATTAATTTCAAGATACATATTCTGACCCAGTAGGTGACGTTATTGTTGAGATCCAGAAACTACCCGTGCAAAGCCGGGGCGGATTGCTAGTTTAGTATAAAATTCTGTTGGTGCCAGCGGTAATCGAAGTCAGCTAAATCATGTTCCATGAAATTTCAGCTCAGCTTTGAGTTAAACTAAGGAACTGCGACCGTAGTCTGGAACTGAAACTAATTCAATATCAGAGTTTTTATAGAATAATGGTAAACGAGCATGCGGCTCACCTGATGGTAAGTGTCCACCACCGCCCATAAAAAAATACAAGACCAGAGGAATTGCAAGTGCATTGCCGGCCTTTTAAAAAGGAGTAAGTCGTTTTGTGATGCTCCTAACAGCTGACGTTCCAGGAAAATCTCCGAAGGTCAAAGCCAAAGCAAAAAGAAAAAGCCAACTCAACAAAAATGTTGTGTAAGGGAGAAAGCTTCCAGTAAATCCAAAAAAGTATTGATGACTACGAAATTTGAGATGGTGGAGTATTATTTGGAATAATTTCGATTTCGTTTGATACTTAATATTCGAATCGTGTGTTTTGTTATCTTAACTAACGGACCAAGACCGTCGGCGGCACTTTGTCGCGCTGTAGTATTTTTGATAGTGTCACTCTTATCTACTCTCCACCCTCTCCCTCGAGAACGGCATCTTGTTTGATGTAGACGTTGATATTTTTATTACATTTGCGAGTTCACAGTATTAGCATTTGAGGCAGGCAAAAATATATCTGATGGCGTAAGGACGAATTTATCTGTTTCCAGTTCTTTACTTTATCGATCAAGACTGAATCAGCGACAAACGATCATTTCGTAGAAATGTTAAATGCCTGACTATAAAACTGAGGCGAAATTCTAGATTTATGCTTGATTAAATAAATAAAATATTGAAAAAAAGTAAAAAAATTACTTTCAATTAGAATTTCTTGTAATTTATATTAAAAAAAATCTGTTCTGTTTGCTAAACATAAGTGGTTATTATTTAAGATGGAAGTTGGAACATCGTCACGTTCATGTTTTGCCTCAATCCTGGACATAGAAATGTTTTTTTTTTAAATTACATATTAATTGAAAAAAAAATTAATAATTTTACAATTAATTTATAGAATACTTACTTTTTATTTTAAATTGCCACGCAATCAGAGAAACTAATAATAATTTCTTATATTAAATCAAAATAATTTGACGAGATTTTGACCGTTTGATTTCTGGGGAAAATGTTTTTAAGGTAACAACTCTATGTGACAATTAAAATGTTAAAAATACGGTAATATTCATACTATCAGTTTTATTTAATCCAAATTTGCTTCAAATTATTAAGATTTTCAGTTTCTTCATTCAACTCAAGATAGAGTAGGCCCATAGACATATCGAAAATAAACATTCTGTGTCATTAAGCTTAAACACTAATTTTACCGTGGTAATTCTGACATAAGAGCCAAGTGATCCTTCCGGTATTCGTCAATACTTACTATATATATATATATATATATATATATATATATATATATAGATAGATAGGCATAGATATAGATATAGGTTGTAGTAGGGATATATATAGATGGGCAGCAGTAGTTTCCTAATAACGACTAATAGTTAAAAATTGCTGTCGCCAATCCGCTTGCCAAGCGTGGCAACTATGGCAAATATCTCCCCTATGAGGCAATTTATGGAGGAGGTTTATGTTCAGCGGTAGACATTAATAGGTGGTAACGGTAAGAAAATACCAGCATAATTCGAAATACAGGTTGCGTATGGTGAGTGTAGAGAACCGAAGACCCGTTTTACTGTAATCGAGGCATTCCATCTTAGTCTTCAGGGGTGACAAGGCATCTGCATTTTGATTAATAATTGTAGATGGATATAAGTGTGTCAGCCATAGCATCCAGTTACCATCAGGTGGACTGAGTGTTCGTTTGTCACTCACATTCCATTAAAAAACTAATATGAACATATAATTTTTTTAAATTATACAATCATATATCATTTTCATTTCCCAGCCTAAAACCAAATTGTAAAAGGGAATGTAGGCGTTCACATTTGCTTTTTTTCTATGACAGTAACAAAGTCGTTGTATATTCTATTTTCCTTCTCAAATTTATTACTGCGAGGTTATTTACAGGTAATCGGCTAAGTGTTCTCCATGTCGACTTAATTCCGCTGGAGGTCGAGTTATAAATCTTCTCTTCACAAGTGATTCCCTTATGGGGCGTATGGTGGGCTAGGGGATAAGATAAAGCGATTCTAAATTATTGAAATTTTAATAATAATAATTTATATGACTCTTCTTATTTCTTAGATCTAGAAGCTTGACAAATTACCCTTATGTATAATTTTTTTAATTACAACACTACATTTCAAGGATGTTCGCGTTTACGTTATTGTGTTACTTATAGCGGAAGCCAGAAACAAAATAATATGCCTAAATATCCTGTTTAGACCTAAAATTATAAAGATTAGTCTGTAAAAGTAGCGTGTGATGATGGTTTAAGATAATCCATCACCCACTTGGTCCCGTTGGTGTCGTAAAACATGACAGAGAGGCTTACCAATGGCTGCAACTTTAGCAAATATTCTCCTAAATTGGCAATCTTATAGGGAGGGCTCGAGGAGGACTTTTGTTAGATTGTAAATAAGTTGAGGAAAAAAATGTTTTTACGATACTTACTAGGCGACTTAGGGACATAGGGATCTTCAAGATACCTACAACTCCCCTGGTGTTGTAGATCACTTACAATCAGGTGAGCCCTATGTTAATCCACAAAAAAAACTATGGAAGAGGACATAAACAAGCATACGGCTCATGGCTTAGCAAGTCCCAAAAAGAATACATTCAGATAGATATCTCTTCTCATCGTTTTTAAAAACGTTACGATCATATTAGTAAATGCCTAAAGATAAACATCCAAACCCGAAACAATTACTTGTAAGCCATTCAAATACTTGTACCGTGAGGGATTCTAACTCGTTGCCCTCAGCGACGTAACTCGTTGCGAAGTCACTGCATCACGGAGCCGTTAATAGCAGCATAGCCGTCTCGTTTAAGCTAGATGTTAAATATCTAGACAGACGACGGGAAGCAACATTAAAAGTGGGAAACAACAGGAACTGCGAACGCCAAACTGCCAGTTAAGCATGAAAATTAGATATAGAGGATATTTTTCAAACATAAAAATTTCAAATGACCTATTATTCGCTAAAAAACCAAATACTCGTAGAGATGCATTGTCACCACCGCCACCAGCGTTACTAGTAAAACAATTCTGCGGTACTCTGCACTTACCATGCAAACACAGCAGCATTAAGTTGCTATATAACGCTGGTATTCTGAGTGTAACCTGGCGACAGGAAAAAGTAAGCGTATGAAATACTGAAACATTTCTAGCCATACAATTGGTAAAATTAAAAACGTTGTTTAACCGATTTTAATAGGACCGAATCATTGCATACGAAGTCAATTAAATACGCATTACCAAAGATAACTCAAAAACTACTGGTCTTTATAAAAAAATTTTAAAACAAAACCACACGAAAAGCACTTGTCTTCAGATAAAAAAAGAATCATCAAAATCGGTTAACCCAGAGAAAAGTTAGGAGGTAACATAGTACGTAAAAGAACGTACAGTCGAATTGAATACCTCCTCTTTTTGAAGTCCGTAAAAAAAAGAGAGGACCAGAGTAAGATTCCATCATCCCGAAAATATCGTGGAGTTACGACTAAAAAATTAAGCCAAAAGATCTTGTTACAAGGGTAACAAAATCTTTTGGCTTGATTTTTTGACTTAACTTTTATTTTTTTACTTTATTTATTTAAAGAAATAGCGTAATTTGCTTGCGTAAATTGTTGTATTACGAACTTACAATCGCCAATACATAAGTCAAAGGAATTGGGAATTTTTTTCAGATCTGTCTTTAAAAAATCTATACAAAAACTGCTTAACTTATTTATTTAATTAACAAAAACTTTACAAAGACGATAATTATGCTGGTGTTACTACTGTTTTAATCTTAAAACCTATAACAAAATATTTTTAATACAGTCCCGACGAGTTCCTGTTCGTTGTTTTAAGGACGGAGGCTTTTTCTGAGCTAGAGGTAAAAGCATAAATAACTTTCAACTTCTAATTAAGTTTTTAGTAGGTATACGTATTTAATATGGAATCAAAATTATTCTATTCTATTCTGTTTAATTTCTATTTTATTGTTGTTAGAGTAACCCATATTATATTACATAATAATAAAAGCATGATAAAGGACGTGTAAATAGGTTTTCTCTAAAAGTTTGTGATTAAATATTAATAACCCGCTAAAGCTTATATAAAAGACCGCGTGTTTTGCACTCATGTTTCAACCCTCTGCTTAATTGAAGAATTATTACGAACCTCTTACATTACCTGCTCCATTTTACATATGCGGGTATGTCAAACGATATTATTCCTTATTATTTTGATCCCAAGGCAATTGCCGGTAGTATTTTGCTATAGTGAATGGAGGATTATTTTAATAGATTTACGCCTGCGATGTATTTCAATACGTATATATGTAAAGGTGGGTATTGAATGAATATATTCTAGGTTAAAAAAGCATTGAGATATTATTAATAAGTCTTACCCTTTTACCAAGTGTGGCAACTATGGCAAATATCCCCCCTCAATCTATGGGGGTGGCCTATGTTCAGCAGTAGACTTTAATAGGCTGTAATGGTAACAGACATACAAACATATAGATAGATCTAACACTTATTAACTTTTTAATACATAGGTGTTGCTTTTAAAATGTTTGTCAAATAGCTGTACTAAATTTGTAGCCTATTTAAGAAAACCCGACTAAAGCAATAGATGTTATATAATTAGATCCTAATTGTATTAGAGTCTAAGAAAATTTAATCGATATTTTTTATAGAAGAGGGGGCAAACGAACATGTGTGGTAACAATGCAGCTCACCAGTTGATAAGTGTTGACCGGAACACATAAACAATCACAACACCAGGGGAATTATAAATGCATAGCCAGGTAGTCAGGTTTTAAAAAAGAATAAGCTCGTTTCTTGAAGGCTTATAAGTCGTATCGATTCGGAATAATCGCCGGTGGTAAACGATTAGACAAAGAAATCGAGCGAGGAAGAAAACTCTTAATAAATCACACAGTGTTGGACCGCCAGCATCCAAATGGTTGAATAGTATCGTGAGTTTTGTCGCGATGTTATAATGATCTGCTTGTGTTCGATATCTATGCCGAGATAGCACAATTGTGGAGAGATATCAACCAAGTCTTCGGGCCAGTTGGGATCAAATCCAGCCCGAAGGAGAAGCTATGGTAGAGCGTGTGATTCTCACACTACAGGCTGTTTCCGAATGGGGCGATGCCAATCTTATGAAACTCGACGGCTCCAAAATACAAGCGTGTCTCTTCACTGCAATTAGGAGCCAACTCATCTTGGCTCCTTCTTTCCAAAAGGTATCACTGAAATACATCAACCACCTACAGTTGTTGGAGG
The DNA here is from genome assembly GCA_907164705.1 of Parnassius apollo. Classification (NCBI taxonomy): domain Eukaryota; kingdom Metazoa; phylum Arthropoda; class Insecta; order Lepidoptera; family Papilionidae; genus Parnassius; species Parnassius apollo. The sequence continues at coordinate 1,395,432 of CAJQZP010001189.1, read as the reverse complement.
TTGAGATATCCTCAAATCCGTATTTCGAGCGGTTCATTGAGTCCAGTACCAAAGGAAGCTAGAAGTCCTTGCTAGTGTGCGGCGATAATTTACGACGGGACAGTTCTTTACTTTATAAAAAGCACAAATCCTGTCGTGCATGGAGTATTGCTGCCAAATATGGGCTGGTGCTGCAAAACGCCAACTAGCAGCTTTGGTCTCAATGGAAAGGCGTGCTAAGAGGCTTACTAGTGACCCAAATTTGGTTAAAATCAATCTTACCAGCCTCGAACACAGACGCAATGTAGCCAGCCTTTCGGTTTTCTACAGGATGCATTTGGGAGAGTTTGCGCAGGAATTTCATCATTTAATTCCTTCTTCTCCCTTCTACCATCGGACAACCAGACGTTTGGCCAGTCTCCGCTCTTTTATTGTTTGACTAACCACGCATTTTGAACCAAACGGTTTGCTACATCTTTTGTCATGCGTACAGCAAAGGAGTGGAATAAGTTGCCAGTATCTGTGTTTTCATCGGATTACAATGTTGGTATTCTCAAGGCGAGAGTGAATAGGCTTTTGATAACTCAGTGCGCTTTACCTTAATCTACATCACCACTTACCATCAGGTGGAATTGTAGTTAAGCGCTGGCTTCTAATAAAAATTAAAAAGATATGTGCACAGAACACAGTGATAATAAATTGTGGCACTCCTTGTGAGAGCTTGTGAGAAGAGCCGTGGTAGCTCAAATAGATAGCGCTCGCTGTAAATATAACAGAAGCGTGAGTAACCCGGGTTCGATCCCCGCCGGCACCAATGAAATCATTAATTGCAATTTTAAGTACTGACGTACTCGACTGTGAAGGAACACATCGTGATCAAACCTGAATGTCTGAGAAATAAGAAAAAACATATTTCGAAGACATGTCAAGTTCGCCAACACGAATTGGGACACTTCCTTACCCTAAAACCCTCTCAGAAATGAGGGGAGGCCTGTTCCCAGCTGTGGGACGTAAACGGGAATAAAGAAAAAAAAATCATAACATATATGTTATTATATGTTATTAACAGTAGTTGTTTTTGGCCTTGGGTAAAGATGTTGCAAAAATATCTATATCCAAAAACTTATTATTATATACTGACATCAACCGTCGCAGCACATGGCGATGCACAGTTTGGCGATGTTTATTATTATTTTAAATCTGTGTATTTTATGTTAATAAGGATTTAAAAAAAAGTATGCGTTTGCCGGCATTAGTACGGCAAGCTCCAACGGCGAACACACATCGTCGGCGTACACTGCGTAAGTTATTATGGCGAGGTACTATTAATCCTATCTGGTTTAAAAGCACTGGGTAATCAAATTTATTATGACAAATATTAAACAAAAACATAGCCTGCAATAATAAACGTCTCGATCTCATTGTGACTAAATTATATTTAACACGAAGTTTATCATATGAAAGGGTAAAATATTTAAGTCGATAATGCATGGTGCGTAAAAACTTGCTTTGAACTCTTTCTATGGATTCACTATATTTTGCATAGTAGGGGTCTCATATAACACAAGCATATTCTAATTGCGCCTGAATCAAGGACTTAAGCAAATACGAATATGTTGAAGGCTTTTTGAATTTGTTTGATGATCTCATGACAAAACCATAAAGTTGATAAGAAGCAAAGTATGCTCACAATTTTTTCTAAATGTAAATCGAAGTGGAGTTTTTGGTCCAAAATTACACCAAGATCTCGAACAAAAGAGGCGCTATGCAACAGTTTGTCACAGAGGGTATAGTGAATTAAACCACTTTTTTGTTTTTAATAAAAGATATTGTTAGACACTTTGGGATACTAAGATAAAGTTTTTTTAGACAATACAAACTCAAATTCTTAAGATCTTCTTGAAAAAGTAAACAATCATTTACATTTTTTACAATTTTATAAGCCTTCAGACCATCAGCATATAATAAAAATTTTGAGTGCTTAAAACATTCGTTTATGTCATTTATAAAGAGGATGAAGAGCAACCGACCAAGGATAGATCCCTGTGGCACACCAGATGTTACTGTTATTGTATTAGAACAGTGGCCATTTATAACAACTGTCTGGGTCCTATTTAAAACATATGAAGAAAACCACCTTAATAGATTACCTCTTATTCCATTAAATGCTTTTTTTTTAAGAAGTAGTTCATGGTCAACTTTGTCAAATCTGTGTATACAGTATCTGTTTGAATTCAATTATCGATGTTAAAAAATAGCTCTCCAACAAAGAGGGTCAAGTTAGTTATAGTTGATCTTTGTTTTACGACAAATGTTGCCAGTTGCTCTGGTATGATAGTGTTATGAAAAATTGAACGGATTTCATTATGTACTAATCTTTCACAAAGTTTTGATGCGGTACATTATTGCGATTAAAATTGGACGATAGTTTTCAATGTTATGCTTTGACCCATTTTTATGTACGGGAACGACATTAGCACGCTTCCAGATAATAGGAAAAGTTCCCTCTCGCATGCAATTATTAAACAAAATATACAGAGGCACACATAAATTATCTTTGGTTCGAGAAAAAAATATTGCCGGAAGGCCATCAGGCCCAGCTCCTTTGGAGATGTCTTAAGATTTTATAGAATTTTTAACCTTGTCAATGTTAAAATTTAGTTCATTTATAAGAACACCATTATCAGCAAAGTTAGTTGGTGGTGTCCACGTATCTAGACAAAAAGTTGAAGCTTCGTAAATAGATTTAAAAAAGGTGGAGAACATGTTACAAATTTCATCAGGATCGCACGAAGACTTGCCTTTAAAAATCATATTTGAAGGAAAACCTGTCCTACCTCTATTATGAGATACAAAAGTCCAAAAATATTTTATATTATGAGGAACAGCATCCTCAAGTGATTAAACCACTTAGGATATTTTGTTGGTCTTGATACGGAGAGTGGTATAAGCTCTTTAACAATTCCATTTATAATATCGTAAAAAGTATTTGTAGCTTGTTGTAACGAGAGTGGGCAAAGTAACTATTCCCAATTAATATTCTTCAATCTAGAGTTAATTAATTCATAATTTGCCTTATGATAATTATATTTGCGGTTTCGGCAACGTTTCGTAGAGGAAATTTCACTTTCAAGATGAAGAAGATATATGGTTGATATGAACTGTCGAAAATTTGCGATCCACGAATAATATTATGAAATTAAATGAAATATTATTTGCGTTTGATCAAGGCACACTGAAGATGGTCATATCAATTAAACCTAATATAAAAATTATAAATAGCACGCAAATCTTACAACTATAAAATAACGAGATAATACATAACCTTATTATTCTACTGCGTATGGACTGGGTCATTGAACAAACAAAATAGCATCGACTTATTGGTGTTAAATGTTTATGAAGCACCAACGCGAGCTCACATGCGTGCCGTGCGTCCGTGCAGTGCTTCCACTTTTAGATATTTTGTTATTTTGCATTATTTTATGGTAAATCTACTAATATAGGTAGGGATTTAGATGTTTTTTCAGCGGTTTTGGTTGATTTGGGATGAAATTAAACTTGAGGTAACCCTGGTTTCTATACTCACCCAATGTAATTTTTTTAAAGATTTGTCGAAGGGGATAGGGTCAAAAGAGCTAGAAAAGTGTGGAATGAAAAAAGTTTTTCATTCTGTATATCAGAATAATGGTATAATATTTTGCTTAGTTACATAGGCATTTATTATTCCTAAGTGTTGTTATAATTTAAATATGACAAAGTCTTCTTCGTCATAAAACTCAAGAGCCTAATTTTTTAAAGTTTCTATAATTTTTTTTATCGTGAAATGATATTCAAATCTTACAATGATGTTGTTCTTTAAAATGTTCCAAATTACATGTAAATAGGGCTATTTAGATATTTTTACGATGTATGTAAATCTAAGTTGTAATGATTTCATAGGAAGAGCGAGACTCTCCCAACACAAGTATCATATGATTACTTTCCGGAAGGCCTCGGCAAACTAATTGTAAAAGATTTACTGAAATGACATTTTTATTTTTTTTATTTAGGGAGTATTTCTACAGGTTCTTGGATAAAACCAAAATCAAGTGGCAACATTAGTTCCGTGGATCACGAGAAGTTAAGAAATGGCGCTTATTTATTTTATATTTAACCGTAAAAAATTTTTGTTCGCACGACCATATCTTGTCATTTATATCTATGAGATAATAATATTTATGCGTCATGATCATCATCATTACAGCCCTTCACAGATCCACTGCTGAACATAGGTCTCCCCCAAGGAATGCTACAAAGAACAATCCTGAGCCACCTGCATCCATCGACTTCCTGCACGTCTTACCAGGTCGTCACTCCATCTAGTGGGGGGTCACCCTACACTTCGCCTACCGGTACGAGGCTGCCACTCGAGAACCTTTTTTCGCCAACGGTTGTCGGTTCTTCGAACTATATGGCCGGCCCATTACCACTTAAGCTTACTAATCAGTTGGGCTATGTCGGTCACTCTGGTTCTACTGCGCATATCCTCATTTCTAAGTTTATTCCGCAGAGAAACTCCGAGCATAGCCCGCCCTCTCCATAGCTCGCTGAGCGACTTTGAGCGTCCTCATACGGCCAACAGTGAAGGACCACGTCTCGGTTCCGTAGGTCATTATTACTGGCAACACGCATTGTTATTTATGCGTAAAATGTCTAAAAATAACAAAATATCAACAATTTATCGATAAATAGGTAATAATTAATAAATATTTTACAATTGGTCCAGTAAATTTGTATCAGACAAGTTCTAGTATCTATAACGTTTTGCAGCAGGGTTTATGGCGTATGATACTGTATTAAAGCAAAAGACATAATAACTATTAGTAAACTCCAAAATGGTATACAATTTTTATTTTAAATTCATCGTGTAATGGCGGTGAAAAATATCCACAGCCTCATATCGTCTCGTGGGTATTGCAAGCGGTGGTAGAGGGTAAAACAGGAGAGGGGCGGCAGGATCTACTTGATAACAATTATAAAACACTGCGTTGCCAAACTGCCTGTAAAGCATCGTAAATATAACATAATCTTTCTATAAGGCAATTTATAGGGGACACCAATGTTCAGTAGTGGAATTTTATAGGTTTTAATGGAATGGAATGGACGTGTTTGAAATTAATCTAACTTTAGTTAGGTCAGCATTCATTCATTCAGCCTTTATTCAGCAGTGCACTTTTGAAGAGCTGTAATTATGATGATGATGATTATTATTATTATCGTTATCTAGATCACTACCGTGGAGTTATTTATACGTGGTAGAGCCACACTGCAGTTACATTATTTTTGTAGCAAGAATGTGTCGGTTCGACCGGGGATGGATCACGCTCTCACAGAATTCCGGCGTAAGTTGGCAGCTTAATACTGTTGCGTTTCGTATGGTGAGTGTAGAGAACTGAAGACCTTTTTCTACTGGAAATGAGGCATTCCATCTCAATCCTCAAGGGTGACAATGCATCTGTATTTTGATTCTTAAGCGATATTAAATGTAGGTATATATCCACAGCATTCACTTATCATCAGGTGGACTGTGTGCTCGTTTGTCACCCATATACTACATAAAAAGAATGCTACGGAAAGCTTGTCACCCCTAAGGTCTGAAATGGAATGCCTCACTGGCCATAATTAAGGTACATGAGGATAGTATGGCCTTACCTTAAGCTTTGCCGCCCTATAAAATCAAAACTAAGAGGAGGACAGAGACAAAAACACAGAGTTATATACTAATATAACAAGAAAAAAATAGCAAACAAGCTTTGGCAATAATTAGTAACACTTTGAAAAATCAACTTAAAAAAAATAATTACACTACACCGTACTAAAATCTACTAAAATATTTACTACCTTTTTAAAATATTTACTAATTTCAACTGTCAAAATGGCCTCGATAAAGAAACACCCTTTAGACTTTTTATTGTTTGATTGACCGATAAAGAGCTACCGTATCACAAAGCCATCTATGCAAAGAAGGCTGTAGCCTTAGAGTTGTAAGAAGGTGACCATATTAATAGAATGACCATGCTACCCTTACGTACTGTAGGGAGAGTCTCTGTACCCTCCAGACTCACTATAATTTTACTTATTCTTTACATCCTTTACAACGCAACATAGCAGTACAAAACTTGTGTTTACCGATAGGAATAAGTAAGAGTGTGGTACCTCAATCCACTCACACTCAAGTCCACTGTCAAACATAGCTCTTCCCCAAGGATTGCCCCATTGATTTTGCCTATTACGACACCTACGGATGCCATGATACGGATACGGATATTACCATATGAGATAGTGGATATTCTTACACCGACATTACACGGCAAAAAAGAAGCCCTAACACCCAGTAAACTTTCTTAACTCTTTATTACAACAATGGACATCGAAAACTTCTACTTAATCACATAATAGCGCAGAACGTTCCTGTAAACTTCGCCTTCAATAGAACACACTCTTACACAAGTTTTCGAGGGAAACTTTGTCGCGTTACACGTATTATTGCTGGAAATATGGCGCTCAGTAAAACTTAAGTACGTCGCAGTTATGTTTAATGTATTTTATAGCCATTTTGGGTTTTGGAGAGTTTGTGTGATTCTTATGAAAAAACTGGGTGATTTTATACATGGTAAAGCCGTGCTGCAGTTATATTATGTTTGCAGCACGATTGGGTAGACACGACCGGGGAAGAGCCACGTTCTCACAAAACCAGCGTAAAATAGCAGATGAATGCTGCTGTGTTTGATATAGTGAGTGTAGAGAAACGAAGAACCTTTTAACTGAATACGAGACATTCCATCTAATCTAAGTTCTCAGAGGTGGCAACCTACCAGATGTCTATGAGCCACATTATCCACTTACCATTAAGTGGACTTTGTGCTCGTTTGACACCCGTATTCTTTAAAAAAAAATCGAAATAGAAAAACGTCGCTGTCGTGTAAGTCTTAATATATGAAGTGACCTGGTCAATAATGCAGTTGATGATGACGATTTGGCAGTGCATTGGCCAAGCTTTTAGTCGCGAAGGCGTGGGACGCGAGTTAGAATCCTGGTTGGAACAAAAATTTGTATGAAGTATATTTTAATAACTGATACGGCTTTTTTTCGTTTTTCCTTGTATAATTTATGTATATAAAACAACCCCATGATACAAATCAAAGTATATAAGCATCGCAAACAACATTTGAATGAGAAGATCCCATATTTCAAAACCCATCTAGCCATTAGGTGTGAAATACATACCACCACTCGAAAAATAATATAGAAGGAGACGAGCAACGGAACATGCAGCTCACCTCAGCTCGCCTAAGCGCTCACTTAGCGGTCAGCCACAGCAGAATCTAAGTCACCTGAGGATGCCTCGAGTACAGAGGAAGCACGTGTCGTATTATAGTCGATGGTGTGTCTTTTCTATGTAGTGCTGTTGGGATAAGTGATGACGAGATTGTATTTTCGTTGCAAATGGAGAGTACAAGCGATTAAGGGACGGCGGAAGGTGCTCCTTTTCCTCAAAGATTTCTCTTTGGTTGGTTTCCTTCCTGAAGACACTCTTATAGATTCTCTATGAGAGTGTCTTCGATCCCCAGTCAAGCCGATCAACTTGTGCTACAATACAGCTGCAGAGTGGCTCTACTACGTCGTATTCTCATCAATGTATAGTTAAAATAATTATAATGTCAAGTAAAAACAAAACAACATCATTCCGAAACAATAATGTTATTGAGACTGTTTTAAAAATTCAAGAGAGAAATAAGTAAAAACAGTTCACTAACGTCTTTCTTAATGTATAATATTCCTATATAAATATACCGTAACACTATCATCCACTACATAGTACGAAAACTAGACTTGCAATAAAAAGGAGAATGCGAATTATGAAGATATAACTCACTTGATATTCACGTCTCATCTCATTTCACGAGAATCCTCGACTCGATAGCAAAATGTCATTGAGAAAATATAGTGTAATATGTACCATTCATATTTTATCAGGCTTTTTTAATTTATTACAGGATATGTTTTTTTTAATTAAAATAATTGAGGTACACAACATAACGATTCGCAAATATAATAATAATAATATAATAATAATCCTTTATTGCACACACAAAGATCCATATTTAGAAGAAAATATAATATAATATATATATATATATATATATATATATATATATATATATATATATATATATAGTATAGTATAGCAAGAATAGACATGTTGCAATATTTCCAAAAGTCTATCGTCACCCAGCAACTTTCACCCAACATCTGTACATTGCAATCTGTATCTGCCTATCTGCCAAACTACGAACAATAGAGTTGTTATACAAGTCAACTCTGGACATAAATGATGCTATCCTCTTTCGATGGATAGCATTAAAATAATCAACCCGGGTTTTCACGTACATTTCAGAGGCGCTACAATAGCAATTAAATCCCATTAGAATTATAAAAATATTATTATAAGTCTCCCGTATACTATCATGTGTTTTCTTGGTATAGTCTACCCAGAGTTGACACGTGTAAAATGATTGGCAGAAAAATCTAAACAGTGTAATTTTCACGTCCGGCGACGCCTTGGAGAATTTTCGCCTCATATCATATTGCCTACTACACACAGAGATCTACGTTGACGTTCCACATCCGTGTCATCTTTTAAGTCTGAAGTAACAATGTGGCCAAGATACTTGAATTTGTCTACTATCTTAATAAATTTTCCATTAAGATGAATCTCGGGCACGCTCTGAGGTAACTTCCCTGATCTGAAAATCATTATTTCTGTCTTTTTGGAGTTGTAAGTCAAATTATGTTCTTCCGCATATCTTTCACAGATTTCAATTAATTTTTTCAACCCTTTAATCGAAGGACTGAGCAGCACCATATCGTCAGCATAGCTCAGGCTGTTAACATATCTGTCGTCCAGTCAGAGCCCTACCGGGGATCTGCTCAGCTCCACGATTAAATCATTCATATAAGTATTGAAAAGATCAGGTGAGGTAACACCCCCCTGTCTCACGCCACAAGAAAGCTTATAGGAATCCGATATTTCACCATTGATTACCGTACCAGAACACTAGGAGATCAACAACCTCAGCCGGGACACCTTTGCTAGTGTCACGGAGCTTTTTCCACAGTATTTCATGACTAATTGTATCAAAGGCCCGACTCAACTCAAGGAAACAAGCGTGTACAGTAGTATTCCGATGTTTATAATAACCTATAACCCGCTTTAGAGAAAATATAGCCAAGTCTGTCGATATATTCGGACGAAAACCAAACTGCCCATCATCGTAATTTATGGAATTTAAGTATAACTGTAACACTCGTTCAAATATCTTGGCCACTATTGTGCCCAAAGAAATAGGCCTATAGTTTACCGAGCTCGAGATATCCCCGGTTTTATTTTTCATAATAGGAACAACCACCGTACGAATAAGTTCCTCAGGTAAATAACAATGTCTGACACAGAGATTGAAAAAAATGCGCTAACACCTCACAGATATGCTGGCCGCATATAACAGATGCTCTATGCTAAGACCGTCATGACCCGGAGACTTACCCCGCTTCATGTTAGTCAAAAGTGACTCTAACTCTTTCGGCGTAATTTTTACATGGTGAGTTTCAGATCCCTGACATGTCCTAGCCTTACAATTATAATTATATTTATTTTGTACAAGATTAAACTGATTTATAAATAAATTTGCTATTTTTTTTTACTTTTTTCTCCATCTACACTTTACGGCAAATACTTTTTATGTTCTAACTTTTTTATTTCTCTCCAAAATTCATTAAAGTTACCAGCATTTCGATGTCGGGCCAACACTTCCATTTTTATTTTGTCCTGATTATTTTGAACGTACTTAAGCGCGGCCTTAAACTCTCTACGCGAGGCAGCCATATTTTTGTAAAAACAGCCCGAAGACGGCCTACCATATTCATTCCACATTAAAAAACTTTCTCTGTCCTTGACATGGGTATGCCTGACGTGAAAATTCCACCCAACAATTATTATTATTATTTATTATAATAATAATTGTAATATAATATGGTATATATAATAATTCTTATATCATTCATATAAAAGCTACGCTCAGCTGCTACTTGCAACACACTTACAATGTCACAATATAAATCGTCAATATATTTACAATGACACGATTTTTCACACGAATGTTTTACATTCATACATTCCATGTTTACATTTCTATAATTACTCATTATATCATAAAGGTTTTTCATCACAGATATTTGAATACATTTTTCTTTGTTCAAGCTCCCTATGCCCCCATAAAACCCTTGCATTATTTTTTAGGTTCGACTCATAGTGAATTTCCTTAACTGTAATAAAACCAAGGTTACAATTAATAACTAGAGGTACATGGTCCGACCAAAATGAGTCATACTTCACATATAGATCGGTTACCATCTTGGCTGCAGCAACAGTAGCAATACAGTGATCAAGCCACCGACACGTGCCGTGTGCCTCACTCACAAATGTGTATGTGTTATAATCTAGTCTCTCTAAATCTATGCACGTTAATGACTGCTCACCACAATAGTCCACCAGCTCCTTACCAAAAAGAGTACGAGTAAGATCAAAACGCATTCAACCTCAGCACTCTCAATCACTGCACTTATATTACCAATACACTGAATAAACTATGATAGGTTATCCTCACAATCAGTAGGCATATATACGCTAAATACAAGAAGGCTACGATTACCTTGATCTAATCGCATTGCCACTATCCGGTCATTATCACACTGCACGATTTCCGTTTTGGTAAATAGACTCGTACGCCATAGCAGCGCTGTCCCACCGTAAGGTCTCCCTCGCAGCACACCTACTGACGTATCCACAGAGGATTTAGCATAGTAACTAAATTCCTGGTTAATTTGATTCAAGAAATCCAAGTCATGTGGCATCAGCCATGTCTCTTGAAGAGCAATGACATCTGATATCTCACACAAATCACGAACGTGCTGTACAGACCTCTTAATTGATTTACAGTTAAACGAAACTAATCTTAAATTATTTTTATTTTGTGTATCCAAAGTTATTTATTAGACACCACTGTATCGCCTTTAATAGAATGCTGGTTACGGTATCTTCGAAAGACTAAACCCTCTGTCCAAAAACTTTTTTGTAAGAAATTGTTAATTTTGGATGCTAGGACAGTTATCTTGAAAGAATTAAAATGAGTTTCACGTGTCTGTTTCAACATTTCTATGTCAATACATTCTTCTTTCATTTCTTTTATATGGTCTCTAATATCATTTTCATTTATGTGTTTTTTCGTACGTGAGAGATAGACATACGCAAATGATTCCGCAGCCTGTAATTTATTATTATTTGCGGCGCGGACCGCGAATCAAAAAGGTCGTGGGTTAGAATCCACCTTTCGACTACTGACGTGAACCACTCGTAACACAAGCAATTTAAGCTTACCACGAGTGGTTAAGGGGAATATTAGTAATGTTTGTCGCATTGTTAATATTCTTTAAAAAAATTAAAATTAAATTCGCGTTTTGTAAAGTACCTCGCTCGTTTCTATACCTGTATACATGTCTCTTTTTAGTAACAATCGTAAAACCTTTGTCATCTTTTCGTTTACTCAATTCCGTGCGAATCGTTTTTGCTACATCTCTATAGGTAGGTACATAATGCGTGTCAGTATCACTAATAGGATTATTCTGTTTCTGCAATAACGTTACCGGCAACGGCGTATGCGCAAAAGAGAGAGAGAGCTCTTGCACGTACTTTCTCCCTCACTTGGTTTGTTTACGTCCGTTCGGGGCGCGTCGATATCAAGCTCAACGATACCCCCATTTAAATTGTTAGTATTCTCGTAACTATTATTTAACTTGTTTCTAGTGTTCTTATCATTATGATAAGACCCAAGAAACAGATCGTCTTGTCGTTTACTGCTGCAATGGCGGACTTCGCGAAATTCCAACATAATTTTTTTGACATCATCAATTTCCTTCCGTATTAAATCAATATCCTCCGATAATTTAACATCATTACTTATCACAGGTTGTTTAGCCTTCAAACAGGCTACGTCTCTCTTAAGTAAAGTCATTTCTTTAAGAAAAGTTGTCACATCGACGTGATCAAATGATACAGCCGGAAGTTTGTTTAAGTTTTTTGCTGCGAAGATTGGCAGGCAGTCAGGGTCAAACTCTTTTATAAGTTTTATGATATCTTGAATGCATTTTTGCTCAGCCCCCTCCTTTCTTCTCATGTACTTCTTCGTAGACGCCAGTAGCTTATAGGCAACTGATCTTGCGTTCTCAATTTCATCGGCAGAGTAGGCACTCATACAAATTTGTATAATTCCTGTTTCCGGCAGTGTGTCGACCTTGTTACTAACAAAGGCCAACAATTCATTGATTACCACCTTGCACTTAATCATCATCATCTTCTGAAGGACTTCGTGCAATTACATCTCACTTCACTACATATTTCGTTACTTCGACTTGTAACTTCGTCAGAGTTAGGATATCGTACGAGCGGCATGTTGACACATACGGCACGCGCCAATGCTAGCGGAAGAAATATGTGAGTGTGAAATGTGTGAATATAAAATGTATCCCTGTATGCCAAAAAAGTCATCAGTCAGCATAAGTTGCGGATACCACATCTTTGATTTTCAATGATGACCAACTATTATATTAGTCTCCTATTTAAGTTTAGTAGAATGTTGTAACTGGCGCAATAATAAATTATCACCTACTACCGTCATTGTCATCAAGCTGAATCCTGGATCCATTTACCCAAATGAATATTTACCAAACCAAAAAATGTATTTACCAAACATAAATGTGCGTTTATAACTTGCTCAATGCAACATCTTTATTTATTTACCTTAAACACATACTTAAATGTATTTTATTTAATAAAATTATATTCATCGTGAATTTCCGAATTCGTGAATTTAATAAAAAGATATACAGTCGCGATTTTTTGTCTTCGATATCCACACCCTACGATTATGCTACCATCGCTTGGTATTTTCTATATATTTTCTATACAATTATTAATAACTTTTTAAGACTAATAACTTTCTATGCTTGAGATTACTCATGGGGATACCCTAGAACCCCTTAATTTTTATTTTTAGAATAAGGTTGACAAACGAGCACACAGTGTACCTGATGGTAAGTAGAAGCTGTGGCCCATCGAAATCTACATTTATCCTCTATTAAGAATCAAAATACAGATGCGTTGTCATCCATGAGGACTAAGATAAAACGCCTCGTTTCCAGTAAACACTTATCCCGGTCGAGCCATTCGTGCTACAACCTAAAATAACTCAAACGTACAAAACTTATTAATATATATATACATAATACAATAAAAATAAAATTTAAACAAAATATAAAATTTGTCAAGACCGAGCCCACTGCAAGCTTTTAATGAAATTTTTTTCACTGCAATAGCTTTGACAAAGCTACTGCTAAAATCCTAGCATAAAAACAAACGAAATTTTCACACAAAAATATCACGCACATGCATGTTAAGCACATTTTACATTTATTAAATGTTATCCATTATATTAATAGCCATGGAGTACCATGGCTATTAATATAATGGATATTCTTAAACGCTACTGCGTTTAAGAATATCCACTACCCCATTTCCTCCCGTATCCTGTCGTAAAAGGCGACAGAACTAAACAAACAGGAGATGGGCAGCAGCATCTGCCTGATGACAGCAACTGTACAAAAAAAAAACTATGGCTGCCAATCCACTCGCCAAGCGTGCCAACTATGGATATATGGGGTATACATGAGAAACTACGACACAAATATACGGCCCCCAGTCTCCGGCGGCCCCGCTATTCCTGGCTACGGTGGTGACCATGGTAACAGCGGGGCAAGGGGTGCTAAGAATCTCCGGTGGAGATTCGGTTGCCACCTATGACAACTCAACCTGGCAATATACAACGCACGCATCCTGAGGACTGACGAGAAGATCCTGGAGCTGGAAGAAGAGATAGACAAGTTGCGTTGGAATATTATAGGATTATCCGAGGTCCGAAGAGAGGGGGAAGACACGGTGATTCTCGAATCCTGCAATTTGTTCTATCACCAGGAGGGCAACCATCTGTCCCAAGGAGCTGTTGGATTTATCGTTCACAAGTCTTTCGTTAACAACGTTGTAAAGATTGTGAGTGTGTCGACGTGGGATGTGTACCTTATACTCAGGATCACCAAACGGTATTCGCTGAAAGTCATACAGGTTTACGCACCAGCATCGGCACATTCCGATGAGGAGGTGGAAGAAATGTATGAGGATATCTCTAAAGCCATGCATTCCTCCAAAACCCACTATACGCTGTTAATGGGAGACTTCAACGCAAAGCTAGGCACAAGAAAGAACGCTGAGCTGCAAATAGGGAAATTTGGAATAGTGCAACGAAACCTAAGGGGCCAGCAGCTGGCCGACTTCATGGAGAAAGAGGGACTCTTTATGATGAACTCTTTCTTCCAGAAGCGGTCCCACAGAAAGTGGACCTGGTCGAGCCCCGACGGTTCGACTAAAAATGAGATTGACTTCACTATGACGACTAATCCTTCACTGCTGGCCGTATGAGGACGCTTAAAGTCGCTCAGTAAGCTATAAAGAGCGCTGTGCTCGGGGTTCCTCTGCGTGATAAACTATATATATATAATGATACGATAGAAATGAGGATATCCGCAGTAGTACCATAGTGACCGACATAACCAAATGGATTAGTAAGCTGAAGTAGCAATGGGCCGGCCGTATAGCTCGAAGAACAGACAACCGACCCCCCACTAGATGGAGTGACATGCAGGAAGTCGATGGATGCAGGTGACTCAGGACCTTGCTTTGTGGCATTCCTTGTGGCATGCATATGTTCAGCAGTGGACTTGTGAAGGGCTCTAATTATGATGATGACTAATTAATAGAATCTATAAATAATAAAGTTGTTAGAACTTAATTTGCTTTATATTATCTTATTTTATATTATTGTGTTTTTGTCTAGTTTGAAGAGATTTTCTGATAAATTCAAATGTCGTACTTATTCAAATGTGATCAAATGTGATCATGCTGAGGCAAACGAGTTAATTTGAATGAGGGTAGTAATTGACTGTATATATGAAAATTTAAAGGGGTCACAACGTCAACGGGCGCAAATGCCAGTGCTCTATCGGATAAAATACTTTTGCTAACGAATTGAGGAAGTGTTTTTTTTTTTAGTTTAAGGGTGACAAACGAGCGCAGTCTTCTAGATTTTCTTTGTATTATGATAAGAGTAACAAATGACTTACAGTCCACCTGATGGTAAGTAGTTGCTGTGATATATACATACCTACATCTATCCTCGATTACGAATCAAAATGCAGATGCGTAGTAACCTCTGAGAACTGAGCTGGAATAACTTATTTATGGTAAAAAAGGGTTTCCGGTTCTGTACTTTCACCATACGAAACACGGCAGAATTAAGTTGCTACTTTGCGTAGATATTTTGTCAGAGCATGGTCCTTCCCTGGTTAAGCCGACACATTCGTGTTACAACCATAATATATCTTGCATTATGCAGCATGGCTCTATCACTAAGAACGTCTCAATTCTTTAAACTATGTTAATAACGACATTACGTGCAGTATGACTTGTGGATAGACCGCATAATTTTGGCTGAGCTGAAAGATTGTGTTCGTAGAAATTGGCCACGTGATCATAATCACAAAAAACTATAACTTTGGAAACGTTTGATATATGACATTAATATAAAACTAAACTCAGGATTACTAAATTATTTTATTATTATTTAAGAAAAACATTTGTAAGCTGCAAGTTCAAAAATTAAAATTTTTTTTTTTCTTTTTTTGTAATGTTTGTATATTGTAACAGTGGAAGAGTACTGACATTTATAGCTCAGGTTTTCCTATTTTAAGCGTCAGCTGAAACACTGCTGTGTGGAATAAGTAAACATTTTGTATTTACTGTTTAAGGACTTCGTAATTTGTGCAAATAAATATTATTATTATAAGATCAACGTCGAAGGAAAATAAACGACTCCGTGGCGTAGTGGTTTAACAATGAGTGGCTGCGCTGAGGGTCGCGGGTTCGAATCCCGCACGGAATAAGTATTTGTATGGCCTACAAATAGTTGTTCCGGGTATGGATGTTTGTCCTTGTGAAATTTATGTTTATAAACTGCCCCCACGATACAGGAGAAAATCCTAGTGTAGGGGTAACGTTTTTTAAAAGAAAAAAAAATACTTGATAGAATCAAATTATATATTGCGGAAACCCATAATATAAAAGATGTTGAAATTATTTAGCTCCGCTTAAAAAATAAAAATATGTGCTTTGCCTAGTTTGAAGAACTTCTCCCGATCTTCCTCAATAGCGCGTTCTATTCCCGTCACCAGTAATCCCAACACCACTACATTAGGAATGACCACCGAAGAAAACACGACACGTGTTTCGCCTCTATATAAGGATCACTAGGAGAAAATAGACTCGGCGATGGCTGACCATTAAGTCAGCTAAGACACACAAGTCAAGTAATACACATCTTATTTTCATCTTATTTTTTGCGCGTATCTTAACCAAATGGTATTAACATCTTTAAGGAAAATAAGTTCAAAAGAGAAGAAAGGAGAAGAAGAAACTCAAAAAACGTCACTAGTGTCGGGTTTTCCACCTATGAGAAAGAAAGAAAAAGAAATGTTACAATACGCCACAAACATCTTTAGGTGTCAAAAATAGTATACTCGTAACAAAACCATAAAACAATTTTACATTGTAGAGCCACGCTGCAGCTATATTATAAATGCAGCACGAATGGGTCGGTTCGACCGGGGAAGGACCACGCTCTCACTGAATACCAGCTTAAAGAAACTGCTTTGTTTCGTATGGTAAGTGTTACGGCTTGAATGTTTCGCAATGTGTTTCGTGGGTGGTTTTGGGAACCAGAGAACAACCAGACCAAGGGCTGGCTAACCCGATGATCCCAACCGGGAAGTAAACGAAAATAGCTTTAGAACTGGGTAGATAAGGTAAGGATACTCACAAGACTGGAGCACTCATCGTGGTTATGGTGAAGTCTGTATATTTAGGCTGAAGTTCTCGTGTATACACAGATACCACACTGCACTTCGAATGTATATGGACACGAGCAATTGCACGATAGTCTTACAATTTATTTATTGGTTATTTTTAAACAAGCGCTAACGAACCCGTTTTATGCGTGCGCGGCCATCTTGCTTCTTTTTTTTTTTCTCGACGATAGGTGGCGTACCATTCTGAGCAGTGCGTATACGGGGGAGGCGGGAGGATAGGAAACACTTAGGAAAAGGATGTTATATCGGGACTGTTCCGAAGCCACAACATTCCCTCCCACCTGAAATCACCTAGGGATTTCACAAGACAACCATCGACCCGGCAGCTCTCCAGGTCCCCAGTTGCTCATAGAATATAAATTAATATAAACTAAATAGATATCTGAGCTAAGTTGTGCATTGATAACCTTAACTAAACTACAAAAGAAAATCAAACTTAGTTAATTTAATTTTAAAATTAGAACTTACAATCTAGCTTAATAAAACAATAAAATAAGATTCAATCAAGAGGAAGAGGGCAGACTTTGACTACTGGTCTTGTAAGTAGGCCTCTTTTGGTCTTTAAGGTCACAACCCGGATAATATTGTCCTTTCCGGGGTGGATTTGGACTACTCGACCTAGGCGCCATTCGTTAGGTGGTAGATTAGGTTCAATGATTGAAACGAGTTGACCAATATTAGGATGTTTGTGATCATCCTTAAACCACTTAACCTTTTGTTGAAGCGTATGTAAATAATCACTTTGCCAAATACGCCAAAAACTTTGAGAAAGCTTTTGAAGTAACTGCCAGCGTGTTCTAGGATTCATATCTTCAACGGACGGTTCTGGTAGAGCTACTAAAGGACGTCCTATAATAAAATGACCGGCCGTGAGAACATCAACTTCGCCAGGATCAGACGATAACTGACAAATCGGTCTTGAGTTCAGCATCGCTTCAACTTTAGTTAAAACTGTAGTTAGTTCTTCAAACGTCAGGACTTGTGAGCCTATGACCCTCTTGAGATAATATTTAGTAGATTTTATACCACTTTCAAAAATGCCTCCAAAATGAGGTGCTGAAGGTGGATTTAATTTCCAGGAGATTCCACGAGACGTTAATTGATCAGAAATATCCTGTTTTTTATCTATCAATAATTTAACCATTTCCTCAAGATATCGTTTAGCGCCTACAAAGTTAGTGCCACAATCTGTCACAATATGTTGACATATTCCACGTCGAGACACGAATCTGTCTAGGGCGGCTAGAAACGCTTCTGTAGACAGTTCAGATACGAGTTCTAAATGAACTGCTTTTACAGATAAACAAATGAACAAGCATATGTAAGCCTTACTGACCCGTGCGTTACGTCGTCTGTTTTCTTTTATAAGAAAAGGACCGCCAAAATCAATCCCTACCTGTTGAAAACAGTAACCTTGTTGAGATCTACAAGGTGGCAGGTTGCCCATAGACGGCTGATAGGGTATAGGTTTAACCCGAAAGCAAGTCACACACTTTGTTAAAACAGAACGAATAAGATTTCGAATTCCTAAAATCCAGAACTTGCGAACAATTAGTGATTGTAACGTGCGAGGTCCACAGTGCAAATACCGTTTATGATAACAGCTAATAATTAATTGAGATAAAATAGATTGTTTCGGTAACAAATATGGATGTTTTGTGTGCTCAGGTAAGTTGAAATTGGTAAGTCGTCCACCCACTCGCATGAGTCCTAGGTTATCAATAAACGGAGACAACTTTTGTAAGTATTTAGGTAGAGGCTTCTGCGATTTTAATTTAGACATCTCTTGATTGAAGCTGCCCCGTTGGACATATTTAATAAGGCTAAGTAGAGAGCACTTTACCTCATTCGTAGTCAAGTGACCTTTCTCGCGTTGGCTTGGTTCTTTGCGCGAATTAGAAATGAAGCGAAAGACCCATGCCAATATTCGCTGTAGTCGCGATAAGGATGAATACCGATTTAATAACACCTTCATAATGTCTTTATCAGATTCCCGAGATTGAGCAATCAGAGTGCGTGTTCTCAACTCTGGCAACTCATCCTGGGGCTTACACCGAATTTAAGCTGGCCAGTGATCTGGACTACTAAGCATCCAATCTGGTCCTGACCACCATCGCTTACAATTGACCAATTCTGCACACGAGAGACCTCGGCTAGGAAAGTCAGCAGGATTGTCCTGAGTCGAGACATGCCTCCAGGTAGAAGGTTCAACTGCGTCAGTTATTTTAACTACTCGATGCGCAACAAAAGGTTTCAATTTGTATGGCTCTGTATTGATCCAAGCTAATACAGTTGAGCTATCAGTGTAGGCAACAATATGAGATATATTTATTTTCGAAATAAGTAAAGTTTGCATGTGTTTGAGAGTACGTGATAACAAGAGCGCACCGCACAACTCCAAACGATTAACTGTTAGAGGCTTAATCGGAGCCACTTTAGATTTAGAAATCAAAAGAGAAACTTGTTTTTGATCATCGATACTTGATCGGAGATAGACACAGCACCCATATGCTTTGGTTGATCCATCGCAAAACCCAATCAGCTGGTGTGTAGCTGTTAAATCAATCACGGTTTTACGAGGGATTTTTATCGATTTTATATTAGACAAGTCAGACACAAATGAAACCCAATCGTCACACAGATTGGCGGGAATGATTTCATCCCAAGACAATCCAATATGCCATAAGTTTTGAAGAAGTAGTTTGGCTAAAAGAATAAAAGGTGAAAGCCAACCCAACGGATCATAAATACGAGCAACGTGGGACAGGATTGAACGTTTCGTAAACTCCACATTCACAGGAGAGACGGAGTAAGTGAAATAGTCTTCCGCAGGATCCCATTGAACTCCTAAAACCTTAAGCGTTATTGAACTATCATCAAAAAATGTCTTCGGACACTGACAATGTTCCATGGGTAACGATCGAAGAAATAAAAGGCTGTTACTGCTCCACTTACGCAAATCTAGCTGAGCACAATTAAGAAGATTGATTAAATCTTCTTTAAGCTGAGAGGCTGCTTCGACTGAGGAAGCACCTGTAGTAATATCGTCCATGTAAGTATGATGCCGAAGAGCTTCAGCTGCATGAGGAAACTGATCACCGTGATCTGCGGCTAACTGATGTAATGTTCGTATCGCTAAGTACGGCGAGCTTTTGACTCCGTATGTGACCGTACGAAGTTCAAATTCTTGAACAGGCAAGGAAGGGGATTCACGCCATAGTACGTGTTGCCACACTCGATCCTCAGGCCTTATCAAGATTTGCCTGTACATCTTAGATATGTCACATGTAAAAACTATATTATGGACCCGAAATCCAGTAATAATGTCAACCAAATCAGCCTGTAACTTCGGTCCAGTGTAAACAATATCATTTAAAGATAGTCCATTAGTCGTCTTGTGACTCGCATTGAATACAACGCGAAGTTTGGTCGTTATGCTTTCTGGACGAATCACACAATGGTGAGGAATGAAATATCTACCAGGGGTAATATCCTTTCCCACTGGTTGCATATGATTAAGCTGCTCATAATCACGCCTAAAATCGTTATAAAGTGATTTAAGATCTGGTTGTCGGCAAAGTTTTTTCTCAAGATTTATAAACTGCGACAAAGAACTATTATATGAGCCTCCCATATAGACAGACGACTGCGTCAATAAGATAGGGACTACATATCGACCGTCCGATTCCCTATAAGTTTGTGTGGAATACAGGCGTTCGACCTCCTCATCTTCTGGAGCAGGTATATGTTGATGAGGCGGTTCCTCGACTTCCCAAAATCGTTTCATCATCTTCTCCAATGAATTGGTTGAAGTAATTAACGAAGTGCCAACCGATTTTACCGGACTCTCCACATTGGTGGGTCCTGAGAGAACCCAACCAAAGACGCTATGTAAAGCAGCAGGATAGCCGGGCTCTGGTTGAATGACACGGCCGTCATAGATGTGATGAAATACTTCAGCACCTAGCAATAAATCAACATCCGACGGTTTGTCAAAGTCACGGTCCGCTAATACTAAGTGTTTATAACAGTCTCGAACCGCTAGAGGAATATCAGTGGTTGGCATTTTAGAAGTAATGCTATCGATGACTATAGGATTAATATCAAATTGTGGGTCATTCGAATCACACGGGCGTATAGAGCATTGAGTCACTCCCTTGACTTGACACACAGACTGTTGTCCAAGTCCAGCCACAGTTGTGGTGCATCGACGTAATTGAAAACCAAGTCTCTTTGCGCATTTCATGGTGATGAAGCAGTCCTGAGCGCCGCTATCGATGAGCGCTCTAACTTGATGGAACGTGCCACTGGAGTCCTGCACACGCACCATGCACGTCCCGAGCAGCACCATGCACGGGCCACGAGCCTCTCCCACGAACGCACTCGTGTTAGTGTGGGCACTACTCGAACCGGTGGTCACCGCGGTCGGTGATCGAACTTGGTTGTCGATGTGTACCAGAGTGTGATGATTACCACTACAGATAAAACATCTCATTTTTGAGACGCATTTATCAAGAGAATGTTTTCGTAAACAGTTAATGCATAAATTATTTTGTTTGACAATATTTATTCTAGCACTGGTGTCCAAAGATTGAAAAGTGTGGCACTTATAGATACTGTGTGCTGCGCCACAATAATAGCACTCTAGTGAAGCCAGCTGCTTCGAACTAGTAGGCTTAGACTGAGTAGTGAGCACGGAACGTTTCAGGTTCGGTGCCCGCGGTGAAACATTCTTGATCTGTTTACCGCCTAAAAATTGAGAAGATCGCGCTCTAATGTCAACATTAGCATTTATTTCTAAAATTTTTACATAGTTTTGAAGAAACTGCATAAGACTTTGAAAAGAAGGAATTTCCGATTTATTTTCAGATTCGAAGCGGTGGCGCGTATCGGAGTCCAGTGCGCGAAACGCTGCGTTAAATAAAATAAAATCGCCTAAGTCATCTAGCTCTAAGGCCTTAAGGGCATTGACTGACTCACAAAGAATATTAGTATATGTTTGTAAATGATTGAAATTAGGAGTTTTTAAATAAGGATAGTTATTTATTTGATCTAAATACGCCACTGCTAAAATGCGCTTATTTTGATAACGCTTAATAAGTTCATTGAATACAAGCTCATAATTATCGGAAGTTAATTTTACCTTCTTTGCGATCCCTAAAGCGGACCCCGATAAACAAGAAATGAGATAATGAAATTTAGTAATATTCGCGATTGATTTATTATTATGAATTAACGTTGCGAAAGTGTCGTAAAATGTTTGCCAATTCTCAATTTTTCCGTCGAACTTCAGAAGCTCAATTTGTGGCAGTCTAGCTTGTACCTTTTCCGCGTCAGGCGTAAAGGTGTAGTTAACGTCAGCGGACGTTGGGCTGCTGCCTCGTTTGCGCTCCGGTAGGGACATCTCCGCGGCAAAACTTAGAACTTCATAGTACATATCATCAAATGCAGACAACGCTTGCATATCTATTTTTTCTTTAGGAAACAGTGCCAGTTTTAACGAATTAATTTTTTCCGTAAGCAACACATATTCATCACGAATGTTCTCAATTTTAAGAAATCTAGATTTAAATTGGCTAACTTTAGAAGAACTGGAGTCTTCCCGTATTTGAGTGGATAAATCGAAAAGAGTTTGAATAGAACGAAAAACATACTCTCGCTGTGACGTATAAAGTTTAAGTTTCATTTCTTCTTGCGACATGATTATAAAATAACAGCGAAAGTAATTTAAGTTAAGTATAATTATTAACGACAGATATTTAAAACAATATTTAAGTTTCTCCAAACTAAATTAACATTCAAATACTGAATTTAATGTTAATGTTTTTTTTTTAACCATTTGAATTAGATAACAATTAACAAACGACCCAACATTCATAGATATACAAGTATTTATACTTAAGTGCTATTATTCTAAGACCAAATTAATCATTTCCATAAACTGATTTAGTAATTTTTTCCAACAATAATTATAAAATACCCTCAAATTATAATAATTTTCAAAGCGTAAGACTATCAATGCACATTCGAAATAAACTTAGCAATTATAACGCAACCAAATAAGATAAGTCTGCAAAGTCTGAGCAATACGAAACACTTCACGAGCATTCAAGTCTAGCAGGAGTATAATTGAAATGATTTAGTTACTTTCAATTATAAAAAAAATAGATTAAATATCAAAGTTTTCCTTAGAAATTGAACTTGATATTATCTTTATGAGGAGCGGACTGTATAAAAATAGAAATCCATAGGTACCCGGATCGTATGGACCAGAAATTATGTTACGGCTTGAATGTTTCGCAATGTGTTTCGTGGGTGGTTTTGGGAACCAGAGAACAACCAGACCAAGGGCTGGCTAACCCGATGATCCCAACCGGGAAGTAAACGAAAATAGCTTTAGAACTGGGTAGATAAGGTAAGGATACTCACAAGACTGGAGCACTCATCGTGGTTATGGTGAAGTCTGTATATTTAGGCTGAAGTTCTCGTGTATACACAGATACCACACTGCACTTCGAATGTATATGGACACGAGCAATTGCACGATAGTCTTACAATTTATTTATTGGTTATTTTTAAACAAGCGCTAACGAACACGTTTTATGCGTCCTTCTTTTTTTTTTCTCGACGATAGGTGGCGTACCATTCTGAGCAGTGCGTATACGGGGGAGGCGGGAGGATAGGAAACACTTAGGAAAAGGATGTTATATCGGGACTGTTCCGAAGCCACAACAGTAAGTGTAGACAACGTGAGATAATTTTTACTGGAAACGAGGCATTCCATTAAAATAGCAACCTAATGCTGTTTCGTTTCGTATGGTGAGTGTACAGAACCGAACACACTTTTTACTGTAATCAAGGCATTCCATCTTAGTCCTTAGGGATGACAACACATTTGCATTTTGATTCTTACTTGAAGATAAATGTGGATGTCTATGAGCCACAACATCCACTTACCATCAGGTGGACTGTGTGCTCGTTTGTCAACCAATGTTATAAAAAATATCAAGAAAAAGAAAACAATTAGACCGATATAATAAAAATAATACATGAAATATGATTGCATATTTTAGTAGTGAAGCGTGTATTAATCTTTTATATAATTTTATTTTAATAACAAAATTTCACTAGGTCGTAGGATCCCTTTTATGTCTGGGCGTCTAGCATGTAGTTACAGGTTGTGAGGCATTAAATCTTACGGCTGCATTGCGCAGTGGGTTGGTAATGTGTTGCGGCGCTAAGGGCCGCGGGTTCGAATCCCGCACGGACCAAATATTTCTATAGTCTAAAATAATTGTTACATGACTCGATGTATGTCCTTACGAAATTTATGTATGTAAACAGCCCCTACTATAAATGAGAAAATCTTAATATGGAGGTAAAGTTTTAAAGCAAAAACGTAAAATATATACATCTTAGTCCTTAACAGTGAAAACGCATCGGTATACTTCCTTTTTTGAAGTAGACTCTGCAGTCTACTTCAAAACCTTGGCGAGCGTGCGGCGCCGCGTCCCATCCATCCAGTCCAGCCGCACCACCGCCGTGTCGCGCACGTCCTCCACCATCTCGATAACTGATAGTAATTATCTATGGACACGCAGGTGTCCAAAGATAATTCGTGTCCACGGATAATTACTATCAGTTGGACTGTGGTTTGTTTCTCACTCTAATTATATTAAAAAGAACTGTAATGGAGCTTAATATCCAGATTTTATTTATAGATTTGTAACGCAGTTGTCAATATTATCAGAAATATGTTATTTCGGACACATTTTTATTTATTTATTTGTTTAAAAAGTACACTTACAATACATATATATGACAATCACGAAAACATACACATTTCTATAATCTCTGATATGTATATCCATAACAAGTGTACATAACATTCACAAATTGAGTCGTGCAATTTTGGGTCAATTTGGAGTACAAATATCATCCGATCAATACAATGCAAATAAGATTTATTCAAATAAATTATGTACTTAAATAAGAAAAATCTAAAGATAAAAAACAGGTTTAATTATTAAAAGGGAATATGCCAGGTATTATACTCTCTTCAGGAGTATGTATATTTTTAATTTAAGTATAAGATATATTATATTTATTTTCAGAAACTCAACGGAAAAATCAACCCTCGCAATAATTGCACGACCTAGAAACACAAATAAGTTGCAGACTACAACGAAGCCAACCCTTTTTCGCCGCGGGAATAACAAATCACAAAATAATACGATATTTCATATTTCTCTCTGAAAGCCAGTAGAGATAACATGATGTGCAAGAGTTGATAGTCGTAGTATTTTAACACTCTATTCGCATCTGGAGATATATGCAAAATTTGTTTAAAAACGATAACTATATTAAACGAACATAAATTTAAAAAAATTACAGCCAACGTTGGCCCAGACTTTTACAACGTGGTAGAGCCATGCTGCAGCGATATTATGGTTGTAGCATGAGTGCTTCAGCTCGACCGGGGAAGTACCACGCTCTCACAGAATAACTGCGTTTTGTATGGTGAGTGTAGAACCCCGAAAACTCTTTTTACTTGTAACGAGACAATTCATCTTAGTTCTCAGTGTTGATAATGCATCTGTATTTTGATTTTTGATTTTTAATCGAGGATTAATGTAGATGTCTACGGGCCACAACATCCATTTATCATCAGGTAGATTGTGTACTTGTTTGTCACCTTTATCACCTTTGTATAAACAAAAGCTTCTGTAAATTTTTGAGAATGTCCATCTATATAAAGTGTGTATTCTGCCATACCATCCTATGTTAAATGCTCTCATTTTTGGTTAAGCGGGCCATTCTCAACGAGAATAAGCCATCTGCGCAGGACCTTATTATAGAGCACGAGTGTAAGGTGCATTATTTATATATCAATCATACGTGATAGAGTCATGCTGCAGCTATATTATGATTGAACGAGTAGCATGATTGGGTCCAGTTCGACCAGGTAAGGACCACGCTCTCAAAGAATACCAGCGTAAAGAAACTGCTTTGTTTCGTATGGTAAGTGTAGACAACGTGAGATAATTTTTACTGGAAACGAGGCATTCCATTTTAATCCTCAGGGGTTAATAAAGGATAACTGTAGATGTTCATTTTAGAACCGAAATGCATCCATTTACCATCAGGTGAACTGTGTGCCAGTTTATTGCCCAACAAAGTCCCTTAGCGTCGTCTGTACGCTTAGTTCTATTAAACTACGTAACAAATTTTGATGTAGTTTTAATCATTAGACTGAACGATTCAAGAAGAAGGTTTGTATTATATAATACATGCATAATTTATTGTTGCGATCTAAAAATCACCCGTCCAAAGCCGGGGCGGATTACAATATTAAGTTTAACAGCAAAATGTTCATCAATTTTAGGTCTATCGCGCGCTCGTATACGCCGGCACATTGCTCCAGTTGTGAATCGTGCATTATTAATCTTGATTCACATAATTTTCCTTAGTGAAGCGTCGACATTTGATAGACGACCTGACATTTGATCAACGATACGTGATTCATTCTCTTGGAGTTATTTTCTGTAATGCGGTCAGGGATCTAATATAATTTATCATAATTTCGCACGGGATTTTCTTTCGGCGGTATTAATGGACAAATACAATGATCAAACAAAAAACGAAATGAACGAAAAATATCACTAAGGATATTGTTGATAAATTAATGGAACGAGAGGAAATGGCATTGGATAGCCTTGATTTTAATCAACCGATTCATACTAAAATTTGAATGGTAAAATTATATAATAAAGGTAGTATAGGTCACTGCATATACTATATAGCCATATTTTCTGAGATCAGATAACTATATTAGTGTTGCAGTCATTAATACAGAAAGAAGGTACGAGAGTGAGGATGAGAGGTGTGGATAAAGAGAGAAAAGGGAAAGAGATTTTGATGCATAAACTAATAATTAAATAATATCATTTATCTGGGCACAGGTCGTCTCTCATTTCTGAGAAGGTAATAAAGAGAGGATAAAAATACAGGTTTCTAATTTTATATAAAGATTTCTTATGTTTACGCGAAACTTTAGTTACTCATTTTAAATTCCCAAAGTTTCAAGTACTTTACAGAATCCTTGGTCACGAGGGGAGACTGAGGTGACGACCGAAGTGTTCGACATCCCAATTTCATAGTTAACCACGGCTTCAGTTTAAAGTTATTATTTTTGGTCCTATCTACGCAGAATCAGCTTATGTTATCCCAAAGTTTTAGGGTTTTAAGCTTGGGTTGAGATTCAAGTTTTTTAATTCTAAGATCCCACCCTGACGCCAGCGCCCAGCAATTTTCTCTATTGAAATTAGAATATTTTTAATTAAAATAGCCTTGCGAATCATTCTTGAAAGAATCGGTGTTACTCAGCGAAGATATTTGGTCTATTAAATCTGATATAGTGACGGGAGCGATCTTGCACGTGTTGACAGGGCACAGACTTCCTGAAGCATCAATTCTTCACATCAGCTAAATTTATAATAAGTTAAATAATACGTGATAAAACCCGTAGAACTTAGTTCTATTTCTACATTTTAGTTACAACTAATATAGTTATAATTTTAAGTCCACCTCTTAATCTTGAGCTATCATTGACATACATAAACCCTCACATCAGTTATCAAGATGGGTAGGAGAGACAACGGACTTAAATTTGGCGCGACCCCGATACACCTTCCTTGGTTTTTTTTGTAGAATAAAGATGACAAACCAGCATACAATTCACCTTTTGTGTGGGTGCGATCTACATTTATCATCGATTAAGAATCAAAACGCAGAGGCTTTGTCACCCCTGTTGACTTAGATGGATGCCTCGCTTCCATTAAAAAAGGGTCTCCGGATCCCTACACTCATCATACAAAACACATACAACTAATAGCAGCATTAAGCTGCTATTTTACGCTGGTATTCCGTGAGAGCGTGTTCCTTCCCCGGTCGAACCGACCCATTCGTGCTACAACCACGATATAGCTTTAGCGTGGCTCTACCAAGTATAAAACTAGGTACATTAACATCCAATAAAATACGTATACTGCTCGTTGATTAAAGCTAGCTATAACTTGTACCCATCTTCAACACTTTCTTCTAGGGCATCCTTGCCGACACAGCCCTTCACTTTACGGAATACACCGAATCTATTATTTAATTTACTAAAGATATATTTATTGCATACTCTTATTTCATCTTTATTTACATCTCAGATAGTGTGTCAATTTTATAATTAAAAAATAAAATGATTTCACATTACGAAGTCTGAACTTAAATACTTTCTTACAGTTATGTCTTAGCTTATAGAATACTAGATTGAAGCAGTATAGAAATGAGGCTGTGTTTTGTGAAGTGAGCGTAGAGACCCTTTTTATTGGAAACGGGACATTCCATCTTAGTATTTAGGGGTGACAACGCATTTGCAGTTTGTATCTTAATCAAAGGTAGATATTTATGTCTATGGACTACATTTAGATGTCATGAGATGCCAATAGTCCGTAGAGTTATTGATAACCTTTCAAATATTTCTATCGCTGACCATGAGTTTTTGGATTCTCGTTTGAAGGCTAAGAGAGCAAAATCATAACGAGATGTTAGACATGTGACCGTGGATGGAAAAGGGGAGATCTCCCGCCGAGCAAGGTGTTCTGCCCGGGGAGCGGCCAACACTCCGTGTGATAGTTCAGAGATGTTCTATATATACTGTTTATGATTCGGAATATTGATAGCGTGATTTAGGCTTCGGTGTGTTTTGCTTGCGCATCACCCCCCTGCTCAGACCCGAGGTCGATAGTGCAGCCTCGTTTGCCGACGAATGTGCAAGTGCCAGTGGATTGCCTTGTAGTCTGTGGTCAGTCAAGAAGAAAACAAGTAATCTGCGAGAGTTCCATGAAGCAGAGGCGAGCAGTAAGGCTCAGAGCCGTGCCGAACACTGTATAGCGCAGAGAGTAGCTTGAAGGAACAGGAAGCATTATTATTCCAGTGCTGCGATGAACCTTGTGAAGCTAGCTGGCTTGCAGGATATGAAGACTGCAGACGATATTGCTCAGTAGCGAATGGGTGGGGTATTTTATGACGATGATGAAGCTTGAAGCTTCCGAAGGTTGTTGGTTGCGTGTTCAGATCACGTCGGGGTCACTACTGTGGCCGTGGATGGAAAAGGGTAGATCTCCTCCCGCCGAGCAAGGTGTTCTGCCCGGGAGCGGCCAACACTCCGTGTGATAGTTCGGAGATGTTCTATATAAACTGTTTATGATTCGGAATATTGATAGCGTGATTAAGGCTTCGGTGTGTTTCGCTTGCGGCGCGACGACAGCGCCTCCACAGACATCTTATTCTAGGAGTGATATTATTGTTTTTTTTTTGTATATCGATCAAGGGCGACAAACGAGGCCATAATCCACCTGATGGAAGGTCGATGCTGTAGCCCATAGATATTTTTATTTATCTTTGATTAAGAGTAACTACGACGGACTTAGATGAAATGCCTCGTTTTCAGTAAAAAGGGTTTACTATACTACGGATCTCTACAATCAGCATATGAAAACAGCGGCAATAATTTGCTGTTTCACGCTGGCATTTTGTGAGAGCATGGTCCTTCCTCGGTCGAGCCGACCCATTTAAGCTGCAAGCATAATATAGCTGCAAGGTTGTTCTATCACGTAACAAAGTTATTGTATCGATATCAAACTTAATATGTCAGAAATTATTCCTGTTACATCTACACCTACAGGGAAATAAATGAGCATAGCATAAAATACAATGTAGGTTGCACTTGTGTCGCCAACCGTAAAATTTTAAATGTCCATGAAACAGCACTGTAAGGTGAAACAGACAAGTGTTGTCTGTGGTGTTTTTACGACGCGCTTACGTATGGACTGTAAATTTTATTTATTTGCAGGTTGCGGTGCGATACAAAATGCAGTTTCACGGTTTAAATTGATGTGGTGAAGCCACACTGCAGCCATATTATGGTTGTAGCACGAATAGGTCGACTCGACCGGGAAAAGACCACGCTCTCATGAATACCAGCGTGATGAACCAGTTTAATGCTGCTGTGTATTGTATGGTGAGTGTGTGTTATCGGAGACTCTTTTTACTTAAAGTGAGACATTTCAACTTAGTCCTTAGGGGTGACAACGCATTTACGTTTAGATTCTTCATCGAGGATAGATGTAGACGTATATGGGCCCCAGCATCGCTAACCATTAAGTGGTATGTGTGCTCGTTAATCGCCCTTATTCTATAAAAAAAAGTTGTAATAATTTAAAACTAGCGACCCGCCCCTACTCTGCATGGGTAAGGTCAATCAGTGAGGTATCATTTAGATTTTTGAAAATAATCTTTTTTTTTTATCAAATTTCTTGTGTTTTTTTTTCTCTCTATTCTCAATTCATTCTTTTCTTATTTTTTTTTTTTTTTTTTTTTTTTCCCTGGGGGGGGGGGTTTTTTTTCTCTTTTTTTTTTTATCTTCCCCAAAAAAAAAAAATAACCCTTTTTATTTTTAAAAAACAACACCCCATTATTCCGTTTTCTTTTTTTATTTGATGGTGCTTTCCCCATATAAATTAGTTCAAGATCTGATATATAGTATTAGAGTTATCATTATTAGTTCAGAATACATTGATGGTGATGTTATTTTATTTATGTTGTCAGTTATACAAAATTTTTAATTTTACTACTTGTCATAACACAGGTTTTAAAGGTATGAAGCATTACAGTTTGTCGTAATAGGTACCGTATTAAACTAAGAAATATCACTTAAATTATATTGTGTATGGTTTATGAATGAAAAGTTCTATCATAGTTACGTGGCAGCTATATTATTGTTATAGCACGAATGGGTTGATTCGACCGAGAAAGGACCACGCTCTCACAGAATACCTGTGTAAAATAGCAGCTAAATGCTGCTGTGTTTCGTACGGTGAGTGTACAGAACCGGAGGCCCTTTTTTACTGGAAACGAGGCATTCCATCTTAGTCCTCAGGGGTGACATCTACACATTGATTCTTTATAGAGGATAAAGGTAGATGTCTATGGACCACATTGTCCACTTACTATCAGGTGGTTGTGTGCTTGTTTGTCATCCTTATTTTGTGGAAAAACGGTTGAACATGAACAATTCCATATGAAACCAGTGCTGCGTCGTATATTACACCAATCAGAGCAGACCATAAAATATAATGTAACACATTGTAGTCAAAGGATGTCGGAAATCTTGATCCATCTACGGCAATGCGGACAAGTGTTGCTTATGTTTTACAAGGTTTGTGCATCTTGATGCAGATGACGAACAATGTCAATAAATACAGAATGTAAAATATGAGATGTCAGACCAAAAGAGAAAGAAAGACTAGGCTCTGAGTACGATTCAATTGACGCCGAAATCAAGTAAAAATCATGCTCAAAATTAACAAGTACTCAACTACATAGACCAATATATAACGCATCAGGTGGACTGTATGAATATATATATATATATACCTGTACACTACAATGACTGATTCGAATCAATTTGATTGAGAAATAAATTTAAATGCAATTTATAATTTTATGTGTATTGACTTGAAAGCAATGTTTTCCGCTCGGAACAATAACTAAAGCAATATTCCGTGAAAGACGAATGGACAGAAGGAAATGACTTAATATAAGAGCGAGATGAAAACAAAATTCAAAAGTCGTAAAGTTGGAGTAAACTTCATAGTCATAAGAAGATTTGGAGCTGAGTAAAACGGGGCTAACAACAGATATATTATTCCATCTAGAAGTGAATTATAAAATATTGTTTTAACGTTATAGTCTACTAACGTCCACTGCTGAACACATGCCTCTCCCATAGATTACCCCATAGGGGGGGATATTTACCATAGTTTTCACGCTTGGCAAGCGGGTTGGCAAACGCAGCATTATTATTTTTGTTCGTTATTAGGAAGGCGCTGATTCCAATTTACTGTTTTGTTTCCCTCTGTAGCCTCTTACGCTACCCACGGGATGATATGGGGGGAGGGGGGGTATTCTTACACCGCCAACACATGGTAAAAATATTTCCTTCTTGGCACTAAAATTATTAATTGCATTGTTAAGGCCCTGTAATAGTACAGTATGCAGGTATGAAAAGGTTCCTTGCAATTGTCGAACGAATTAGTAATAACACGGAGAGAATTAACCCTTCAATCCCCGTAAAAATCCTATGCAGTCCCATGCGCCCGGCAAATTCCGAGCGGTCGCATGCGACCGCATCCACCCACAGCACTTAAAACTATTAAAACTTATATTTATATAAATATAAGTATCATAGAGACTACTTTCCTATGAAGAAGTTTAGCACTATAAGATCTAAACAAAATTCTCTATCTTGTGATCTAAACAAAAGTCAGGTTTAACTTCATTACAAAGAGATTTTATTGTGTAAAAAAATATACCATCGAATTGCTTGCCGTTTGAGAGGTTAAAAATAAAATGCATGTCCAACCTTTAAGATGTGTCAGCGGGCACTCGCTGGCCGTGGTGGCAAGCACTTAAACTGTTTAATTTTGATTTGTTTAGTTTCATGTGATAAAAATAAAAAAGAATTTGTAAAATGCCTTCTCAACATGATCTAATAAATCTTAAGAATTCTCATTAGAAGTGTGTAAATTTTTATGATACCATTATGAAATATCTGTAAACACGTTTATATAGTGCTTTAGCGTCAGATTTATGTAAGCTTTTTTATCTAGCCTATCACTTTGACTTGCGTTTATGTCATCAAACAGACTTTGTCCGAAAGTTATTTATAATTTTATATTTTTTGCGCATTAATTACCTTTTTTATAAATTCAAAAAAAAAAACATAAAAAAACTGCAACGATGCCTTATGAATTTTTTTATCGCTTACGGGGAGCATTAAAAATATACATCATGAGAAAATATTATAGGGGTATTATGTAACGAATCTCTTCTACATAGTTTAAAACAAATTCGTTTCCCGCCGCCTGTACGCTTAGTTCTTTTAAACTACGCAACCGATTTTGATGCGGTTTTCATCAATAGACAGAATGATTCAAGAGTAAAGTTTGTTATATGTGTAATACATGTTTATTATAGTAGAGAAAAGAAAAGGTTTTCCTTGTAGGTAGCTGTGTTGCCAAGATCCAGAAATCATCCATGCAAAGCTGGGACAGATCACTAGTTTTAAAAAAGAAAGAAAGAGTAAAATATTTAGTTACCCAACCAACTACGTCCCATAGCTGTTGTTCTTATCTCCGAGATGGTTATAAAACATCATAACCATCATAAGTAACCCTCACTAATCCAGTATGTGTTGGAGAAATTAACATGTCCTCGAGAGAACACATTCCTCGACCTATGTTCAGCCGTGGGCTCGTGAAGAGTTATAATGACGGCGATGATGATGATATATTTCATTTTATGATAATCAAGTTTCCTTAAAATGTTTACACAACATCGCGAAAGTAATAAATCAGCACTTGAAGTTGCAATTTATAATTTTATAGCTGCCGGCGAGAATTTTACACTGTTTGCTTGCGTGTTACATAACTTACGCTGAGCGTTTAGCTCTAGAGGTATAAGGAATCTTTAAGACGGCAATAAAATTAAACGTTTTGTTTTCTTTTACTTATTTATGTTTTGTACCTTATATATAAAATAAGGGTTATAAAAATACCCAAAAACAAAAAGAGCTTATGATCTTCAAATAGCTGAAAAGATTTTCTTAAATCACACACCTTCGATCAAATCATCTTTCAAAAAAAGAAAACGAAATATAAATCGGTACATCGGTTTGCGAGACACGATGCTACAGACAGACACACAGACACACAAATACAGCCGTTAAACATATAACACCCTTTTGTTTGCGTCGGTGGTTAAAAAATCAGCTTAAGGCTTAATTGCACCAGAACTACGCTCAAGTTACTTCCAGCTTCCCTATATCTTTGTATATCGTGACGTGGGAGCATATTTCAGTGAATTTTACGATTCCCGAGCCACGTCATAAATAACAGCAACTGGCTGGTATTATTGTAGCGATAACTTGGCGTTGCTTCGGCGTTACACAAAAACCGCAACGAAAATGCTTCTTTATCGTTCAGCTTAGCGTCAAGAACTAGCTTTTGTTTGATACAGTGAAACGCGAAAAGTTTCCTGGTAGTTTAAGTTTAATTAAAGCAAAAATATATGATTTGTCGGAATTATAAATAAATACCGAAATTGTAGATATTGTTAATTTTACTCTTTCATCCTAATCCTCATCACCGTTTGCGAGCAATTCTCTTTACGATACGCCTCACTCGCACGACTAATCATGATTCATTAATTCAATTTAGCCTATCAAAAGTCTATTACCTTGTTAACCTTGTTCATTTTTCATCTTCAAATTCGCCAAAATTGGTACGCTATGCAATTGGGTTAACAACCGCAGTATTATTATTATTTTAGTTGTTATCAGGAAAATACTGCTGCCCATCTCATGTTTCATTTTACTCTATTGGCTTTTACGACACCCGCGGGATGATACGGAGTAGTTGGTTCTTTTGTGCCACTACTATACGGCAAAATCGAGTAGTATGTAAATATGTTATTACATACCGGTCCCGACTGACTAAGTGTAGAAAATTCTAGTATGGAATTTTCTATTCAAGATGGCACTAGTGGTAACTCGCCATGTACCAGGCATTAATTATGGCGCTCAACGGTTTCTTGTGGGTCTCAAACGACTGTATTGATATCCAACGTATAACCTTCAACCTTGTCCGCTGTTAACGGCTTTTTTTAACCTCTGCCTAAAACATAGATGCATTACAAGTTTGTATATATGTATTTGTCTGTCTACGCCATCATGGCACAGATAAACTGATTTTGATTAAGTTTTCTTCGTTTGAAAGGTGTCTTAACAGTTAATAGTGTCCCTGTTCACGAAACGGGCACAATAGTTAAAACAATTGAATTGTTCATATTATTTATTCATGGGACAAGAAAAATTTTAATTGAGAGTATTTTAGCTATGTTGTAAAGGTTTCTTTTGTTTCGGGGTTCATAATTCTAAAATTTAAGTTTTTATGCTAATTTTAGATAGTTGGATTTTCTGTTTTGCTACTATTATATTCACTACGTACTAGAATATTCTACTTTTACGATACTCTTTGAAGACGAATAATCAGATTATCTTTTTGTTTAGTCATCTCTGCCAAGAACATACTGAAAAGTTAGGTAACTTTTATTAAATTAGTAGTTAAAATTGCTGTTACCAACTTTGGTAGTGCTGGCAAAGAGATCGTTCTTCTCTCGTTTGACACAATTAAAAACTAATTTATCTTCTTTGGCTGCATTATCACTTACCACCAGGTAGTATGGTCGAACATTGGGTTATAATAGTTTAAAAATGTGAATTTGTCTTTCACAGCCGTCGTAGCTCAAAGGCCTAAAACTCGCTTTAAATTTCACAGTACACGGGCAATCCAGGTTTGATCCCCGACGGCTTCAATGAAACTGGTAGTGAATTTGTTGGTGAAGAAAAACATATTGAGAAAACCTGCAAGTCTGAACAATAAAAATATTTCGAAGATTTAAGAAGTTCGCAAGCAGGCACCGGAACAGTGGAGCAGACAAATTGTCTCTTATGTCTTTCGTAAATGAAAAGGGGTATGCTGCCTAGCAGTGGGATGCATAAAATCTGTAACATTAATTTTTACTTATACATTAACACAAATATAATTAACAAGCAAGTTTATTTGACACTAGTTATTCCAAAGTTTTAATTGGGTATTAATTACTTAATATATTTTATACGAATGTGGCAGCGTTGTCGTCCCGCCACAAGTAAAACACATCGAAGCCTAAATCGTGCTATCAAAGTTATATATATATATAATCTCGAACAATCACACGGAGCGTTGGCCGCTTCCTGGACTGAACACCTTACCCGGCGGGAGATTTCGTTTGATTGTTTTCCTTCCACAGTATAAGGGCTGTATCTTTACTATACTTTACTTTACTTTTATTAATTCTCTCGTGGTATACTTTCTAAGTTAGTTTAATTATTTATAATTAAAAAAAATAGTTATAATTAATTAAAGAGATTATCGTTTCACAAGAATTAGCCTAGCATCTCGTCAGTGTAAATATGTACCACCAGAATGATAAAGAAAGAATTCACCCAGCCTATCAGCGGAAATGCTTTTACGAAATTTCAATAACATGCTTTCTCTCTTCTTTAAATATAAATAAAGTCGCCATCTCTTTCACCTGAGGATTGGGAACAAACCGCGAACACGATTTGACTAAAAGCAACGATTTGTATTGTAGCGAAAGGATTACGTGATTGTGAAAAAACATTGAGTGCTACGGTATCTTGTTTTAATATTTTTATGCGTAACAATACACATCGAATTACTATAACCCACATGTTGTAGTAAGTCTAAAGTATAAATGTATATTTATTATACAAATGGAAAGCTTTTACGTATGTGGTGTATACATCATATTAATATGTTCATACGTAAAATAATTTATTATTTCAATACGTGCCACCCAATGCATGAAAAACACCTGGTCCTTCGAGCCGAATTAATATTTAGACAATTTTTGGATGCCTTTTAAACGAACGAATATTAATTAAAACCTAATGTATAATAAATGTAATTTATAAGTTATATACTTAGTTATCAGATAATATATAAATTAGGTTACTTTATCACTTATACTTTATTTTTACCTGATCACAAAGTATTAATTAATAACTGCTCTTCTTTTAAATTGATAATATCTCTATATAACGTTTTTTAAAACTCTTGAATAAAATAACCTGGTTAAATAAAACAAATATAAAGCTCATTTATCAAGTTCAAAACCAGCTTACCAGCTTGGATAAAATTGGCGCTTTAATAAAAATTACCCCAAATATTTCTTGTTCCACTGTCGGGTTGCAAGGGTTGTAAGAAATATAGTTTTGCAAGGACATATATCGTAATATTTTATGTGGGTAGATATGGACGACGCGCTTGCTCGTAAGTGTCGCTAGTTGAGCGGGAAGGGGCCTGATATAGTGCTTTTATGGGCATTAGGAACACTCTTATGCAGCAATTTGCTTAGATCGAGTGAGCTTGCCGATTTGTTTTATTCTGTTTTCTATGACAAATGTTTTTTGTTATCGTGGGACATAATGAGACGGCCATTTTCGAATGACGTGGGAGACTGTCAATCACGAAAAAAATATAAGTATATTTATATTTAACTTTATCATCACCATCACCATCATCATTACAGCCCATTACAATTCTAACAAAAAGCCCTCTCGAAGACAATCCTGAGCCAGTCTTAGCAAATCAACGTAATTACAAGCTATGAGGCATTTTATCTTGGTTCTCAAACGCATAGATAGCCCTTTTCGTTTGTTGTAGGTTGCAGGTGTCCATGGGCTATATCAGGTACACTGACTAGGACCACGCTCTCAGGAAGTACCAGCGTGAAACAACAGAATAATGCTGCTTGTGTCTTTGCATGATGAGTGTAAGGATCTTTACACACTGTCAACTGGTCGCACTTAATTGCTGGTTGCCCGGGCGACTTCGTGACTCGCCACACAGTGGCGACGCACAAGAGACTATCCGAATGTACTTGAAATAGTGTCGCTCGGCTTCGTCTCCTGGCTGATGTTGGAGACAGAGTTGCTGGCAACCAGTCGACAGTGCGTAATAGCTCTAAAGAACCTGATACCATTTTGAATGAATGAATATACTTTATTGTACATGAATGAATATACTTGTACAATTTGGCGGCCTCATCGCTACATAGCGATCTCTTCCAGGCAACCAAAGGTGTAAAGGAAAAAAACAGTGAATACTAGGTAGGTGGTGCAACATAAATATACCTAATATAATATCAATACATGTAATAAAATAACATATATATATATATATATAAAATAACATATATATATATATATATATATATATATATATATATATATATATATATATGTTATACGTTTTCACTGGTAAGGAATTCCATTTCATTAGTAAGTTTTTTTTATAAAAGAGGAGCAATCGAGCACATGGTCCATCTGATGGTAAGTGGATGCCTATAGACATCTACACTTATTCTAAATTAAGGGTTTCCGTTTCTCTACACTTACTATACGAAATACAATAGCATCAAGCTGCTATTTTACGCTGGTATTCTGTAAGAGCGTGACCCATTCTTGCTACAACCATAATAAAGCTGCAGTGTGACTACCATAGATGATAATTATGGCTTAAGTTCTGATTATTGTATTTATCGTTACAATATTAGCGTAAGGATTGTTAAAATAAAGCGCACAAAAAATAGAAATCAGATTTAGAATTAAATAAAAAGAATTGTCGGCAATGACATAAGAGTAATTAAAAAAAAACTGTGACATATACAACGGTTCTCATTCCGAACGCACTTTGGCACAGAATTCACACTGAAACGTCACTGCGTTCGCTCGCAAGATTATAAATCGTTGCTTTTAGCCAAATTAAATTCAGAACGTCTCTTAATGGTGAGCGATATAGAAATACATATGATGTATGTACGAGAAAGAGATAAAAACACACTTTCTAGCACTGTACTAAATCTTCTAGAGGGCGCCTTAAATGGGTTGTTTATTGTAGGCAGTTCGGAATGATGTCTTTTAATAACGCTTGCGGGTCGTAATAAAAGACTTCGCTGTGTTCTTTAGCGTATACATTACGACGGAATCGCGATCCGGTTATTATGTAATTCGTTGTAATAAGAGCTATTTTCGTTTGTAGTTTCCTTGATGGTATCATTATGTTTAACCTGCTCCGATATCGTGTGTGCTTAGTAGAAATAAAGCTCGTCTCTTCTTTATAGACAGTAATAATAAGACTCTATTATATTTATGAATCTAACTGAGCAAAAATGTTCCATTAGAGAAAAGTGGAACATTAAATTATACTTCGATTTATAAAAATGGCCGCCGTCGTTTGAAGTAATATAATTTTTTATCTCGGTACTATTTGTATTATTCGGTGATATTTTTCATTCTCCTAGGGCTGTTCTTTATTGGTTGTTCCATATTTGTATCGTTTTGATATGCTTTTATTAGCTTGGATTTTTATCGTTACGGCCTATCAGAGTCCACTGCTGAACATAAGCCTCCCTCATTGATTGCCTTAAAGAGGAAATATTTGCCATAGTTGGCACGCTTGGCAAGCGGGTTGGCAAGCGCAGTTTTATTTTTCATTAGTAGTCGTTACTTGGAAGACGCTGCTGCCCATCTACCTATTTATATCCTCTTGTCACATCTTACGACACCCATAGTATGCGGTAGTGGTACTCTTACACAGCCATTACGCGGCAAAACGTCACTCTCTTAAGGCCATTCTTAATTGCTTGTTTCATATCGGTGATCTTTTAACATGTTTTACCTTGACTTGACTGGTATTATGTATATGTATGTACGTTATGAAATTTTATAATTAAGTTATCACCCACTTCCAGAATTTTAAGTGTAAGTGTAAGCAACGGGTATTATATATTATAGTTGTAACACGAATGGATCGGCTCAACCGGGGAAGAACCACACTCTCACAGAATACCTGCCTAAAATAGCAGCTCAATGCTGCTGTGTTTCGTATGGTGTGTATAGAGAACCGGAAACCCTTTTTAGTAAAAAAA
Source organism: Parnassius apollo (assembly GCA_907164705.1). Classification (NCBI taxonomy): domain Eukaryota; kingdom Metazoa; phylum Arthropoda; class Insecta; order Lepidoptera; family Papilionidae; genus Parnassius; species Parnassius apollo. Next base: position 1,355,658 of record CAJQZP010001189.1, on the reverse strand, counting down.
GGCATTCCATCTTATTCCTCATGGGTGATAACGTATCTGCATTTTGATTCTTAATCGAGGATAGATGTAGATGTCTATGTTTATAGACCATATCATTTACTTACCATCAGGTGCACTGTGTGTTCGTTCGTCACCCTTATTCTATTAAAAAAGCAGCTTTATTCTGTTGTATATCATATGGTTAGTTTAAGGATCCGGTGACCCTTTGGAAGCGAGACATATGATCTTAGTTCTCACGGGAGACAACACATCTGGATTTTGACTCTTAATCGAGGATAGATGTAGATGTCTATGTTTATAGATCATAGCATTTACTTACCATCAGATGCACTGTGTGTTCTTTAGTCATCCTTGTTATATTAAAGTATTAAACCAGGCGATCCCTAACAAAAATAAATGCAAAAGAATTCATTATTTATTAGAAAATCACCGTTGCGTATATTACAAAAACATATAAATACTCCACAACAAACGTCATAATTCGTTACGAAACATATCACAATTCAATGGCGAGAAGCTCGTGGTGGCCCACGTCGTTACGACTGAAATACGCGGTAAGTTTCTGAACTGCGATAAAAGTTATTCCTGTTACTCATATTTTCAAATATCTGGCACTAGTCAAGATCGTTTATATTGAGGGCACTACTCACGTTATTGCTTTTTAGAAGACATGTTCCTTTAGATCACTCATCTTTGAATATGATTTTTTTCACCTATTTCTGTTTAAAGAAATCTTTCCATTCATCCATCACAGCTTTTTACAGCTTAAAGTCTTCTGCTGAAAATAGAGCTACCCTAAAAAATAAAAAGGCAAGAGCTTGATAAAGTTGAATACTACACTAGTACACATACAAAAGTGGAGATCTCCCGGCGGGCAAGGTGTTCTGCCCGGGGAGCGGCCACCACTCCATGTGATAGTTCGGAGATGTTCTATATATACTGTTTATGATTCGGAATGTTGATAGCGTGATTTAGGCTTCGGTGCATTTCGCTTGTGGCGCGACGACAGCGCCGCTACATCACCCCTCCTGCTCAGAGCGGAGGTCGATAGTGCAGCCTCGTTTCCGACATATGTGCAAGTGCCAGGAGATTGCCTTGTAGTCTGCGGTGAGTCGAGAAGAAGGCAAGTAATCTGCGAGAGTGCCGTGAAGCAGAGGCGAGCAGTAAGGCTCAGAGCCGTGCCGAACACTGTATAGCGCAGAGAGTAGCTTGAAGGAACAGGAAGCATTATTATTCCAGTGCTGCGATGAACCTTGTGAAGCTAGATGGCTTGCAGGATATGAAGACTGCAGACGATATCTGCTCGGGAGCGAATGGATCGGGTATTTTATGACGATGATGAAGCTTGAAGTTTCCGAAGGTTGTTGGTTGCGTGTTCAAATCACGTCGGGGTCACCACTGTGGCCGTGGAAGTAAAAGGGGAGTAAAAGTGGAGATCTCCCGGCGGGCAAGGTGTTCTGCCCGGGGAGCGGCCATTACTCCATGTGATAGTTCGGAGATGTTCTATATATACTGTTTATGATTCGGAATTTTGATAGCGTGATTTAGGCTTCGGTGCATTTCGCTTGTGGCGCGACGACAGCGCCGCTACATGCTGCATGACGATTAACCGAAACCATAAGTTGACCATATTATTATTTTCTATTATCTACTATTTCCTAGATATTAAATTATTGATTGAGAAATCACTAAATTATTAAGTGCTGGTCAAATACGGTTAACTGCTTGCCAGGTTCTTGTGGCGTTTTACCTGTTATCTTCTAGCATTTCCTAAATTCTATTTCTTTCACTTTATATCTATAATAAGGTGGTAAGACTCCTTTTTTGCCTTGGGGTCAGTCTGGGTAGGTACCACACTCTCTTCTTTCTCTACTGCCACATAGCAGTGCTTGGAATGTTGTGTTCCAGCCTGAAGGGTATAATCATAGAATACTATAATACACAATAGAATGGCTGCCAACCTTATTTTGTACGCGGATAGGTGTCGCTGGGAGCACACATACAAGCAATTACGTCGTATTATCAGTTATAGTCAACCAAATCTAAGAAATACCTTTTGACGTTTCACATTAATCATTCCGCAATAACTTTACATAAGCGTATAGCAATGGAATTACAGCGGAGCTTCTGAAAGCGGGTGGAACACCGGTACTTGAAGTCCTTCAGAAGCTCTTCAATTCCGTCCTCTATTGTGGTACTACTCCGGAGGCGTGGAGCAGAAGTGCGGTGGTCTTGTTCTTTAAGAAAGGCGACAACGCTCTCTTGAAGAACTACAGACCGATTTCCCTTCTGAGCCGCGTCTACGTGCTGTTTTCGAGAGTCATTACGAATCGTCTCGCACGCAGACTCGACGACTTCCAGCCTCCCGAACAAGCCGGTTTCCGAAAAGGCTTCAGTACAATAGACCACATACATACCCTGCGCAGATTGTACAGAAGACCGAAGAGTACAATCTGCCACTTTGCCTGGCGTATGTGGACTATGAGAAAGCCTTTGATCCCGTCGAAATTTGGGCGGTGCTACAGTCCCTTCAGCGGTGCCAAGTTGACTGTCGGTATATCGAGGTGCTGAAGTGTTTGTACAGTAGGGGTACGATGGCTATCCGAGTACAGAACCAGAGTTCGAAACCTATCCAACTGCAGAGAGGTGTAAGACAGGGTGACGTTATATCTCCGAAACTCTTCACCGCTGCATTGGAAGACGTTTTCAAGCTACTGGACTGGAAAGGATACGGTATTAACATCAATGGCGAGTACATCACTCACTTTCGATTTGCCGACGATATAGTCTTGGATATCGCTGGAATAACGGGTAGGTCTTAAGATGAACATGGACAAAACAAAGATTATGTTTAATGTCCATGTCACACCTATGCCGGTAGTTGTTGGGAGCATTATGCTCGAAGTTGTTTACGAGTACGTTTACCTGGGACAAATATTCCGACTAGGTAAGTCCAACTTCGACCGAGAGGTCAATCGACGGATTCAACTCGGCTGGGCAGCGTTCGGGAAATTACGACATATCTTCTCGTCAGGTATACCTCAATCTCTAAAAACTAGATTGTACAACCAGTGCGTGTTGCCAGTGGTGACTTACGGATCTGAGACGTGGTCCTTCACTGCTGGCCGTATGAGGACGCTCAAGGTCGCTTAGCGAGCTATGGAGAGGGCTATGCTCGGATTTTCTCTGGTAGACTCAGAAATGAGGATATCCGCAGTAAAACCAGATTGACCGACATAGCCCAACGGATTAGTAAGCTGAAGTGGCAATGGGCCGGCCATATAGCTCGAAGAACCGATAACCGATGAGGAAGAAAGGTTCTCGAGTGGCAGCCTCGTACAGGTAGGCGTAGTGTAGGGCGACCCCCAGTAGATGGAGTGACGACCTGGTAAGATATGCAGGAAGTCGATGGATGCAGGTGGCTCAGGACCGTGCTTTGTGGCATTACTTGGGGGAGGCCTATGTTCAGCAGTGGACTTGTGAAGGGCTGTAATGATGATGATGATGATGATGCTATTAAGGAGACCTCTTTAGGAGGGTTATATTATGATAATTATTCTTTTTTATTTGAAAGCTGGTGCTTCTCGTGTTGTCCTAAATAAATTTAATTAAGATCCGATAAGTTGTGTTTGTGTTACCTTTAATAATGCGTATTTAATTGACTTCAAAGACGGCAACAGATGCCTTGTCACCCATGAGGATTAATATGGGCAGCCTGTAGTTATACTGACTCTCTACAACCTTCGGTACCTTTGACCACCTCGTCTAGTAGTTGTAGTAGTGCGACTGCTGATCATGAGGTCCTGGGTTCGAATCCCGGGTTGACCCAAAATATCTATTTTTGAGTTTTTTCGTTAAGAAATTCTCAGTAGCTGCCCGGAGTTAGGAAGTTGGCGGTGTCTCACCCCTGTGCCTCGGAAAGCACGTTAAGCCGTTGATCCTGCACCTGATCTCTCTCCGGTCGTGTCGGTTTAACGTCCCATCGGATTATGAGAGTTAGGGAATAGAGAGTGCACCTGTGCGTGCGCATACACTTGGTACAATAATCCTGTCTTGCGCAGATGGCTAGTCTCCGTTCAGGCTGGCTGCCGTGACCGAAATTCGGTCTGGAGGTCATTATTATACCCGTAGAAAACTATAATATATACATAATAGAACGGGGAAGTGGGCGGAGCCCGTGTAGCCACTAAAATGCCACTAACACGTCAATTCACACGTATAAATGTCAACACGAGATGTGTTGTGACGTTACAATCGTTTCCAAATTTCGCATGCATTTTATTTAGAAAATGCCAAATTGACGCTATTTACAAATAATTATATTAAAATCCGTCTGTCAACACAGCGAATTGGATTTGTAATAGTGATTATAGTCAACCAAATCTAAGAAATACATTATGACAGCTGTCAGACTTATTGCACCAGGCATGCCAACCAAAAAATTGGAACGTACAATATTCGATTCTTAAAAAATCGATATCGATTATTTAGAGTTGGTAATCATTTACAGTTTGGTTTGAATAATACCAAAATAAATTTAAAACAGGTAATTTAAAACCCAAGATTTATCAGTTTCTACGTATTTGTTGTTACTGCTTATTTCTAGAGGCACAATTATAAAAATTTAAGATTAACCGGATTAGAAAAAATTATCAATCACTTTCAGTAGAACTAATTTAGCTGTCGTTGTTTAGACTAATTGTTATTTGATTTTCAATAACGCAGTCAAAATTAATGTCTCTTAATGATTTCTTATATTTATGCGAACTCTACACATTGATTAAAACTACTTTTACGGATTTTATCGCATTTAATTATAATTTTAATTATTTTTATTTTTAATTCCCGACGTTTCGGATGCTTTCCAGCACCCACGGTCACGGGGTACTGAGGTGACTGTCGTCCTGATGTCTTTGTTAAACCCGGAGTACCTTCATTTTTTTAATTATTGTTTATGGTCCCATCTATGCAAAATGAACTATATCCTGAGGTCTTGCAGTGGTATGCTTGGGTTTAGTTTTAATTTTATCGATTATAGGGTCCCAAGCAGGTTGTAGTACCTGCTTCCTTCTCTACTAAAATTAGGACGTTTTTAATTTTAATAGCCTCACGTATCATCCTTGGTAGGAACCGCTGTTCCCGTTCGTTCAACGCTCCGGGAAGTCAGTTTGTAATCATATCCTAGACGGCCCGAACCATTACATCAGAGTTAATAGACCACAAATCCTCGCGAAAGAACACCGGTTCCTACCAAAAATGATACGTGAGGCTGTTGAAATAAAAAAAACATCCCAATTTCAGTAGAGAAGGAGACTGGGTACTACCACCTTCTTGGGAACCTATAATCGATAAAATTAAAACTAAACTCAAGCATACCACTGCAAGACCTCAAGAAATAGTCAGTTCATTTTGCATAGATCGGACCATAAACCATAATTAAATAATAAATAATAACCCTTTTTATACGGTTTTTATTAAATTAGAATATTTAAACTTGTTAATAGAGAGACCTTGTATATTTTCTGGGACTTTGTTGTAATAACGTTTACATTGCCCCAAGAATTTTAAGATGAAGATTACTGACTCTGTGGAGTCGAGAAACTGGTAGCACCAGCTTGTGTTAGTTCCTAGTGTTAACAAGTGCAAGTCACTTTTTTTTATTAAAACTACCTTTATTTTTGTGAATATACATCAAATTTTCATAGATATACTGAGAGGCCAAAGTTATTTATATTTATATCTTTAAATTTTTCTTTAAGAGACTCTCTCGGTTTAAGATTGTAAATAGCTCTAATGGCCCTCTTCTGCAAAAAAGTTTCTGAATACATATAGAAGAAACAGTCCAAAAAGTTAAAGCCAATTCACAAAATAAGAAGACATACACAAAATTACGCACAGTAAGCTTGCGTAATGGCGGGATATCGAAATTACGTAGTAGTTTTTTCAGCGCGGCCCTATATATGAGTTTTATTGCCTACACAAATTTACGTTGACAAATTAAAAAAAAACTTGTTTTATTCATGATTCATGTAATTTAAGGAATTTTAAAAGAAAAAATTAAATGAAACAAGTAATACATTAAAAAATTAATGATTCGATTATTTAAATATTTATACCGATTATTTGAATATTTTTGCCGATTATTCGCATAACAATGAATTTTAATCATTCAAACACTACGATAATGTACATATCGAGATATTGAAATGACGTCAAGTAAAAAAAGTTGATACTGGTTATTTTTTAATACTTTGCTTTGTTTGAAAGATTCAAATATAAATTAGTGATAAAAACCTATACACGTTGTAATGAAATATATTATTTTACTATGAAACACCCTACCCTAAACTTAACCCTTTTCGAGATATTCGACTTTTAATTTTTTTATTGAAAATTGCCGATTTTTAGGCTACTACATTTATTTTTGTTTATTTTGTGTATCTTATTATTATTATTATTGCATTTTTACATGTGTAATTAGATGCTTTAGGACGTCAATCATTAAAATAGTGCATAAGTTAATTGAATAGACCGTAGTAGACAAGTGAAAGTAAAAAAATAAAAAAATATTAGAAAGTTTATTTTTCTCGAAGGGATATCTAAAAAAATATTACGGCAATTGTTTGGCAGATGTTTTTTTTAAATATCTACGTTTCATCAGCTATCTAATGAGGTATAACAATCTAGGGTTTGTATTACATTTCGTCGAAAAAAAAATAGTTGGGACGATCCAGGCAGCAGTTCTAACGGCCCCGCGCCTATTGTCCTTCAAGTTAAGACGCACCAAGCGAGTGAGGCAAGTGACGATTTATGTAGGTGCGAATGAAAGAAAAAATGTGTAGAGACCGGTTAGGGCTGGGAATACAACAGGGGGTATTGTTTGGTTGTCAGTCTGTTTTTGTGCTTCGTACATAGTAGATGCGATATCGTTTTGCTCTTTTTCTCGACTTGGCTGCGATTCTAGACTATTTCTTCTGATTTGTGACTACTGTGCTTGTTAACCACACTCTGATTTGTACCTGTGATATGGAAGTGTTGAAGATGACGTCCTACACATCTGAGGAATATGCTGATATGCTTATTTGTTACGGATACTGCGATTGTGTGTCTGCGCAAGCTCGCAACGAATACATAACTCGCTACCCCAGTCGTCGAGTGCCGGATGTGGCCGTTTTTGACAGAGTTTATCGAAGACTTCGAGAAACTGGCTCTGTTTTGAGACGAAATACAGACATGGGAAGACCACGAATTGACGACGAAGAACAGGACAATGAGATAGTGCAACGCTTTCGAGCGGATCCGACTACTTCCACTAATATTGTTGCCCGTGATCTGGGACTTTCGCAATGGAGAGTGTGGTTTACGGTGCATACTGCTGGCCTATACCCGTACCATTACACGCCGGTACACGTTATTGAAGAAGGAGACCCCGCGAGAAGATTGGACTTTTGCAGGTTTATGCTAAATGCTGAAGTAGAAGACCCAGATTTTCTAAGAAATATCTTGTGGACGGATGAGTCCAAATTTGATAAAGATGGCATAACTAACTATCACAACGCCCATTACTGGGCCCCAAAAGAACTAAGGAATCCCAATAAGAAAAGAGTGAAGGGGTCCAAAAGAAAAGAGTGAAGGGGTGGATGGGCATTATCTCCAATCATTTGATTGGACCTTACTTTCTCCCGGATAATCTAAATGCGGAAAGCTACGAAAATTTCCTGAGAGCAGACTTGAGTGATTTGCTGGATAATCTGCCACTCAATCTGATCAGACATGTGGTTCCAACACGATGGCTGCCCTGCCCATTTCAGGAGAAGTGTCAGGGACTGGCTGGACACAAATTATCCAAACAAATGGATAGGACGAGGTGGACCGTTACCATGGCCAGCAAGAAGTCCAGACCTAACATGGATTTTCATGTGTCAAGCCGAATCCAGTTTCGTCTGTGGAAGACTTAAGAGAAAGGATTGTGGATGCAGCAAATAAAATTAGGACCACGTTGACCACCGGAGTAGTGAAGACTGGTCTCCGTAGAAGGATGCGACAATGTATCAGAAATAGAGGCGGCCATGTTGAACATGAACTGTAGAATAAGAAAAAGTTTTGTGAAAACCTTTAATAAATGACATTTCATGCTTAACTATTGTTTTATTTTCCTTTTTTCGCCTATGAAACTAAAGTTTTTTCAATGCATTTGAATAAAACCTTAGATTATTATACGTCGTTAGATAGCTGATGAAACGTAGATATTTAAAAAAACATCTGCCGAGCAATTGCCATGATAATTTTTTTTAGAAATCCCTTCGAGAAAAATAAACTTTCTAATATATTTTTTTATTTATTTACTTTCACTTGTCTACTACGGTCTATTCAATTAACTTATGCACTATTTTAATGATTGACGTCCTAAAGCATCTAATTACACATGTAAAATTGCAATAATAATAATAATAAGATACACAAAATAAACAAAAATAAATGTAGTAGCCTAAAAATCGGCAATTTTCAATAAAAAATTAAAAGTCGAATATCTCGAAAAGGGTTAAGTTTAGGGTAGGGTGTTTCATAGTGAAATAAGTCAGAAATGATGGGTACTCCACGCCCTTAACGGATCTAGCACGATTTTTCTTGTAACCCTGTATATAACTTCATAATTCTTCGGATTTGCGTATTAAATAATGTGAGTACGCTTCATCATCATCATCATTACAGTCTTTCTCAAGTCCACTGCTGAACATAGGCCTCTCCCAAGTAATGCCACAAAGCACGGTCTTGAGCCACCTGCATCCATCGACTTCCTGCATGTCTTACCAGGTCGTCACTCCATCTAGTGGGGGGTCGCCATACACTACGTCTACCGGTACTAGGCTGCCCATCGAGAACCTTTCTTCCCCATCGGTTATCGGTTCTTCGAGCTATATGGCCGGCCCATTGCCACTTCAGCTTACTAATCCGTTGGGCTATGTCGGTCACTCTGGTTTTACTGCGGATATCCTCATTTCTGAGTCTATCACGCAGAGAAACTCCGAGCATAGCCCTCTCCATAGCTCGCTGAGCGACCTTGAGCGTCCTCATACGGCCAGTGAAGAACCTCGTCTCTGATCCGTAAGTCATCACTGACAACACGCACTGGTTGTACACTTTAGTGTTCAAAGATTGAGGTATACCTGACGAGAAGATGTGTCGTAATTTCCCGAACGCTGCCCAGCCGAGTTGAATCCGTCGATTGACCTCTCGGTCGAAGTTGGACTTACCTAGTCGGACTATTTTTCCCAGGTAAACGTACTCGTCAACAACTTCGAGCATAGTGCTCCCAACAACTACCGGCATAGGTGTGACATGGACATTAAACATAATCTTTGTTTTGTCCATGTTCATCTTAAGACCTATCCGTTAGTCCTCCAGCGATTCTGCCATAAGGACTATATAGACGGCAAATCGAAGGTGAGTGATGTACTCGCCATTGATGGTCATACCGTATCCTTTCCAGTCAAGTAGCTTGAAAACGTCTTCCAATGCAGCGGTGAAGAGTTTCGGGGATATAACGTCACCATGTGTGTATAAACACTTCAGCACTTCAATATACCGACAGTCAACTTGGCACCGCTGAAGGGACTGTAGCACCGCCCAAATTTCGACGGAATCAAAGGCTTTCTCATAGTCCACATACGCCAGGCAAAGTGACAGATTATACTCTTCGGTCTTCTGTACAATCTGCCGCAGGGTATGTATGTGGTCTATGGTACTGAAGCCTTTTCGGAAACCGGCTTATGCGGGAGGCTGGAAGTCGTCGAGTCTGCGTGCGAGACGATTCATAATGACTCTCGAAAACAGCACGTAGACGCGGCTCAGAAGGGAAATCGGTCTTTAGTTCTTCAAGAGAGCGTTGTCGCCTTTCTTAAAGAACAAGACCACCGCACTTCTGCTCCACGCCTCTGGAGTAGTGCCACCATAGAGGACGGAATTGAAGAGCTTCTGAAGGACTTCAAGTACCGGTGCTCCACCCGCTTTCAGAAGCTCCGCTGTAATTCCATCCTCGCCTGGGGCCCTGCCGTTTTTAAGGTGCTGGAGAGCCATTCTAATTTCGCTTAGACTGACGTCCGGAATATCATCGGAATAGTGTCGGATAAGACTTGCTCTTGGATCGTTACTCATACTTGCGTATGGCTCCAACGTTGATGTGTACAGCTGCCCATAGAACCTCTCAATCTAACTAAAAATCTCAGGTGTCCCGAAAACGATGCTGCCACACTCAGCTTTTGGCTGAAGACAGTTGGCTCTTACTAGCAGACAGATCTCTGGCAAAGACTTTGGAGCCCTGGTTCCGCTCGGTCGCTTCTTTAATACGAGCAGTATTAAAGTTGCGTAAGTCTCGCCGCATGCATTTGGAGATCTGTCTGTTCAGTTGCCTGTATGCTGTCAAATCTGTTGACGATTGCAGCCTCATCTCCCGTCTAACAGCCATGAGATTAAGAGTGTGATCGGAGAGTTTTTGTGGTCTTCTGCGGCGGGTCTTGCAGAACTTAGCTCCGACCGCATGGACAGTTTCCACGAGCTTGTCATTCATATCGTCCACTGCATTGCAATCGTGTAGGCACTGAAAGCGGTTTCGTAACTCGAGCTGAAAGTTTTCGGGATTCTGGATTACCGCACGAGGGGGACGGAGCGTTGACTTCATTAGACGAGATATCTCCAACTTAACGTTTGGGTTTAGTGTGTCTCTAACCATTCGGTGATCGCTGCCAGTTTTCACCCTTGCGATCACTGAGATATCACTGATCATGAAGTCAATCTCATTTTTTGTCGAAACGTCGGGGCTCGACCAGGTCCACTCCCTGTGGGGCCGCTTCTGGAAGAAAGAGTTCATCATAAAGAGTCCCTCTTTCTCCATAAAGTCGGCCAGCTGCTGGCCCCTTCGGTTCCGTTGCCCTACTCCAAATTTCCCTAACTTCAGCTCACCGTTTTCTCTTGTGCCTAGTTTTGCGTTGAAGTCTCCCATCAACACCGTGTAGTGGGTTTTGGAGGAATGCATGGCTTTGGAAATATCCTCATACATTTCCTCCACCTCCTCATCGAGATGTGCCGAGGTTGGTGCGTAAACCTGTATGACCTTCAGCGAATACCGTTTGGTGATTCTGAGTATCAGGTACGGGACCCTCGTCGACACACTCCCAATCTTTACAACGCTGTTGACGAGAGACTTGTGGACGATAAATCCGACACCTCCTTGGGACAGATGGTCGCCCTCCCGGTGATAGAACATGTTGCCGGATTCGAGAATCACCGTGTCCTCCCCCTCTCTTCGGACCTCGGATAATCCTATAATATTCCAGCGCAACTTTTCTGTCTCCTCTTACAGCTCCAGCATCTTCTCGTCAGTCCTCAGGGTGCGTGCGTTAGCATCATGCTATATGTGTATATATTTTAAAAGTGTTGTGTCGAAGAGTTTCGTCACGTACTTTCCCACGTTTTTATTTTTATTTTTTGATTTGAAGGAAACCAAAAAGTAGCAGCTCTCCTATGAGATCGACTTTGTTTACCAATTTATTTCATGTAATTAACATTTATTTCATTAGTACATGAAAAATTTTAGATGGGACAGGACTGGTCGTCGTCGTTTTACCTATTACGAAGTTGAGGTTTGGTCGTTCTTCACTGCCTGTTTAATCCATAGGCACACGACGTCTTCGTATCTTGTTCAACAAAACAAAGGGCGTCCCTTTTGGCGGCGATGACGACTTTTTTCTCGCGAGCATTGAGCTATAATCTATAATACTTCCTATCTCATTTTCTCCCACATTAAATCTTATGAATTTATGTATACCGTCTCTTTTTACTGTCGCTTTTTCGTTTTATAGATTTTCAGATCACAACGATGCCAAAGAAGTTTTCACTTCAAAACATACAATCTAATTAAGTACCTTCTCCTTTTGGATGACGGTTAAAAAATTACGATATATCTGTAATACCAAACTAACTCTACTCAATTTTATTCAAATCAAGCAATAACGCGAATATATTTCACGGACGTGAACCATCAGACGTCAATATTAAAGAATATATTCGTTTCAATGCAAATGTAGTACGTGCTGAATGTATGGTTGATTTTTCTCGGTGCGTATAATACGGAAAAGAATGGGAAAAATACAAAGAATTGTCTCGAATGACGAAATTAAAAAGAAGCCATATAGATATTATTGTTCTTGATATTGAACATCCATGAACCTATATTATATTTTCTAATAAATTTCATATTTTAAAATGAAAATAAAATTAAATAGAATATTTAGATTATGTTTTTTTTCTATTAGTATTTCTATAAATTGTTCTATATATATTTTTATAGAATAAGGGTGACAATCGAGCACACCATCCACCTGATGGTAAGTGGTTGCTGCGGCCTATAGACATCTATATCTATCCCCGATTATAAATCAAAAAGCAGATGCGTTGTCACCCGTGAGGACTAAGATGGAATGTCTCGTTTCCAGTAAAAAGGGTCTTCGGTTCTCTACACTCACCATACGAAACACAGCAGCATTAAGCTGCTATTTACGCTTGTATTCTGTGAGAGCATGTTCCCCGGTCGAGCCGACCCATTCATAATGTAGCCGCAGCGAGGCTCTACCAGGTATAAAAATATTGTCTAGTTTCTATATAATATGTATATATATATATTTCCGGTAGTATTAAGTCTAGCTTTTTTACTATACGGCACCGTTCCACTAGTGGCCTGAATGATATTTAGCCGATGCGTCTAATACAACATTGCACATATCTTGTATGTCAGCGACAGTAGGTTAAGGTGCGGTTGGAGTGGTCCTTGGGCTACTCTAGGGCCGCGTACATTTATTTAATATAGCACATAGGGCATAATTAGGCACATGCCAACGATCGTCTCGTTGAATGAAATTAATAGGGTGACCACGCCATGTAAAGCCTAGGCTATTAACTGAAAGGCTTATTTAGATAGTTGGCTGCGACAAGCTTATAATTCTTTTTACGTTAGTTACTTATGTTTATACTAAATACTAGAGTTGGGCCGATTAGCCGATTAGGCGATTAATCGGTTAAGAAATGGCCGATTAATCGGCCCAACCGATCCCTATCCGATGATAAATTCAAATGGTGGAACAAAAATTCTTCCAGATATCCAGAAATGTCCCGTTTAGCCAAAATTTTGCTTTGCTGCCCCAGCTCTGTGTATAGTGAAAGATTTTTTTCTAAGGCAGGCAATATTTAGTATCTACAAAACAAAAAAGAAATCGACTTCAACCAGAAAAGGCTGAGATTTTGGCATTTTTGCGTCACAATTTTCTGGTTAGAAATAAGAAATAAATTAAATATTTTCTAAAAAGCCTTCAATACTTTTTCAAATTGAGTATTTCTTTTTAACAAATTATTAGATGATTATAGATTCTTTATTTAATAACATTACAGGAAAAAACAATTTATTGTAATTTTAAGTACAGAAAAACAATAATTTGATTTAATAATGATTTCTTATATTTACGCGAACACTACACATTGATTAAAACTACTTTTACGGATTTCATCGCGTTTATTTTAATTCCCGACGTTTCGGGCGCTTTCCAGCAACCATTGTGTAACACCAATAATGTAGTAGATATTCACCACAACTCTTTTAACGTTTTTCGATACAAAATTTATCAAACTATTAATATTTCTTTGTAGTACCTAATTTTTTTGTATAAATTTTTTTTTGTAATTGTGTATTGTATATTTTTAGCTATTATGTAAAGGCTTGTAGGAAATGCTGTGAGCACTAAGCATGCGGTGTTTACCTATTATTGAATGTGCACTTATAAATTAAGTTATAAATTAACACTGTCTTAGAATTAAGCAAATGTATTAGTGTAATATTTGTTGGTGAACCAAATAGATAAAAAAAATTTACATGCGTGTAGTTTAACAAACTTTATTCAAGAATTAAGTTTTTTGTTATGCAAAGGGAGATACTTTTTTTTTTGAGTTTATTAAGAATAATATTATTAATATTTTATTTTGTTGTGTCACTACTCTGCATTACGATTAGAGAAAGTTAAAAATAGTAGGTACTTATTTTAGTTTTTGTTTAGTTTTAAATAGCTACCTCAGATTCTTTTTTTACCAAAGTTCCTATGTCCAGAATAATTAAGATTAAAACATATGAGAGTGATTTTTCAATAAAAGTTGTATCAACCTACTTATTTTATTATTTATTTGATTTACCTACATATAAATCTGACGTGAGTTTACGCATGGGAGAGAAACTATACTTTTCTTAAATTTAAAGCTTTACTCATATCAATGTAGCCGTAGATACCACGCAAAAAATCACGAAAAGCCTTTGCTGAAATAATAAAATAAAAAGCCGATTAACTAATCTACTAATCGGTGACTACAAATAGGCCGATTAATCGGCTTCACCGATCAGTCGGCGGCTAATCGGCCCAACTCTACTAAATACGTTGTTACTGAACCCCTGCGAAATCCAATTCTGATGAATTGTTTTGTGTCAAGTTGAGTGCTCTCTGGATGGTTTAGATTTACAGTTGGACCCGATAAATGGCGCTGTTGTCGAGTTCCAGAAATATAAGGCGGCACCCATTAAATTAAGTAACGACCTTGTAAGCGATGTAGGAAGTTGATGGATGTAGGTGGCTCAGGACAGTACTTTACAGCATTAATTGTGTTAGGCCTAAGTTCAGCTATGGAATTGTGAAGGTTTGTAATGGTGATGATGACTATGATTATATATCTTTGTCGATATAATATGTTATTTATTTAGAACTATTGCCAATCTGGTGCAGTGTTGTGATAGTTTAAGAGAATCAATCGTCTCTTACGTGTCTCACGTGTCATAAGAGGCAACCATGGGAAACGCCAGAAAGCTCTTACAGCTTCTGGTAGATTCTGAAACATCATCTCGTATGTACCAGATGTATCTGCATTTATATTGTGGTTACAGTATGGACAAGTACGTTCGACAATAAAAGGATCACGCTCTCCCAGAATATTACGTAAAACAGCAGCTTAATGCTGCTGTGTTTCTAAAGGTGACGGTAAGCAACTAGACATCCTTTTTACTGGGAACGAGGCATTCTATCTTAGTCTTCACGGGTCAAATCGCATCTGCATTGGGATTCTTAACCTAGGACAGATGTGACGGCCACGGTATCCATTTACCGATGATTGTTTATCACTCTTATTATTTAAAAAAAAACATACCAAACATAAACAATGTAGCCATCTTTGTACACATGTTAATAAATTCTAGATAGAGTCTTTATTATTAATACAATTGTTTCCTGTGACATTCTTATTTGGTTGAATATCTATATCTAGTACGGAAAAGTAAACTTTGTTTGTAAAGACAAAGGGAAGACATTACCGTTTTGGAAATCTCTTTGGTAGGCTTACAAACGTGACAACACTCTCGCCGTTAATGTCCTTTACTCGATGATATTACGTTTGATGGGTTCTCGAGTAATGTATGTTTGTTTTACGAGGTTCCTTTTATAATAGCAAAAATAAAACGTAGATAAATTGGATGATGTAAATCTTAAAATATTTTTTTAAATTCGATAATACTAATTTTCACAGATCTTACTTTTTCATTAAGTACTATATATGGCGAATTTAATGCTGTAGGGCACTATCTCCCAGAAAACCTAGTGGTTAATGCCTAGCCTAAGGCGCTGTCCTATTGCCATCGCTCGCGCGATCATGCGTTGCGTCCGACGACAATGATCGTGCGACCGTGCGCTTAAACATTCTCATATCTGAGGAATGTCCTAGGGAACGTCGTGCGATCATGCGATGCGACTGAAGAAATTGCGCGTGCGGATTCATCGGACGGTGAAATCGCATCACATCATCGTGCGAGCGATGCCAATAAGATAGCGCCCAATGGCTAAACAGAGATAGACATTTAAGAGGGAGTGCAGCAAGGATCAAAAAGTAAAAGATGATAAAAGATGAAATTACATACATAACTATGTCGATATATTACGCATATTCTTATAATATCTGTTTAGATATACCGATACAGGCTATTAAAGTCCACTGCTGAATATAGGTCTCCGCCATAAACTGCTTCTTATGGGAAATATTTGGCATAGATGCCATGCTTGGCAAGCGGGTTGGCAAACGCAGTTTATTTTTACTGTCGCTACTGTAGGGGGCGCCCTACACTAGGCATACACTAGGCATTCAGGAACCACTGAAGAACCTTTTTTCCCCATCAGTTGTCGGATCTTCGAGCTATATGGCCCTAACATTGCCACTTCAGCTTAAGGTAAGACATGCAGGAAGTCGATGGATGAAGGTGGCTCAAGACTGTGCTTTGTGGCATTCCTTCAGGGATGGCTTATGTTCAGCAGTGGACTTGTGAAGGGAAGTGGCGCAACCTCCCACTCACTCACAAACCGACCGGCATTGTATAGACGCGCCGACATTCTTGTTACGAAGTAAATAATGTCGTTAAAATCAACATTGACGATAAAATAGATAAAAATATTTCAATGATAACAGAACACAAAAATCTAGTCACGTATTTTCAACAGTTTTGTATTCTATAACTTTGTTTACAAAGGGGTACCATTCAGTACGTACACAAATCGTTTATTTAGTCAACGTAAAAAAAATCCATAATTTTTCCAACAAAAATCGAGGTCCATACGCGATCCTTTGTCAGCGGTCGAATCGAGTCCAGTATCGAAAGTGGAAAAAAAAACACTGTTACGTTAAAAGTTAAATTCCCAACTAGTTACACTCCCATGCGGTTTCTGCGTAGCAAATTATTGTAGAATATGTTACAACTAGAGCTAAAGTAAAATTTAGAAAAATCTATTTAAAGTAACTCTCGATAAGCTTTTTTTATAAAATAAGACCGACGATCGAGGTGAATTTTGTGGTCCATATACATCTACATTTAGCTATAGAAATGAATAAAATTCTATCTAAATTTCTGTCCCTTTGTAATGTCGAAATAACAGAATTTTACTAAATCCATATACTCGTAAAAGTATATACGGTAATTAAAACATAAAAAATTATATGTTTGTCTGTGTGCCTGTTTGTTCCGGCTAATCAACAAAATATCTGGACTAATTTTAACGAGACTTTCAGCGGAAGATATCTGATGTTATGCGGAGTAACTAAGGTTACTTTTATTTAAGAAAAAAAAGTAGGATACCGCGCAAAAAAGCCATGATATTTATGCGTAATAAATTTCACATGGACGAAAACGCGGGGAACAGCTAGATCTCAATTAAGAATCAAAATGCTGATGCGCTGTCACCACTGAGAACTAAGATAGAATGCCTCGTTTCCAGTAAAAAGGGTATTCGGTTATCCACACTCACCACAGGAAATACAGCAGCATTAATCTGCTACTTTACGCTGAAATTCTGTAAGCTCACTCAAAGTAAGTGTATCAAATAATAATAATAAAAATATCATAATCATACCATATTTATCATTTACTGTGAGTGAGTTCATACGTGGTAAAACCAGACTGCAGCTATATAGGCACGAATGAGTCGGGTCGACCGCTGATGGATCGTGGTCTTATAGAATACCAGCGTCAAATAGCAGTTTAATGCTGTTGTGTTTCGTATGGTGAGTGTAGAGATTGATACCCAGAGACCCTTTTCGCTGGGAACGTAGTATCCTAAGTCCCGAGTACTGACAACGTATATACATTTTGATTGTTAATCGAGGATAGATGTAGATGTCAATGGGCCACAGCATGAGGTGGACTGTATACTCGGTTGTCACCTCTATTCTATATTAAAAGAAAATTCAAAAATCGAATATTTGATAAACGCAATGGTTGCGAAGCAGGCATTACCGATTACATTCATCGCACGTTTTCCGAATATTGGATTTTTCATGACGGTTAATCGATGGTTCACGAAAATAAAATATAATAGCATTTTGGATATTCCTTTACAAAATACAAATATAAAACTACGCAGACACAGAACAAGCATTATGATTTCATATATTTGTATATCCTGAAGGAATTATTTTAACGTCTGGTAAAGATAGGATGTAACAGGTGAACGGAATAGAAGCCTACGGTACTGATATTTTACTATTTGTTTGATTTTACATTAACATATTATGGCATTGAGCTATTAATAAATACCTACCCCTAATTTCAAATAAACTTTTGGTAGTACAAATAAATACAAAATTTTTGTACTAAATAAATAAATTAATTAAAAGTTATTGAAATTAGAATAATACGTAATATAAGTTAATGTAAAAAAATTGTAAAATATCAATACCTTAAGCTTCTATTTCGTTCACCTGTCACCCCATCTTTTCCTGAGGGTAAAAATTACCTAGTAACTCTAATAATGTACATATTATATAAAACAAATTTGACGGATTTTACGTATTAATGTATGTCTAATATTAAAACTATACTGACACTTAAAACTACGAAATTAGGACTTCGAATACCTCAGGCTCCCCCGGGACCATCGGTCTTGAAAAGTACTCGAAACGTCGAGTATTACAAAAATAAAACTAAACGAAGTAGAGCCACGCTGCAGCCATTTTATAGTTGTAGTACAAATGGGTCAGCAGCATTACGACTTTGTTTCATATAGTGAGCTTACAGAATCGGAGACCCGTTTTACTAGAAACAAGCCGTTTCATCTTAGTTCAAAGGGGTCAAACTTTTGATTTACGATGGAATGCCTCGCAACGCACCTGTATTTGATTCGTAATCGACGATAAATGTAGGAGTCAATGGATCACCGCATCCACTTACCATCAGGTGGACAGAGTGCTCGCTCGTCACTCCTACTCCATTAAAAATGTATGTGAACTGTGACAACGATGTAAGTTCTGGCTGTGCCCAGCATCCATTTACCATCAAGTGAAAACCGTAAAATTATTTTTATTAAAGAACAAGTTTTTTTTTAATTTCAATAAAGCTAGAAGCATCAATTTTCAAACATGGGTAAAGCACAAACTGGCTACCGATTCCGTGTCCCAGATATTAAATTTTATCTAAACTAAGTCAGCGATTCCTAACAGTATTAAACATATTATGCTATGAGCATTAGATATTTTTTCCCAGTAATTTTATATCTTTCATACTTCCAGTTTCGAAAAAAAAAATGTTCAATGGTTGAGACATAGAATAGAACAGAATCATTTTTAATGTAGATTACAAAAATACTTATTGAAAGCCATTGAAGCTTAACCACTGGATCGGAAAAAAATTCTGTCCTGGAACTTTGTGGATTCTATCCAACAAGACACCCAGCGGGATTACTTAAAAATACTTAAAATATTTTATACAATTAGTATGAATACATTTAGAAACAGCGTGGTAACGATCATTTCATTTCCAGGGGTTATTTACAGTCATGTACTCTTTATTAGAATAATAACACGTGCCAAACAGTTTTTCCTTATTTAATAAGTGTTATTATTCTTTTATTTTTATAGTAAATGCACGTCACTTGGAGAAGTTTAGAAGTATGTAATATAGTAAAAACATTTCCATCACTTTCGTACCAAATAATCGCAATATATTTCTAATTTGTTTTGTGCTGATTGTGTAACATGTATGATTGTAGGGTGTTGTTAAAAAAAGTGCCGCTGGGTTTCTTACTGGTTCCCAGGACATAGTTTTCTTCGAACCAGTGGTAATTTAACAAAGGAGAGACTTTCAATAAGTATTATTTATAATTCATATTGTATAAAAATGTTTCCGTTTCTACTATAAATAGTGTCCTGATTAATCACTTGATCTATAAAATATCCAGCAATATTATTAAGTTTAATTTTTACCAACGATTCTAATGAAAAAAAAATTTGATGATTATTCAAAAGATATTGCGACAATATTGACAATTATATTACAACTTTTCATAAAAGTGTGTCCCAAGTATTAAACGCTATCATAGTTTTTTTTTTCCATAAAGCATGAAGTAACAATCAAACTTATAGACTAGACCATATTCATAAATACTCACGCCTGTCATCCAGAGGGGTAGGCAAATATTACGGACTTCCATTTCGCACAATTCTGACGTGTGTCAACTCTCTCGTCTTCTTTACATCCATAATTTTTGTACATGGTAGAGCCACGCTGCAGCTATCTTATGGTCGTAGCACAAATGGGTCGGCTCGATCGGACCGGAAGGGCCACGCTCTCAAAGAATATCAGCGTAAAATAGCAGTTTAATGCTGCTTTGTTTCGAATATTGAGTAAAGAGAACCGACGACCCTGTTTACCGAAAATGAGGCATTTTGTTTTAGTCCCCAGGGGTGACAACGCATCCGCATTTTGATTATTAATCGAGATTAGATGTGGATGTCTTTGGTCCACATCATCCACTTACCATCAAGTGGGCTGCGTTCTCTTTTGTCCCTCGTTTTATAAATATTCCATATATCTACGTACACACGCTCGTCGGTTAAGGGTCATATGGCTCATTTTCAATAAATCGCCAATTTGGTCGATAAATCTTCATCTAAGGTTCTAAGGCGTCCCTTCGTGACTCTATCGTTCACATATGCAATATAAATTTTCTTTGTCCCTCATTTCTTATTCATTCTTTGTACCTGACCAAACGACAGACGCATTCCTTTCTTAATCCTGGTCTCAACATCCTTTCAAATCACACTTTTCTCCTATCACACAGTTTCTCACCCTGTCATTAAGATTAAACGCTAGCATATTTCTTAATGACCGTATTTCTACAGCATTTATTCTACTCTTACTAGACCAACTTACAGTAAATGATTGCAGACCGTGAAGCCAACTTCAAAGAAGAAGGCCACAGATGCGTTGTTACCTCTGAAGACTAAGATTGAAAGCCTCTCAGACTGTAATTAATTTTTGCCTTTCTTTTTCACAATGTCACCCGTAATGGAAACTGATTTACACAATAAAGCGATTGGGAACCTAGTCCTTGTCATTCGAAAAATGTTTTGTAAAGACCAATTTTAAATTAAAATATTTTTTTTTATAAATAAATTTTGTATCTACATTAATATGTAAATTTTTCATCAATAATTTTGAACTTAACTTTAATTCAATTGATACTGTTGGAGTTTAGTTAACGATTCTACCTGATAAATGATGAACTAGAGCAAATTGTGCCCATACCTGAAACAAAAAAAAATGTTAAAACTCAATTTAATGAAAAATCGGATATAGAAAGGCTAATACAATAAATAATTATTGATTTATTATTGCGATATGTAGAGAAAATCGGGCTTTATCCCCGCTCGCACCGCCTCTGTTAAGCGAATGATATGGCTCATACACATTTACATATTTAATCCTCAATTAAGAATCAAAATATGGTTGCGTTGTCACCCCTGAAAACTAAGGGTGAATGCTTCGTTATCAGTAAAATGGGTCTCCTGTTCTCTACACTTACTATATGAAACATAGCATCATCAAGCTATTTCACGCTGGTATTCTGTGAAAGCACCAATAAAATGTAATAATAAAATAAAATAAAAATATATTTTCACCTATTTGGTGTAATAATTATTGTGCGATTCCTTTATCTTTGCCTGATATTAAAAAATATAATAACCTATCCATAAAACAAAATTACTTTATTCACCATTCAGCTTTGGAAAAAATTACAAATAAAAAAATGAAGATACCCGACGCGGATTCAAGCCCTTTGTTAAATTATGTTACGGTGGAATGATCACAAGAAGAAAAAAACTAAATAAAACACGTTAGTTTATCCAACGAAGAGATATAAAAACGAAAGGTGTTGGTGTTTGTAAATGTCTGACTAAAATTAATTATGAATTCACTGAACCTGAACAATTTCAGATCTTTGTACTTGTTACACATCTTGAGACTGAAGCATTATAAAAAATATTAATATTGTTAAAATATTTTTATTAGGGGTCAACGACCGCAGAATCTTCATCACATGAGGATGCTGATGCACTATGTATTACCCAGTGTAGTGGTGTTGGGAGTAGTGGCGCTGAGATTAGTGATGGTGGAGGGTGGAAGGTGCCCTTTAAACTAGTTAAGACACATCACTTTATTTTATTACGTGGAGTTAGCAAACTAATTTTAACATTTTTAATATATGGATTTCCGCAAAGTACCTAACGCTTGATTCTGTTAATATTTTATTTATATATTAAGGCGGACTTAAAGCAACAAGGCATTTTCTATCAGTCTACCTCCAGGGTAAGCAAAGAAGATATTATAAGAGCAAAGTCTGCGTAATAGAATTCTAAATAAAAATATCTTCAGCAGAACCACAGTGTAACCGACGGAACCCAACGGATCAGTAAGCTGAAGTTGCAAAAGTCCGGATACATAATCCGAAAAAAAAAACAATGAGGAAAAAAGTTTCTCGAGTGGCAGGATGGTACAGGTAAGTAGAGTGTGGCTGGGCCTTTTCTTAGATAGAGTGAAGCCTGGTAAGAAATGCAGGAAGTCAGTGGATGCAGTTGGCTTTTAACCGAGTTTTAGAGCATTATTTGGGGGAGGCCTATGTTCAGCGGTGACCTTGTAAAGAGTGGTAATGAAGGAAAAAGAATGAAGTTTTTTTTTTTTATAGAAGAAAGGGCAAACGAGCATGCGACTCATCTGATGTTAAGTGACTACCGCCGCCCATTATCAACCGCAACACCAGGGGAATTGCAGGTGCGTTGTCGGCCAAGTTAGTAATATTGTTACGCGCATAAGTCGACGTCATGTACAAGGCACTAGCGCCATCTGGTGTCGGGTAACAGAGCGAGAAGAGCTTTCCAGAAAATACATGATTCGTCTTTCAACCAACAGCGCCATCTAGTATCGAACAGAATAATTAAACTTTCTAGAAGCTCTACATTCGATCTTTCTGCGCTTGGTCGGTTGGCGCGCGTATTTACTCGAATATTCTGGATGTTTTCGTGGAAGAGCCCTATATAAAGGCGCTGCAATACGCGATCGGGGAAGTATTGGATTTGGCGAGACAAGCGAAGCTTCGGAGCGAGATAAAGTGAATCAGTGTGATTAATTATTGGTGTTTTTAACTTTAATTAGTGCAAAGTGAATTAAAGTGTTAATTTAGGTAATTCTATTGGCAATTTTTATTGTCACGAACCTCAAGCTCGTAACAATATATTACAAAATTACATAGGTCTTTATTTCTACCTATCATACAAATCCTAGAGAATCGAATTCAATGATAAAAAATTACATTGTCATAAAAATGTAGAAGATTGGTTTTCTTCATAAAACTGAAATGGCGATTGATGATAAGTGGCTGCCGCAGCGAATGAGCTGTTATTGTTACCAACAGACACATGCTAGGAGTACCAGTTACTCGACTCCACCGAGTCAGTAATTCATTCTTGGGGCGATGTATACGCTTTTACAACAAAATTCCAGAAAATATACGGAATTTGTCATACACGAAGTTCAAAAATGTTATTAAACTAAGTTTGTATAAAAAGGGTTATTATAATATTAAGGAATTTATGGATGATAATAACCCCTGGGAAGGGTGATCGCTACCAAGCTATTTCTAATTTGTCTTGTGTTATTTATTGTAAAATTAATTGTAAGCTATTATTGGAAAAAAATAGAGTCCCGCTGGGTTTCTTGCTGGTTCTTCCCAGGACAGAGGTTTTTTTGCGAACCAGTGGTAAATGAAAAAAGTGACTTTCAATAAGTATTTGTTATAATCTACATTGAATAAAAAAGTTTCTGTTTCTGTTTCTGTACCGTTACAGTTAAAGTGCACTGCTGAACATACTGCCAGTTGTCACACTTGGCAAACGGGTTGGCAACCGCTGTTTCTGTTATTTTAAATCGTTATGTGGAAGACGCTGCCGCCCATCTCCTATCTCCAAGACGGGCAGGAGCATCTTTCTATTACAATCTTTCTTTAACGTAGAATAGTATAGAATTTAATAAAGCAATTCTTCTTTTCGGATAGTTTAAAAATAATATGAAGTATTTCAATTAAGTGCTTAATATTTCATGTTTGAAAAGCATCGACAGTCTATACTATAATATTGTCATTTAGAAGCAATTTCAATCAAACAATTTTAGCCTCTTTATAAAGACAGGATATTAACTAAATTGCCTATAATTGAAGTTAAAAGCAATCAACATAAAATATGATACAAGTGATCGATAAAAGAAATTTGTTTCTAATGATTGTATTGAATTAATAAATTCTCATTCATTACAGATAGACATTCAATACGCAAAAAAACCTGTAATATTACCATTTCAGTTTTAGTTTCAATATCAATGATAAAATTGGCTTTTTATAGACTTCAAATAGATCTCAAAATGAAATAAAAGGAGTTTTAAGCTTAATATATTTATTTATTCAATGATAGATTTATAAGATTTTTTTTCTTTTAAGATTTTTTTATAGAGTGTGATTGACAAACGACGTCCACCTGATGGTGAGTGGATGCTGTGTCCCATAGACATCTATATTTATCCTCGACTAAGAATCAAAGTGCAGATGCGTTGTCACCCCTGAGGACGAAGTTGGAATGCCTCGTTTCTAGTAAAAGGGTTCTCCGTTTCTTTGGTTCTCCATACTTACCATACGAAACACAGCAGCATTGACCTGCTTTTTAACGCTGGTATTCTGTTAGAGCGTGGTCCAACCCCAGCTGAGCCGATCCATTCATGCTATAATCATAATATAGCTGCAGCGTAGCTATGCCATGTTTTTAACTTGTAGTGGGGGCGTAGAAGAGAATAGCTGTTTCTTCCCGTGGATGCCGTAAGATGTGACTATGGGACACGCTAAAGGAATATGATGGTCACCGATAGATGGCGGTACGAATAGCTTTTAATATAGCCAAGTAAAAATCCTTAGATTGGCGACGGGCAACAGGTGATGTCAATACCAGGTGATGGTAATACGATCATCAATGACCGCTAACCAAGCGTGTCATCTCCTCCTCACTTTAGTAGGTAATAGACCTACCTAATTTTCTGTCTAGGAGTACGCCTGGATAGTTATAATAGTTGTAAGGAGCACACAGTCCCCCTGATTGTAAATGAATGCTGTAGCCCATAGAAATCTACATTTATCCCTGATTAAGAATCAAAATACAGATGCGTTGATGACTAAGATGACTAAGATGCAATTCCTCGTTTCCAGTAAAAGGGTTATCCGGTTCTCTATACTCACCATACGAAACACAGCAGCATTAAACTGCTATTTTATTCTGTGAGAGCGTGGTGCTTTATGGGTTAAGTAAAACCCATTCATGTTAAAACCACTATATACCTGCAGCGTGGCTCTCAAACATATATATTATATCTATTATATTGCAGCAAACAAAAGTCTTTCTTCAATCGCAATTATTTCAATTCTAACGTACTTAGGTACAAGCGAGAGGGCATGAAATTATTACAGGGGAACGTTATTAAATGGAAGATAAAAATGAATAAAACGGGCTCATATAAATTTGAAGTGACACAGAAATTCACAATTCCACTACAGCGACTGCCATTTTCACGGATTGTTGAAGACGAGGCACGAGGAATTTGTCTTTATATAATTTTATGCGAGCTTCGATGAGAATAAGCAGACGTATGTTGTGCATTTTGAAGTACAATTGCCAATAAATTGGGCAGTGAAAGAAAAATATTAATATTAGAGTTTAAAAAACCGAAACAATACGCACTGATAATGAACTGTGATGATCTTGATATTTGTTTAATTTTGTCCTAGTGATCCAGAATGCTAGGATATAGTTATTACATTATTTTATTCAAGTCAATCGGTCGTCTGTTAGTTGGTAAAAATTACACTAAAAGATTCCGTCACGTAGATTTTATTATATATAATGTAAAGTTCACTTCTTGATTAATAAAACAAACGCAGATTTAAAAGATTGACGTAAATTTATTCTTCACAAGTTACTCTCTTGGAGGTTACGACACGAATGGCCTAGTCTATGGAATGAACAAAGAATATATTAACCTTTTCTATATAGGAACGAATGAATAAACTAATTCTAAGATCAGCTATAACAGTTCTCAAAGACAATAATTGGTCATAGATAAATGCGGTATCGATATAAATATTGATACTTTTCCTTTATAAACAATATCGATTTATATAGCGAATCATAATAAAAAAATTATCATTACAGAGGGATAAATAAAGAAATATAGAGATATAATCATCCTTAAAATAATATGTATGTCAACAATATATATAAAAGACATATCCAATTTTTTCTTATATTTCATTGTTCAGGGTCTGGGTGTATGTCTGCGCGTAAAACACCTCTACGGTTAGGGTAAAAACTTTAACCTATGAGGTGAGTTAGATTCGTCTTATTTCTCGTTCGTTTTGAGGGATGAATCTGCTTGCGTCCGTAGGAATTACTTGAATACTGACTCGATACACGTATCCCCTGGGTAGGGCTAAATGAATAGCACCGCATATTGGTTGCAGCCTGGTCTTCTGGTACTGAGAGGCCAGGCCGAGGGTTAGTTACCACCAACCTGGCAAATATATACCGCCAAATAACGCAAATCGTGTTTCGGTATAATGTTAGATGAAACCCATTTATTTGGGAGAATGGGTCTGCACAGCTGCATTGCAAATAAGAAAGTATGCGGCATGGCTGTTTCTTAGTGTCAGGTGCCAGGTTATGGATGTTAGCGGGATTCGACGCACGGTTGCATCGCTGGCAGACTATAGATAGTTGGGAGCCCAATTAATGAGCCAGCCACTCATATAAGCATGCCCCGCTCGATGTTGTGACTCTGTTTGCCTGTTTACGTGCTTAGGTTATATGTGTGACGCCTCGTCCAATTGCCATTTTCACAACCTATTAACAATACCACGCTATGAATTATAGAAAAATATGTGTTTACAGCGGTCGCAATCCCTTTCCATTTCATCAAAGTGCATCTGACAAACACCTGAGGTCTGCACTATAATCTCAATGCAGTCCACCATCACCTTGAGACTGACAAGCAGCATGCAACGCAGATAAGATGTCCTCTAGATGCAGCGTACCTTGACTACCCTAGGTCACATTGGAGTATAATTTCCACCAGCACCTCGGAGTCTGTATGTATGCGCAATGACCTCTGCTGTAAGAGTTATCGTCGCCTTGAACCCTACTTTCAAGATTTGGGTATTGATAGATGCAGGAATGAGTAAAGTTACCAGCGGTGACCTGGAGACAACTAAGCTATTTCAACACCTCAGAGAAGTCTCTAAATTGGTATCCTACTGCATAGTCCATCAGGACTGGCTGTTGCACCGCTCCCATACCAGAAGGCCAACCACGCTGGGAGGGAGGCGTGAAATTTTTTCAGCTGGTTAAATGAGCGACTAGGATACCTGAGATGATGGACACACATCCACCTGCCTCGACCTTCTGCTGACGATCGATTCGGACAGTGATGATATTCAGGTTACCTCATCCTTGGGAACTTATGACCACTGTCCGGTGAAATCTGTGTCATTATATTCCCCACCTAACTACTATTTCCAAGGTGTGCAACAATTGTAGCAATACAAGTCAGCAGATATGGATGAGATGCGGCATTTCTTTGCACCATATCCTTGGCGACAAATTTGCTTCTCGTCTGAAGATCCACCGAGCTACGCGGATGCTGTTACCGATATGATACATCAAACGATGGAGTATTTCGTCCCCTTTGCAGACGTGACGGTTTTATTTTTCAATAAAATGTTCACATCACCATCGATAATACCTATCCTCTCATCGAGAATAATAATCATTATTTTTAACCCCGACGAAAAATAGGGGTGTTATAAGTTTTTTTTAATAGAAGAGGGGGCAAAATAGTATGCGGCTCAGTTGATGTTAAGTGACTACCGCCGCCCATGATCAACCGCAACACCAGGGGAATTGCAGGTGCGTTGTCGGCCCTTTAGAAAGGAGTACGCTCTTTTCTTGAAGGTCCCCAGGTCGTATCGGTCCGGAAAAAATCGCCGGTGGTAAACTACACCACATGGCGGCTGGGATTAATCCGAACAATTCCTCAGAGCACTCTCCATGGTATATGCGAAAGAAAATGCAAAGAGATGCAACATCTCTTCGCAGTGCCAGTGAATCGAGCCGATCGGAAAACACTCGGTCGTCGACGATTCGAGCCGCTCTGCGCTGGATGCGGTCAAGTGGAAGGAGCTGGTACTGGGGAGCCCCAGCCCAGAGATGGGAACAGTATTCCATGAGCGGCCGAACCTGCGCCTTGTGAAGTTGCAGGCGGTGTGCCGGCATGAAATACTGTCCCGGTCTGCTGAGCACGCTAAGCTTTTTTAGAGGCCAATTTGTTATTATTTTATTTTTTATTTTAGGCCTGTTTAACCGCTATATGTGTCTTTCTGTCTGCCCGGGTGAATCTATTTGGGTGCGGTTTTTTTTAAAAAAGCGGGTTTTCTAGCGGTGATTCTAAATACGTATTATCAAAATCGGTTCAGCCCATTGAAGGTTATCAGCTTCTTTTTGTTTTAAATGTTTTTTAAATTTTAATTTTAAGTTACATTTTACTAGATCTCAGCTTATGATTTTTTTAACATCTGTAATTAATCAAGTATTCATTATATATTTAGGCCTACAATTAAATTGGTTTAGGAACGATATCATTACTTCGTCTCGGCATAAGCTAAACAAAGAATGTCCTCTAACCTACAACATTAAGTCATTATGAAGGGGCCTTAGCTTAATTTGATAAAAATATTAATAATGTACTATGTCATAATGTATTATGTTTCTAGAGAAAATATAAAATTCTACTTTGACAAAAGTGTATATGTGAACACTAGCCACTCGACCCGGGTTCACACGGGTGATTTCTAGACTTGAACAGTGCGCGTTAACCACCAATCTATTGGGGCAGGGATCTACACGGGAGGCGTATGTCAGTACTGGAATTTAATAGGCAGTAACGGCCACCTACTGGGTCCAATTGTAAATCTAAACCATCCAGGGACCTGCTCAAAAACACACAAAATATTTTATCGAAGTCGGTGCAACCGTATTCATTCATGTGACAAGCACATGTAAAGAATAAATGTATTTTTTATAATATAAGGGTGACAAACGAGTTAAGTAGAGACCAACCTGATGTTAAGTAAATGCTGCAGCTCATATAAAAAGTAAAATTACAGCCTATATAGGTCCCACTGTTGGGTACAGGCCTCCCCTCATTTCTGAAAAGGTTTTAAGGCAAGGAAGTGTCCACCGCCTGCCCCAATGCGTGTTAACAAACTTCACATGTCTTCGAAATACTTTTTTTTTCATATTCCTCAGCCATGCAAGTTTCCTCACGATGTTTTCCTTCACCGCCGAGCACGTGGTATATCAGCACTTAAAATTGTAATTAATAATTTCATAGATGCCGGCGGGGATCGAGCCTCGGTTACTCACCTTCTGTTATATTTACAGCGAGCGTTGACCATCTGAGCTACCACGGCTCGGCGCGGCACGGCTGTAGCCCATATACGTAGCCATATACTGAGAACTAAGATTGAGTGTTTCGATTCCAGTAAAAAGCGTCTCCGGTTCTCTACACACACAATACGAAAAGCAGCAGCATTAAGCTTCTATTTGATGATGGTATTTTGTGAGAGCGTCACCTACCTCGGTCGAGTCAACCCATTAGTGTCTTAACGCCACAATATAGCTGCCGTATCTTTATATATATAAAGATATTATGTTCCAGAAAATGTTTATTAAAGGTCATAAGAAAGATCCTGGCACCAGTAATAATAATGTCCTCCGGACAGAATTTAAGTCACGGCGACCAGCCTCAACGGAGACTAGCTATCGTCGCAGGACAGGATTGTGGTGCCCAAGTGTATGCGCAAGCACAGTACTCTCTATTCCACACCTTATAGTTCAATAGAACGGTTATTAATAGAGGGGAGATAGATAGGCACAGAACCAAGGCTTTCATTTTTGAGCTGAGTGACACTCACTTCCTGACTCCGAACAGCTACTGAGAATTTCTTAACGGAAAAACTCAATAAACTGATTTTTTTCTGGCCTGACTCGTGATTCGGTGTGTAATGCATGCCGTACTACGCACTTGCAAGTGACGTCGGTGCCGGTGAGATCGATGTGCCAGAGCAAGTGCCAGAAGTCTGCCTTATAAATCTGCGGTTAGTCGAGATGAAAACAAATTGGACTGGCTTGCAGGAGCTGAAGACTGCAGTAGACGATTCTCAGGAATAAATTATAGTAGTAGTTGCTCTTAAAGATAATGACGAAGACTTGAAGTTGTAGTATCCAATGGTTATTGGTTGCGTGTTCAAATCACGTCGGTTGGTCACAAGTTTGGCGGTGGAAGGAAAAGGCGAGATCTCCCGTCGAGCAAGGTGTTCAGCTCGGAAAGCTTCCAACGCCCCGATTGGTAGCTCGGAGTCGTTCTATATATTATACTGCTATACTTCGGAACTTTGATAGCGCGATTTAAGCTTCAATGTGTTTCGCTTGTGGCACGACGACCATAATGTTTTCCGTCAGCACGTGTTAAATGAACACTTAAAATTACAATTAACAATTTATTAAGTGTCAGTGTGGATCGAACCGGAGTTGCTTGCGTACTGTGACTCTCCGAAAAGGAACAGATTTTTAAGTAGTTATTCGAATTTTTCTTTGAAGAAATTTTTGTTGCAGCCCGGAGTCAGTAAGTTGGCGGTGTTTCACCTTCGTGTCTCGGAAAGCACGTAAAACCGTTGGTTCTGCTCATGATATTTTTCCGGTCGTGTTGATTTGTCATCCCATCGGATTATGAGAGTGAGAGAATGGTGAGTGCACCTGTGCTTGCGCATACACTTGAAAACCTTAATTCTGTCCTTTGCACATGGCCATTCCCCGTTAAGACTGGCCGCCGTGACCGAAATTCGTTCTGTAAAACATTATAAATATTTGAGTTAAAAATATTACAAACCCCCGTCACGTGACACCAATAATTACAAATACGCAAGACAAATCACGGACTTAACTTGCTTTTCCGAGAACAGCCCTTGACATAATTTTTATACTTCAGCAAAATTAATAGGAGAAATGGCTCCTGTTGCATTTTTATTAGACTCTGTCTTCGAGAGTCTGTGCAGCGCACGGAAGAAAATTGACGCAATATGTCTTGCTTATCTCCCTGCATATTTCCATTTACATTGCAGATGTAGCTCACATTAGTACTGCGATTGTCCTAATATTTTAGTTTTATAGTAACAGGTACAATATTTTTTTGTTACACTTTAGATTATCCTTGCTTCTTTGTAATGAGGAGTGACCGATCAAAGATAAAATAATATATTTAAAATATACTCATTTAATTTAAAAAGTAAGAAAATTGGTACACTGATTGCGTTTATTTAGTTTTATTTAAAACCAATACTGCCCCGGCTTCGCCTAGCTAAGTTCTGTTAATATGGCGTTATTTAAAGATCATTAAAAATATTTTTTTTACAAAAAATTAAATTTTCTTCGTTTTTATTAAAATATAATCGAATATAATAATTTCTATGCAAAATACTTAATGCATAGAAATTACAAGTAATACTTATTGAAAATCGTTTACGCTTTTGCTGCTGGTTGGAAAAAAACCTCTGTCCTGGGAAGAACCAGCAAAAATCATAGCGGGATTTTATTTAAAATAAATTGTAATAATTTATAAAGTAATCAAATCAAACCCTATATATGAAACAACATGGAAGTAATCACCTCCTTCCAATAAATTATTATTATCCATATCTCTTTCATAGAATAAGTGTAACAGTCCACCTGATGGTAAATGGATGCTGTGCCATTGTCACTTTTGAAGACTAAATGGATTGCCTCGTTTTCAGTAAAAAGGGTATCTGGTGCTCTAAAACCTTTATACGCAATACAGCAGCATTAAGTTGCTATTTTAAGCTAGTATCCTGTGAGAACGTGGTACTTCTCCAGTTGCGCCTATCCTTTCGTGCCACAATCGTAATATAGTTAAAGTTTTACCACGTCAAAAGTTGAAAGTCTTTAACACCTAATCCTTTTTAAACAGCTATTATTTAATAAAAAAATTAAAAGTTATAATACACATTTCCCGTAATTCTTTTAAGATTATGTTGTACCAGCTTTAGAGTCGATAAATACTGGTATTACTAATTTATGCGTTTTCCTAGTATTTACATAACTATTTTTCATAGAATCAGGAGAATCAGGATCTTATATAAAAACGTCCTTTTAAACTAACTAAACACTGTTAATAATATCATAATACCATTTGAGACCTAATGGTAAATTATATTTCACACACGCATCGGTATGATAATAATGTCCTCCAGACCACACGTCGGTCACGGCGGCCAGCATCAATGAAGACAAGTCAGTTGCGTAGGACAGGATTACAGTACACGTTTGTGTAGTCTCTATTCCCTTACTCTAATATTACGATAGGATGGAAATCTGCCAGAAGCCTTACCTGCCTTCCGAGGTGCGAGGGTAAACCACAACCAAATTTCTGACTTCGAGCTGCTATTGAGAATTTTTTGACAGAACAATTCAATATCTAATTTTAATCTCGGCGGGATTAGAACCTGGAACCTTATGATGTCATGAACCAGCAGTCATGCTTAAAGCTACTAGAAGATCGAGGTATTTAAGTAATAAAATTCGTACTCTATGTATCAGTAGAAAATACTGTTAACTTATTTAAGTTCAGTTCATCTTCATTTGAATCATTGTATTCGTAGTTAAGAAATAGAATTTCGCTGAAATTTTTAAATTTGTAAAAAAAATGAAATCCTATTTTAAATATTTAGATTCTTATACACAATACATTTACCATACTAAAAAGATATTTTTTATGTTTCTTTAACTCTGTTTATACGAAGGGGGAACGCGAATGCGGGAACATGAGTTGACATCTTCAATTTGAGCGTGAACATGTTTTATAGGGCTTTACTTTTTTTTTATTACGTATTCATTTTTTTATTATTTCAATCTTTCTTTTCATTTATTTTTCCATTACAGCCCAAGAAAAGTCTTCTGTTGAAAAAAGGCTTCCCCATAGATTGTGTCTTTTTTTACATGAGAGGGGGCAAATGAGCCTGGGCTCACCTGATGCTGAATGACTACTCCCGCCCATGAACAACTGCAACATCAAGGAAAAAGCAGATACGATGCCAGTGCTTTAAAAAAAAGAGTAGCCTCTTTTCTTGAAAGTCCCTAACTCCTATTGATCCGGAAAAATAGATGGCGGTAGTCGATTCTACAAGAGTTGTGCGAGAAAGAAAAAGTCTTGTAAATCACAAAGTGGTGGACAGGAAATCACCCAGAGAATGGATTTCTCACAGGGATGATAATATTTTCATTCATTCGTTACAGCTCTTCACAAGTCCTCTGGTGAACATAGGTGACCTCCAAAGAAGCCCACTAAACACGGTTCTAAGCCACCTGCATCCATTGACTTCATTCATCTCCGACCAGGTCTTCACTGTATGCAGTGGAGGCCGCCTTAAACTTCGCTTACCGGTGCAAGGCGGCAACTAAAACCTTTTTGTGACATCGGTTGTCGGTTCTTCGAGCGACGGCTCATTGCTACTTTAGATAATTCATTTATAATGGGATTATAGCAGTTACTAGTAACTACTTTTACGGAATTTACAGCGTTAATATTTGAAATAAAACTGAAATAAAAAACGAATTTACAGTCCACCTAATAGTAAGTGGCATATGCAGTCACACCTGTGTGTACAGACACCTGTAGCTAACTTCATACAAAGATTTTCTACGACGTAGAACCATGATGCAGTTATATTAGTAGCATAGTTGTAGCACGAATTGGTCGGCTTGACCGGGGAAGGACCATGCTCTCACAGTGTAGAGAACCGGAGACCCTTTTTACTGGAAATGAGGCACTCCATCTTAGTCCTGAGGGGTGACAACGCATCTATATTTTGATTCTTAATTGAGGAAAAATGTAGATGTCTATGGGCCACATCATCCACTTACCATCAGGTGGACTGTGTGCTCGTTTGTCACCCTTATTCTATAAAAGATAGCTTGGCAGACGGTTTGGCCATCGCAGTTTTCTTATTATTCTTAGTTTTGATCAGAAAGATAGTGTATTCTCTAAAGAAGCCACTTCAATATGAATATACTTAAAAAACGTTTCCTACACATTTGAATTTTTTTGGGTCGGGTTTACGACCTTAAAATGGCAGAGACCTGTGATGCGTCAGAGTAATCATTTAACGGTTTCAACGTAGCAAATTCTTTGCCCCTTTAGCTATCAAGTAGTGTAACTAAATTTTGGATTTAGATGACAGATATGTAGATGCAATACTAATATGTATCCATGGATTTTGTTATCATCAGCTTTCCGAATTGCTTCTCACTATGATAGCAAATTTAAAGCCATATTCATGTCACAAAGTTAAAAACATAAATACTAAAATATATTATTTATATAGCGTGGAGAGTAACGAATATAAAAGTTTGCATTCGGTGCTTGCTGTCTCTTGTTAAGATACTCGGATAGTTGTTCCAAAACGATATAATTACAAAAGTTGCAGAAACTTCCGCAGGGATTGTTGTGTTGCTTTCCTTCATGCCTCTTGCTGTTTAAGACCTATAATAGGTTTCCTGTTATGCATTCCTTGAACTCATTAAAAGAAACTAATTGCTTTGTGTTTCCTACAACACTAAGCTTCATTTCTTCATGAGTTTCGGCCACGTTGCAGCTATACAGGATTATTTTGCAATAACCAGCGAAATTTGCAGAGAAGGTTCCGGTGTAAGAATATCCACTATTACTATATACTACTATCAGGAAATTAGCGGTGTTTCAAACTCGTGTCTCCGAAAGCAGGTGGATTGTGGATCACAATACCAGACCTTGAACCTTTGGCGCTGCTCTTCGACGCCGGCCTGGGTATTTTAGGCATCGCGTAAACATACTACTAGATTACACGACTAGATTAAACGTAGTGTTGATTAATTGTGTAACGAATATGATTGTAAGATGTTATTTAAAAAAAAATGTCCTATCACGGACAGAGGTTTCCTTCCAAACCACTGGAATAAAACAGAAAAGTGACGTTCAATAAGCATTACTTATAATTTATATTGAATTTAAAAAAAATCGGTTTCTGTTTAATATCGGATCATCTATATGAATCCATTAGGCGTTCTCGACATATTCTATAGTTATCCAACAAGACACGCAAATATGGTGATGCATTTGTCTTGGGTCACCAACACGTGGCGAAATTTAAAAATGTGAAGTATGATAACTTTATTATTTATATCATTCTAATATTCTTTAAATTTTTTCTTCTTCGAAATTATATTATTTATTCATTGCTTTTGCTGTATACGGTCTACGGTATACGGTCTCTTGAGGTCAGTGTCAAAGGCGGTATATTTTAATAGAAATAGTATATTACTAAAAATACTCAAACCTTTGCAGCTGAGGGGTTAATTGCTTGCCGCATATTTCACAGTACACGATCATCCCGGGTTAGATCCCCAGAGTTAACAATTTTATTGGTGTCGGCGGGGATCTAACCTGGTTAAAATTGTTAATTTTGTGAGGTTGAAGGAAAACCATATCGAGGAAACCTGCATGGCTGAGTAATAAAAAAAAACAAAGACATATTGTAGTGAAGACCACCAATACGCATTAGGGTTGCGCGGTATTCACTTCCTTGCCCTAAAACCTTAGGCCTTAGAATTTTAATGCTCTTAGATATAAAAAGTATAATAGAAATGAATAGATTCATTTCTATTCAATAAATATTATATGTAATACTTACTGAAAATAATTTTTCATTTTTACCACTGATTCGGAACCTCTGTCCTGGGGAAAACCAGCACGAAACCTAGCGAGACTTTTTTCAAAGCACAGTTTACAATATAATATTTTATTCAATTGTTATGAAAACATTAAAAAACAGCATGGTAGCGACCACCTCATTCTCAGGGATTATTATCAATCATGTCGTTTATTCCAATCATTTAGGTACTCTTAAGTTGAGTATAATACCCCTTACTAAGCAATTATTGCTTAATAAATATTTTAAGCCTCTTGATAGATAAGGTCTGCTCATTTTCCGGACTTTGTTGTAAAAGCGTATACGTTTCCCCATGAAGGAATTACAGACTTTTTGAAGTCGAGTAACTGGTGTAACTAACTAGTGCTTGTTTTTTTTTTTTTTTTTTTTATAGAAGAAGGGGCAAATAAGCATGCGGCTCACCTGATGTTAAGTGACTACCGCCGCCCATGATCAACCGCAACACCAGGGGAATTGCAGGTGCGTTGCCGACCCTTTAGAAAGGAGTAAGCTCTTTTCTTGTGTGAAAGGAGTAAGCTTGTTTTTAGTATTTACAGAATGCACATCACTATTTTTAATAAAGCTGTAATTTTTTGTGTATTATGTGTCCAGCAGTGGCCCGTACATAAACTGTAACCTTTTTTATAGAATATAAAAAGGGTGACAAACGAGCCCACAGTCCACCTGATGGTAAATGGGTGTAGTTACTCATAGACATCTACATATCTATCCTCGAAATATCAAAATAAAGATGCTTCTCCACCCCTGAGGACTAAGATGGAATGCGTCGCATCCAGTAAAAAGGGTCTCCAGTTTTCTTCACTCACCTTACGAAACACAGCAGCATTAATCTGCTATATTTTGTATAGAATATAGGTGGCAAACGAAAACACAGTCCACCTACGACAACACAGTCCACCTGATAGTAAGTGGATGTAGTGGCGCATAGGCATATACATCTATACTCGATTAAAAATTAAAACACAAAGGTGCTGTGACGAAGGTGTTGAGTAATGGGAGCGTGGTCCTTAACCGTCTAGCCGACCCATTCGTGTTACAACCATAATACAAGGTTTTTTTCTTCAAACAGTAGCCAAATTTTAAACTTAAGTTCAAAAATATAAATAATAATATGGCAGTTTTTGAAAATACGAGTAAATGAAACTTCTAATTTTATTTGAAATCATCCCAAATTGAAAGTAATTTAAGGGCAACAACGTTTTTTTCCTGTCAAACGAACCTTACGAATGTGTAAAATCAATTAAAATAGAATTTAAAAGGTAAAAAGGACAGAATGCTTAAGATTTTTAGTACATTTTTCTTCACCATTTGCCTATATAGCTTATGTATTGCCTTTATTCTTATATACTACATAGTTAGTCGTGATCACGAGCGGTCGTGATTGTCTAGTGGTTAGAACCCTACGCCGTAAGAAGCGACAGGGGAGAGAACAGCAGATGGGTAGGCAGTGTCTTCCTAATAACAAATCAAAATAATAAAGTCTTGCGGTTGCAACCTGAATTCCAAGTGTGGCAATTATGGCAAATATTCCCCCTATAAGAAAACCTAGGGGGAGTTATGTTTGGTAGTGGATTTTAAAAAGCTTCTAATCAATTATCAAGGTGCAACGAGAATACACATGGTTGACAGTTGGAAGAAATAATGATTTCTTAAAATTTTTGACGTTCAAATGTCATAGTTAGCTACCCGGGCAACCTATAGCTTTTAAATATAAGGTTTTATTCCGATCGACCCGTGACCATGGATGCTATAAAGCATCCGAATACGTCAGGAAATAATAATAATAATAATAAAGCTTTTTATTTGTCTCAGTTTATACATGTTATTAAAAAAATACAAATATAAACCATTACAAACTTAACTTAGAAACATACAGTAACATAACAGTAATGAGACAAACTGGCCTGTGACTCAGCTATGTGGTGATTTTAGGTCACCGCTGGTATTCTGCCACAGCCGACTATTTTAAAAACACAGTATATTAACCTAATTTTGGCATTGACGTAATACAACTAAAGAATAGACTAAGATGTTTATTCATATGTGCTATGCAAATTTAGTAAGTAGTTGGTAAAGGAGACAATCGCCTCTGGGCCTACCAGAAACTTCAACGACTCTCAATGGTATTAGTAAGAATTAAGTCTGTAGTTATATATAATACTTCATACCTGCCTCCAACTTTTGTTGTTCAAGTAACCATACTTTACATTTCTTTCTAAATAAATTTGTATTTACGATCTCCTGCAAAGGAGGAGGTATATTGTTCCAAATTTTGGAGGCAGCATATTTGAAACATCCTTTTGCTTTAACACGCTTATAAGTTGGAAGTATACATAATAGTTTACCCCTTCGTCTCAAACTGGAAGAATGGCATTGTTTTTAAGATAGCTAGTAATTTGTGACTGTGCACACTTCTCAACTATTTTTGACAAGGCAGGCAATATGCTTATTGGCCTGAGGTCATCAAAGCTGTCTATTTTCTGTTTCTTAGGTATAGGTATGATCAATGAGCACTTCCAAACATCGGCAAATACTCCTTCTAACAATGATTTATTAACGATGGCTTCAATAGCAACTAAAGAGTATGGTAATGTAAGCTTAATCATATTCATGCAAATTTCATCACATCCTTTAGAGTTAGAAGAAAAAGAATTAATAATCTTCTGTAGCTCTGATGCACTCACTCTATTAAAATTGAACTCCGATAAGTTACTCCTACGAGTACTTTCAAAATTTTCGAACTGTTTTAAGTCAACCGACAACACAGGAACACTATTTATGAAATGTGTATTAAGTTTTGTGGCATCCAAAAGATGTTCAGAAATTGATTTACTAGAACCGTTCTTAATTGTTTTATTAATGTGCTGCCACATTAAAGACGGATTATTAATATTATTATTTACAAATTGGGTAAAATATGCCTGTTTCTCAACACGAACAGCACAATTATATATGTTGCGCATGTCCTGGTAAAATTTAATAGCTGATTCGGAATTACATTTTTTAGCTTTCCGGCAAGCTTTATTACGAATATTTCTCATGTTCATAAGAGTATTAGTCATCCATGGAGATGGGGGATTTTTAAATTTACGTGTAACTACCGGTGCAAAAGTATCTATTAGGTCTAAAATAAGAAAATTGAATAAATTAACCGTATCATTAACTTCATTATACTCCAGTATGAGTTCCCAAGGAGTGAATGCAGATGCTTTCTTAATATATTCGGCATTATCTGTCAGTGGTCTGTATTGCACGGTACGGGGTTTTCTATTAGGGATACTAATAGGAAATGTCGCTATTACTAGTCCATGATCACTTAAGTCATCATTATGTACAACATCTACCGATGTGGGCTGCAAATTAACTCTAGTAAATATGACATCAATAAGTGTCGAAGTATGTGGCGTTTTACGAGTCGGTAAATTAACAATTTGATGTAGCTTGTAAGAGTTAGTAAGAACTTCGAAACAATTAGGCAGAGTTACATGATTGTTACGATCTATACAGTTTATATTAATATCACCGACAACAAATACATGCTCGTAATTAGATCCAAATATTGATAAAGATTCGTCAAGAGCATCGATTGCGATATCTTGACTTACAAACTCAGGTCGATAAGCAATTCCATTAATAAACTATGTCGCTTAATTTTAATATCAATCCATAATTGTTCAAGTATGGAATCGGGATGATTAAGTTGTTTTACACGTAAATTAGACCTCACATATACACCCACACCGCCACCACGGCCACAACGAGGCTTATGTATGAGATTATAGCCAGGAATAGCATAAGCACCAATATCAGAGTCAGTTTTTAGCCATGTCTCTGTTAGACAAACGACATCAAAGTTAGCCAACTGAAATGAGGCTTCAAGTTCATCCCAACCCGTATTAAGCGAATGAACATTTAACAACCCCATGATAAACTGTCTACTTTTGTTTCGTGAATTGAATTCTGTCATCTTTATGCACGCGACATTGATAGTGAAAAAAAGAAAAAACTATAGTCTACACAGAATTAGGACTTAATTTTTTTAAACTATCCACGTTAACAATGTGAATACACTCAGATTTTTCTGTTTTCCGCACAAAAATTTTTCCATTTTTGATCCAGACGAACCTGAAGCCTAGTTCTTTTGCACGAGCCCTTGTTGCAGCCTGCAGTTCTTTGTTATTAGCCGTCAGATGTTCTGCTATATAAATCGTTTTCGGTGGATCAGATGCAATTCCTAGTAGGCTGGTGTTGAGCTTACTCTTACTTTCTTTGTTATATTTACTTGCACTGGCAATAAAGGAGTCACGTATACGCTGGTTATTAAATCTTACAGGAACTGATCTTGGCCTGGTGCTTTGTGGGTTTTGTTTCGAAATTCTTATACAGTGCGAGATATCGGTTTCGTTAACATTACAATTTATAACTTTTCCTATCTGAACAACGGTATTTAATATGTTTTCCTCCCTATTTTCTGGTAGACATTGTATTTCGATGTTAGACGATCTAGCGAATTGTTCCATTATATTTAAATTATTCCTTATACTGTGAACAGAAGCTTTCAATTTCTCATTATCAACTTCAAGATTTTTTTATAATAATTGATTTTTCTGCAAGGTTTCTTTTCATTTCTTCGAACTTTTCATTAAAAAATGTCATCGATTCGTGGAAAGTGGTAATTTGCTGTTTAATTATCTCCAACTGTTCCGATACTTGCACTTGAATTGCTGATTTTAGAGCAGCCGTTATTTCCTCCTTAATGATTTTCCGAAGATTTTTAATGTTTAACATAGTCTCTGAATCTAAGTCATCAATAATAAATTTTTGGGCTGTCCGCATTGTGACATTATTGTGGTCATGATTATCCTCAACATTCTCGTGGGCATCCGATATTTCGGAAACTATGTTAATATGTTGCGTACGCACCGGTGTGTTGGTGTTATCAGATTTTGGTTGTTTATTGCGACAACCATGACATTTCCACGATTTTTATTGTCTCTGTTCATAAGTTCAAATCGTTGTGCAG
The DNA here is from genome assembly GCA_907164705.1 of Parnassius apollo. NCBI lineage: Eukaryota > Metazoa > Arthropoda > Insecta > Lepidoptera > Papilionidae > Parnassius > Parnassius apollo. Next base: position 1,314,813 of record CAJQZP010001189.1, on the reverse strand, counting down.
ACACGTTTGCGCACAATAAATCGTAACAGAGACCACAATACGCGCATTTCAAATATTCACGACTTTTGATTATATTTGGACAACCTGCACATTTGCTTTTCGAGTTACTATTTGAATCCATTATAATATAAAATGTGAATACTTTTCAATGACTAACAATTGAAAAAAGTATTACTCTGGTTGGGCTCGAACCGGGTTCTCCGAGATTTCGTTACTCGTGTATTCCACTACGTAACCAATACGCTGCGTCTATTACAACGCAGATTGTGAAATATGTCATCTATTTCTAGGACGTATTCTTTAATTACAAAGTAAATGTAAGGTACATTGAAATATTAGTATACAGTGAGACAATTATTTAAATTGAAAGGAAATAGATTCTACTTGTTATTGTTATTACACTCAAACACTGTTTTAACACTTTAATTTCTTGTCAACCTTAGTTTTTCTTGGAAAAAATCACGTAATCAACAACTTTTATACACATAAACCGATTCTAACTAGCACAATGAATAATTCTTGCTAACAACGTTACATAGGTGTGACGTCTAGCCTGGTTGCGCGCATAAAAAGAAGTTAAACGTGATAAAATCAGTAAAATTTGTTTTACTCGAAATAGGAAGAAATATTCATATTTTTGTAAGTAACACCTACTACATTGACAATATATATGTGGCAGACAACAAGTTTAATTAGCCTTTCAGTAAACAACCTAGCCTTTGTACTAAACGGCGCCATTTTATGCGGCCTAATTGCCGCCCCAGCCTAAGGTGCGGCTCCTCCTACCTGCCTGCCTCTGATATTACAAGATTGTTGCAATGTTGTATTATGCTGCGTAGAGACTTATGAAAGTTAACATGCAATGTGACGTGAAAGGTACATTTCATAAGTGTGGACGCAGCGCGTGCACAACACCGAACATATACCCACTCGCATCGTTTCCGGCGTGCGCGCGAACATAGTGTCAGTCTGTTGAGAATACGCGAAGAGAATGGAATGTGCTGAACCATTGCTGACTCTGAGGTCTGAAGTCTTAAAAAAATGCCGGATACCTCGATTTTCGTGGCGTACAGAGCTGTACAGACAGAAAGCTGGTGCAGAATTATTGACTGAAATGAGATTTCATTACGTGTTCAGTTCGTGTTCGCGCACGTTCCAACACAACCCGTCCACACTGGCGCTCTAAGCACACTGCGCGGTACGCACTGCGCTCCCCTTTGTGTTCGTTCGAAAAACCAACAAATAATGGCTCAATTCACTTGAAATGCTCGTAGCTTGCACCTGAAATATACAATTCGCGCGCATGGCTTCCAGACTACGAAAATTTGTTACAAAGTATGTTACATTGTACGATTTATTGCATAAGTATCTACGCGGCATAAGATGCATCAACTGAATATCATTCAGGCGTCTACTTGAACGGCTAAAGGCTAGGCGGTTCATTGAAATGCTAATTCAGCTAGTTGGCTGCGACATATAAAATTTGTTATTTTTCATCTTTGCATTACTCGTACATATTCTGCTTATTGAAATACAAATTACTCGTTTTTACTACACTTTTTTATGGAATAAGGGTTAGTAAAATTAGAGGAAAAATATATTATAAGGCCCAAAATGTTAGTTTAAAATATAAGTTTCTACATTCTATATAGAATAAGGGTGTAAAACGAGTACACAGTCCAATTGATGGTTAGTGGATGCTGTAATCCATAGACATCTACATCTATCCTCGATATGAGTTATAAGCCCTGAGGACTATGATAGAATGCCTTATTTAATACAAAACGCACCAGCATTTAGTTGCTATTTTATGCTGGTACTAAGTGAGAATGTGGTCTTCCTCGGGCGAGTTAACACATTTGTGGGTAAAACCTTAACATATCTAGCAGGAGTGCACTACAACGTAAATGTATTGAAATTCAATTTTATCAAGCGGGTTTTTATACTTCATTTTTAATAAACAATATATTAGACTGGTAAAAAACACTGGAAAATTCGAATTACATTTACGTGTCTCGGTCACATAATATTTTATTTTTTTGAAACGCAGCGTAAAAAGTTTTCTCTAAACAAATCGTAAACAACAGGTAAGTTTCATCTAATGTATTGCGTTATCGACTGGCAGGGCACGAAGTTGAATCGCCTACAGGGCCATAAATCTACGCGAGTGCCGCCAGGAGCTTTGAGTTGTGTAATTTATTGTTTGTTGTACATATCGGTTCGTGCACGTTTACCAAACTATGCTACGTTAAATTTAATTTACGTTAGCCATGAGCCTTCTTTTGTTTTAAAAGGCCGGCAACGCGTTCGCAATGCCCTGGTGTTGCAGTTGTTGAATATTTTTGAAATTATAGTTCATAATTATGTAGGTTGTTAGTAAGTATGTACTAAATATATAATTATATGATCGATTGAATTGATCATAATCTGTTATACGGTAAAAAACGTTAAACTCGCGTCAGGACACGTGACCTGATCGAAAATTTGTAAGACGGATGGAGAGTAGGAGAGCAAGTATCCCCCTTTCTTTCTACGGCGCGGCGAAAATGTGTGCCTGCGCCTGCTGTTTCGTTTAGGTGGCGTAGGTCGCTTGCGCGAATGTAATATAATTTGTCTTGTTTGTGTACGATAGTGCAATAAATATTGTATTATACCACATAAATGATAGTACTTTTATACTGATAATTAAAGCAATTCGTGCAAAATTATTCCCTAACCATTCCAAAATATCAAAAATGCACAACGGTAATATTCAAGTTTTCACTTCCGCCGGCACTCCGGGAGTGCAACCGTCGTTTTTTTTATAACGCGAACCTTAGCTTTTTATATTATAAGGGTGACAAACGAGCACACTGTCCACCTGGTGTTAAGTGGATGCTGTGGCCCATAGACATCTAGAATTATCTTCAATTTAAAAGCAAAATACTGATGCGATGCCAACCCTGAGGACACGGATGGAATACCTCATTTCCAGTAAAAAGAGTTTTCGGTTCACTACACTCACCATACGAAACACAGCAGCATTAAGCTACTATTTTACGCTGGTATTCTGTGAGAGCACGGTACTACAACCACAATATAGCTGCAGCATGGCACATCACGTTAATAGCTTATTCATTTTAACATTTTTAATTTAATTGATTTCTGTAAAGTAACGCCAGATTCTAGTAACTTTATTTTCCTTAAATAAATCCGAGTGAATTGTATGAAAATTTTATTTTAGTTTCACTTCCGTTGAATTAACAAGGAGTTTCCTAGTTTGCTGTTTATACAAACACTAATTATGTTCCACTTACGTGTTTATATTGTTTGGAATTTGAAACACACACGTTTTGTACAACACGTTAGCAATTTCATTACTTAACCGCGCCGTTCGCCAACTAAGAGTCGAATGTTTTTAGTTTTAAATGTTTACAGTCACACCATGTTTCAATTACGCATACCAAGAGCTGTTCGTAGTAACAGTTGTTACGTGGATCCAACCTTTCAGCTCAAACGTTTGATACACAGCTCTCAGCTGAACATTTGTTGACTCATTCTCGTAACCAACGCGATGTCTCAGGATTATTCGTAAAGCAAACATTTCTACTAAGGCTTTGAATTACGGAATTAAACCATAACATTACAAAATGTAATAAGCCATAACATCCTCGAATCTTGGAAATTCGTTAGGAAACACCCAAACTCCACTCACCTTTAAAAAAAAACTAAAAGAAATAATAGAAATTTATATAAGCTTAAGATACCCTTCTCCAAATTAAAATTAGTTTCGAACAGCTCTCACGTTATGTTAATAAAGATTTATAACCATTTGCCGAATTCCATAAAAATCCTGGAAAATCCTGTGCAATTTAAAAATTTCTTATTAATAAAAGTTACTATAATTTAAATGAATTTTTTAACGATAAATAACGACAAAGTAAGAATACTTCCACTAGGTACATTGTATTTCAAATTAAATTAATTTATATAAAATAATATTGAATGTTGATGATATGACCATTTGTAATTTATGTTTAAAAATTACGTAATGCGAAAATAGTTAGCCCTCCAGTATTGCTATGCGCTTGCATAGCGTCACATGTATACCTATAAAAATTGCACCATCTTAAATTTGTAATGTGACATGCAATAAACAATTTGAATTTGAATTTAACATAACATAACATTACAAAAAGTAACACGCAGCAGTCAATTATAACAAATCTCGGGTAGTGGAGGTGTAAAGATATTAATTACCCTGGTTCATTCGATGGGTGTCGTAAGAGGCACAACGATAAACGAAAACCGGATATGGGCAGCAGCACCTTGCTGATTAAAACTTTAAATAAAAAATCAGCGATCGCCAACCTACCTGCTAAGCATCTCAACTATGGCGAAATCCTCTACGAGGAGGCATCGGTGAACTTTTATAGGTTGTAATGGATTTACTTTTAAAGAGTCCGGTATTGGATTATTCATGGTGTGGATAAGAATAAGTATTCATTATTGACAACAATTTTTACGTTCCGATTCAAATTTGGAGAAATAATAACTTATAGAAACCATTTAATCATTATAGAGGTACGCTGCAGCGATATACGTATACATTATAAATGCAGAACTAATGGTCAGCTCACAGTTGTTCATGGGCGGCGTTAGGCACTTACCATCGGGTAAGCTGCATGCACAAAATACTGTAGTGTAGTGCTCCCACGTTAATATACTTTAGTGTTAAGGTAGAATAATGAGCAGTCTAATTAAAGTTTTAGTACCAACGACACGTCTCCTTCATTGACTCCTTTCCTATATTACATGGCGACCCTGCCAGGCGGTGCGCGTGCATTGTCGTAGCGCACCGCCGCGGCCTGCAATTTTTTTTTATAAAATGGGAAAATAATTTAAAGAAATAATAGAAAGAAAAAAATTCAATTATTGAACTGACATACTACCGGATGTGACAAGAAAACCAAAAACTGATACGAGAAGTGGCCACAATAATAATTTAAAGAAGTTCAAAATTAAAATTGAAATATATATAGTACCATGAAGACTATCAAACTATGAATATTATTAATTTATTAATGTATTGGAAGTAAACAAAGAATGAGGAAAATAAAATGTGGATTTCAAGATACGGCATATTAATTCAAAAAGGGAAAGAAATAGTAGTTGTATTCTAGCGAGTAACACCTAGAAGGATGTGAAAATTGAGCCGAAAAAAATAACGAAGAATTTAAGTTCATGTGTTATTTTTGATTCCATTTAAAACTTTAAAATTTGTGTTTTTTTTAAGTTTTAAATCAATATTAATTTAAAACTAAATAACTTATATTTAAATGGTATAATAATGTTATGTATTAAATGTTCTGTATTTAACATATTATCAAGTTGAAATTATCAGATAATTCACGACACAGTTGATTTTCCAAGATATTTATTACTATCTACAAAAATGCATTATTACAATACATTATTAAAAATTTAGTTACATTTTAAGCACTTATGTGGCATTTGTATTAAGGCTTAAGACGATATTATATTCACTTTTATTCTGATATAGTTCTATATTATTTTATTGCATCCATAGACACAAGTCCTGTAAAATAAATAAAAATATAATGAAATAGTATGATAGATTAAATTTTTATTAAATTTACTATGGTTTGTCATTAATTTATTTCTCATATTTTGTAGTTGAAATAACGCCGATGATACATTTTGTTGTTTCTTTCTGTAGTAAATTTTATTTAAATGTACACAATTTTGAAAAGACTTATAACCGATTTGCTATTATTGTTTTCTTTTTTTTCTTTTCTTTTCTAAAGACATTAAATAATCATTAATTTATATAATAACCTACCTAAAATATTAAAAATTGTTCTTTATAATGTTACATTATTAATTTAAAAATGATATTTAAATGGTGAATCTCAGCATCATCCTTCACAGTGCTGCAGTCTGTGACACATTGGTTGCAAGACCAGTCGATCCCCACCAGTGTTTACATGTCAGAGGTTTGGTACATAAACCTACAAATCCTCAGCCGCAAAAGAACATTTTTCCCGGTATTCCTGCCACGGAGGATGTACATGCGAGGTTCTATTGAAATTACAAAAACATCCTAATTACCGTCAATAGCAGCAGATGGTTGGGTGCTGCCGATCTGCTTGGGATCCTATAACTGATTAACACAAATTAAATCTCCAAACCCAAGATGATACGCCTACTGCAAGACTTCAAGATACTGTAAGTTCGTTTTGCGTAAATCGGATCAAAAATTAATATTCAAAAACTGAAGGTAGCCGGGCTAACAATGACATTGGGACTTCAAACATCTCAGTCCCCCCCCCCGTGACCATGGTTGCTGTAAAGCACCCGAAACGTCGGGAATTAAAAATAAGTAAAATCAGTTAAATAAACGCGATAGAATCCGTAAATTTAGTTTTATTCAATGTGTAGTGTTCGCGTAAATTTAAGAAAACATTAGAGACTAGCATCTCATTACATCACACACCCATAATACACAAACTCATTTCACTTGCACAACCAACTCCCCTCCTATTTTTATTTCTCATATCGTTTTTCTGTCTTCGCTTTGATAAGCTACCAATTTGATTTTTATTGCCTTCACTTTCTGAGTCAGTGTGCGTAAAAGAAATTACTGAAAAAAGAAAAAAATTAAATTTAAATTCATACAATAAAAAAACATTACTCTCTTTCTTGGGTAGTCGGTTAAAAGTTATAGCACGATCAATCATTATAAGAAGTTTAATAATTTAAATAAGAGCTGATGGCTGGGAACGTAAATGTTGTAACCGTTAAGATTACAGTCTATTAAAGTCCATTCCTGAACGTAGATTTATACGTGGTAGAGCCACGCTGCAGCTATATTATTCTTGTAGCACGAATGTGTCGGCGCAACCGGGGAAGGAATACGCTCTCACAGGATACCAGCGTAAAATAGCAGCTCAATACTGCTGTGTTTCGTACAGTGAGTGTAGAGATCCGGAGACCCTTTTTTACTGAAAGCGAGGCATTCCATCTAAATCTTCAGGGGTGACAACGCATCTGCGTTTTGATTCTTGATCGAGGTTAAATATAGATGTCCATAGGCCACAGCATCCACTTACCATCAGATGGACTTTAATCTCGTTTGTCACCCTTATTCTATAAAAAAAGGTCTCCCCACAGCTTAGCTCACAGAAATATTAGTTATAGTAGCCACGCTTGGCAAGTAGTTATTAAATGCAGTTTTTTTATTCGTTATTAGAAATACACTGCTACTTTATAAACATTAATAGAAAACAGTTGTTTATTTTCTAATCCCTAGACGTAATAGAGATGCTTTCACAAAAATAAGGACACCGCAGTGCTATTGTTTAGGATGACATTGTATCTCGTGTCTAGAAACAGCGAGATTATTTTTATTTTAATCCATTAAAAGCAAATTACAAAGGCTCTTTCAAGTTTGCTCCTGAGAGAACAGTAATATTGATAATATTAAACTCTTAGAGTTTGTTTTTTTTCTTTTAACCACATTTTTTAAGTTCGCTTCCGTTTCCTCTTCGAGTCTAATTTGGTATTTTTTAACTAACTTCCTCATGAGCTAGGGACTTCGAACATAGCTCAGAAACAGATTATAGTGTAAGAATATTTTAAAAAATATATCACCTGCCCTGTGTATAGTAAGAGGTGAGTATGGTGAACATCAGAAAGATCTCATGGCTTTCGATAGTAGACGGTATAACCATCTATTTATTTTATGGAGTAAGAACGACGAACGAACGTTGTCCAACTGATTTTAAGTGGATACTGTGGCCTATAGGACATTTACATTTACAGTCGACTCTCGTTAATTCAAACCTGCGATAATTCGAAACTCTCTATAATTCAAAGTTATCACGAGTTCCCTACTAAATTTCTTTATTTTTCGAACTAAACCATTACACTTTTATGCACTTGGTAATTCGAACGAAAAATTCATTGCTACGTAACAAAACGATCAGTTAATTCGAACTCATCGGCATCAAACACTCGACAATTTAAAGTTCCTAGTGCCTAGCTCCACCAAAATTGTCCAGCGCTGTAAGCTCACGCCTTTTCTTCCCCTAAAATCCGGGGCGTTTCTCCTGTGTTATTATTCATTCGATCCATTCTAGCGTTCCTGTTACTTAACCGGGATCAAACGACGAGTTTTTAATACGGTGTCACGTGGAATATTTTACTTTCCTCGTGTATTTAAAGGTTTTATTACCGAATTTATTTTAATCTGTGATGTAAAAGCTTTTTTTTATTTGATAGGATAAGGTTGACATCGGGCTCAGAGTCCATCTGATGGTAAATGGATGCTGAGGCCTATTATATATCTGCATCTATCCTCCATCAAAATAAAAATGTAGACGCGCAGTCAACCGTGAGAAATAAGATGGAATGCCTCGTTTGCAGAAAAATGGGTCTCCGTCTACCTATACACGAAACACAGCAATATTAAACTGCCATTTTACGCTGATCAAACTGAACTTTCGTGCTACATCCTTTATAAAGCTTTGGCATAGCTTTACCACGTATATATATATATATATATATATATATATATATATATATATATATATATATATATATATATATATATATTTTATATTTAAAATATTAACCTCATATCTACTTCTTTTTGTTATTAACATTATATTTGATTCCCAAGAACACATTACTAGGCAAGCATAAGTAAGAAATAACCATCAGCATCAAGTTTGGAAGACGGATTGTAAGAGTCGCTATCAGTTGGTTGCTAGCCTTTACAGACAGCAGATATTTTGGTACAGAGCTTACATTAAGTTTTTCCTACCAACAATGCAATACTAGGAAAGCATAACTTTGGAGGAGTGCATAGCTAAGTTTGGAAGGCTGATTTCTTCTTCCTCGATCGCTAGTGCCTTGTCAACACCAGAGTGCTATCGATATAAATGACAAGATATGCTCGTGCGAACTAAATTTTTCAAAGTAAAGAATTTTATTTTTTCCTGAACTTAGAAAACTCCCTAATATCGTAAATAATCAATAGTCTTATTTTGCACCTAAATATCTTTTTAAAATCTTCGTTTTTACCTCTTTTGGTGTGCTGCTGTATTCGAGGTGAGTGAGAACCGGAGACCCTTTTTACTGGAAACGAGGCATTCCATCTTAGTACTCACGGGTGACAACGCATCTGCATTTTAATTGTAATCGAGGATAGATGTAGATGTCTATAGGCCGCAGCAACCACTTACCAACAGGTGGACTGTGTGCTCGTTTGTCACCCTATCCTATAAAAAAACGTAGTCTCATATGAATATGTAACTAAGAAAATTAATACTATTATTCCGATATACATAACGAAATTTTTTTCATTCTACTCTTTGTCTTTTGACCCTATCATCTTCGATAAACCTTTGAAAATAATTACATTGGGTGGGTATAATAAACAGGGTTATCTGAAGTTCGATTTTACCCCAAATTATGTAAAACGCTGTCAACTTGAAGAAACGCCTAAAGCCCTACATATATAAGTATATTTATTCTACAATAGTGCAAAATATTTAAAAGTGGAAACACTGCACGGACGCACGGCACGAAATGGTGCTCGCGTTGGTGCTCCATAAACATTCTCGCATCAAGAAATTGGTGACATTTTGTTTGTTCAATGACCCCGGTCCATACGCAGTAGTTTAATAAGTCTATGCAGAGTGCACAGCTATATTTATTTAAATTTAGATACAACCATACAAAGGACTTAGCTCCATCTGGTGGTGAGGAGATACAGCAATCGCGAACATATTCAACCAGCTTCAAAGAAAAAAGACCTTAAATGAGTTTACTTCAAGACCATGATGACTAAGGCAGAATACCTTACATCCAAAAGCTGTTGAGTCGTCATATAATCTAATTTTTCGTACTTTACTCCACTACTGTGCACATCATTTGTTGTGCAGACAGACAGTCCACTGGACTAGAATACTCCTCCAATTTAAAAAACATAAAGTAAGTAAATTTCAGGAATTAGGACTATATAAAAATAATAACTAGGTTATTTTAGATATTTCATACGTGGTAGAGCCATGCTGCAGTTATATTAGTAGTATAGTTGTAGCACGAATGGGTCGGCTCCACCGGGGAGGGACCATGCTCTCACAGAATACCAGCATCAAATAGTAGCTTAATGCTGCTGCGTTTCGTATGGTGAGTGTAGAGAACCGGAGAACCGTTTTAGGAACGAGGCCACAACAACCAGTTACCATCAGATGGACTGTGTGGTCGTTTGTCACCCTATCCTATAAAATAATAATAATAACTCGCAGATCAAAGAAAAATACTTTTGGTTACGGTGGCCAGCCGCAAGGGAGACTAGCCTTCGGCACAGGACAGGATTGTAGTGCACAAATGTGCATACATTTGCAAGCACAGGTGCACTCTTTATTCCGCCACTCTCATAGTCCGATGGTACGGTAAACCGACAGGACCGGAGAGAGATCAGGCGCAGCACTCACGGCTTTACGTGCCTTCCTGACTCCAGACGGCTACTGAGAATTTCTTGGCGGAAAAAATCAATAACTGATTTTTTTGGCCCGACCGAAATTGCGAATTGAAAACCCGTAACCTCATAATCAGCAGTCGCGTTAAAAACACTGGACCAACGAGGCAATTAGGTACTAGGTTGTTGTAGTAGGTAGCCTTTCTTGGTAACCTTCAAATTAGAACATAGCAGTGAGTGCAAATCTGTTGGGCGGAAATAAGAGAGTCGGCAATAGGAACCCCAACGGACGCCGATGCAGGAAACATTAAAATTAATAATTTTCGTAGTTTACTTCACTACTAGGTGTATTATTTTGTGGTTCAAATAAATAGTACGTTGACTACGAAAACTCCTTAAATTTTGAATGATTCAATTCGATTTTAAACGTCTGAATTTTAAATTACGTTTAAATAATTACTAGATTAGTATAATCGGAATCATATTTTGGTTCTTGATTTGTGAGGCATGCCGTCTTAGTCCTCAAAGGAGACTACTCATCTGTAGTCTTATTTTTCAGAAGTAAGCTGCAAACACCTATAGACCCTAAGTACCGTTAGTTTTTTTAATCACTCTAGTTTTGTAAAATAATTGACATACAAATCAAATCAAAAACAAAAATATATTCAAAGAACTAATGTAAAACAATAAATAAAACTGTTCCTCTTTTGTTTATTGTTCTAAAAACGAAATCAATTGAAAATTCAAATTGCTTTTTAACAACTCAACAATAATAAGTCCAGTGAGTTTGATTTCAATTTGATGGAATGTCCCGATAATATAGAATTGTTCATAGAAAGAAATTAGAGTTTCGATGAAAATATTCAATATGTAGCTTGTCGGTTTTTCGAGTTATATGGTCGGACAATTTCCACTTCAGTTTACTTAATCGTAGGGATATGTAAGTTATTCTAGTTTTGTTGCGGATATCCTCACAACAAAGTTTCAAGAGAAACTACAAGCATAACCCTCTACAAAGCTCGCTGTTCTCGACTGATAGCCGCGTACCAGTAAGCGAAGTATTAGGCGACTCCTGGATGTAGATGGCAAAGGGCCGTGACATTTTTATGTGAACGTTTATGTTTAACAGTCACTGACCTCTATATATACAAGTGTATATGTAGAGGTCAGTGTTAGCAGTAGAATTTTTTTCAACAAGTTTGCCGTTTAATTTTTATAATTTTTTGTTTTATGCTGTTATTTTACATAATGGCACTAGATGGAGTGACTATCTGATGGTGCTTCAGGACCGTGCTTCGAGGAAATTCTATTTGGGAAGCCAATGGTCAACAAAAGATTTTTTACAGGCTGCAATGATTATGAATGCCATCGTCATCACACTCATCAAGTTATAGTGTTGAGTATTATGACAATGCCACTGTGTCTATAGTCATGTGATATCAATAAGAATATATAAGCAGAGGAAACCTCTTACCATCATTTACCTTCTACATCAGACAGACTATAAGCTACTTTGTCGCTTCAATTTCATAAACAAGTCCATCAAGAAATAATCTCTTATTTATATATTTTTTAAATATTACCCCTACACTAGGATTTTCTCCTGTATCGAGGGGGCAGTTAAAATACATAAATTCCACAGATACAAACATCCATACCTGGATGAATTACTTGCACGCCATACAAATACTTTGTTTCGTGCGGGACTCAAACCCGCGGACCACAGCGACGCAACTCATTTCAAAGCAACTGCGCCACAGAGCCATCAATGCATTTAATTATTTTATTCAATATTAAATGATACACGTTCGCTTCTCTGGGTGCACGATAACGTAGATATAAAATATGAAGAAATTTTTTTATAGGACAATCGTAAAATCCGTTCTGAGTGAGCATTGCGAAATGAGTGACTATACTAGATTTTAAGTCAATCGGATGTATAGCTGTAGAGATTTCATGATGTGTCAGTCAGTCAGTCATATTTTACTAGTATATAAATATAATGCACGATACAAGAGTCAAAATGTGTCAAAAAGGCACGTATGGCAATTCACAACGCTGTGTTGGTCTCTACTTTAACGTATGGTAGTGAAAGTTGAGTGTGGCAGAAGAAGTATGGGAGTAGAATGAACACAGTAGAAATGCGGTCGTTTAGGAGTAGGTACGTTAGGGCGGAATCTGAGTGACATGGTGATGAAATTGTGTGATTAGAGAAGAGTGCGGTTTGCAAGATGATATTGTGACCAGGATTAAGAAAGGAATGCTTCGGTGGTTTGGTCATGTGGAAAGAATGAATGAGGAAAGAGTGACAAAGAAAATTTATGTTGCAGAAGTGAATGGCAGAGTCGGAAAGGGACGTCCTAGGCGAAAATTTATCGACCAAATTAGCGATTTATTAAAAACGGCCCAAATTAGGAGTACCCTTAACCGACGAGCATGTATGCGTAGGTATATGGATGTGAAGGAGGCGAGAGAGGTGTGTCAGGATCGTGCCTAATAGAAGTCTGTAGTCTCTGCCTACCCCTCTGGGTGACAGGCGTGAGTGTTTTGTATTATGTATGTATAAATAGAATGCATACATATTACCTACTGGTGTATATAAATAGATTACACAACACACAAATTTGGTAACTAAAAAAATATTTCTTTTTATTTACAATTTACATGTTCGTTATGTTAAGACATCTCAAATAAGGATCTCGATAGGCAAAATGAATGCCTCATAGAATTATTTAACTCTCAGCTCTGTTAAAAATATAGAACTAAATCAAAGGCATCTGTTAAAAACTTATTGAAAGTTTAAAATGTATTGTCATTCATTATTATATTCAACATACAGTTTAAATACTTTGTTAGGTATTTATTATGTAGAATATTGATAAGTATGAAAGTAGAACGCTGTCAGAGTTTCCAATACAAACTTAATATAGGTTGCACAAAGTTGCTTGGATGTTTGTGTGTAAAGGCTTATGATAAAGCATGCCTTCGAGGAATCTATTTTGTTAGAGAGTTTAATTTTATTAAAATTTATGCTGAAGTGAATAACTAGCACCTGCTTTTATCTATTTTATTATTTAGAAGAAGAATCCGCCCTCAGTTCCGTAACGTTTTGCTAAGCCCTGCGAAACGGAGTCGTCGAATTTTAGCCAGATTAGACAGAATATGTTTACAAGTGTCTAGTGTCTTCCTAGCAAGACAAATAAATATTTTAATAATTCGCACTTGTTCAAGATGGATAAACAAATTGGAATTTTGTTAATATTTTTGGATGCTTGTCCTTTAAGCCATGGCTTCATTTCATTTGAGATCTTCGTTTTTATAGATTTTATTTTACAATATGATTCTGCACACACACACATATATATATATATATACATATATATATATATTATATATATATATATATCATCGCGAAGTATTTGGGAGATTTTGACGATAACTCAGCCCAGCGGACAGTCAGTAATGGTAGTTCAAGTTCTTACGGCGCCCAAGAGAACAAAACAAAAATGTTTCGTCGTTTTTACTAAAAGTAGTAGTATAGTTGTAGCACGAATGGGTCGGCTCGACTGGGGAAGGATCACGCTCTTACAAAATACCAGTGTAAAATAGTAACTTAATGCTGCTGTGTTTCGTATGGTGAGTTTAGTTTAGAGAACCGGAGACCCTTTTTACTGGAAACGAGGCGTTCCATCTTAGTCCTCACGGGTGACAACGGATCTGCATTTTGATTCGTAATCGAGGGTAGATGTAAAAGTCTATGGGCCACAGCAACCACTTACCATCAGGTGGACTGTATGCTCGTTTATCACCCTATACCATAAAAAATAGTTCACATGCGCTAACACTTAATGCACAAAATCACATCAATTTTACATATGAACATCCACTCTAAACCATTATTCAAACAAAAAAGAACAGGAGCAACAATCAGTCGATGGACAAATACCCGCCAAAACTAACTTTTGATTCTCAATCGAGAATAGATTTAGGTGCCTATGGGCCAGAGCACTCACTCAACATCAGGTGAACTCTGTGTTTGTAACGCTTACTTCATTTAAAAAAAAGAATGGCAAAGTGTCCAAGGTGATAGCACTCCTTTGCTGCTGAGTTCGTCTGGGTCAACACCATCATACCTATTTTTGCCGCTTGTACTGCTATGTTCAGTTCTGAAGGTTATAGAGACCCATTATAGTTTCACGCTGTGAGGCATTCCATTTAAGTCCTCAGGGGTGACAACTCAGCTGGATTTTAACAATCAAGGTCTAGGTAGTAATGGGCTAAAGCATCCGTGATAAGTTGATGTTTTGACTGTGAGTTCTGTTGTTACTTGAGTTTTTAAAGAAGCAAGCATTTTTTGTTTTAAGATAATTGATAGAATCAGGCGTTACTTTGCAGAAATCCATTATAATAAAGATATTAATAGTTACTTTGCAACCATCCGCTGAATAAAATCAAATGATGTGTCTTACCTAGTTTGAAGAGCACCTCCCGCCCGCCATCTTTATTTTTCATTTTATATATTGCACGTTCGTTTGTCTGTTATTGTTAAAGGAAATACGAGTATCATAAATTCTAGAAATAAGTTTAAGTTTGCGTTAGCGTCATTTTATTTTAGTTACATGTTTCAAAGTTTCAGGAATTACAAAACTTTTTACTTTAATATCACACGGTTGCATAATTTAATACCGTATAGAATTTACTTTGTTTAAAGTGTCCTTTCTATTTCCTAACGACTCTATATCATACGATACACCGGTTATAAATTCCATGCACTAATTTAATTCGTTCATAACACGACCATTCCTCATTCACGCAGTGACCTCGTCAGTTTCTGACTATTAGCGCGATATGATCTAGGTTTTTTATTAGCTAATAACAGTAAAGACGACAAATTTATATGTTTTGGATGGAAAGCGAAGTGTTAATTGTTTTTTTTTTTATAGAATAGGCTGACAAACGAGCACACAGTCCACCTGATGGTAAGTGGTTGCTGCGGCCCATAGACATCCACATCCATCCTCCATTACAAATCAAAATGCAGATGCGTTGTCATTCATGAGGACTGAGATGGAATGCCTCATTTTCAGTAAAAAGGGTCTCCGGTTCTCTACACTCACCATACGAAATACAGCAGCATTAAGCTACTATTTCACGCTGGTATTCTGTGAGAGCGTGGTCCTTCCCCGGTCGAGCCGACCCATTCGTGCTACAACTATACTACTAATATAACTGCAGCATGGCTCTACCACGTAGAAAGGTTATTAATTGTAGGTTAATTGTAGGTTAGTCGTGGCGCAAAAGAATTTAAACTACAGCTATTTAATGCTGACATGGTTTGAGAGTAAGTCGATGGATGCATATGACTCAGGACCGTGCTTTGTGTTATTCCTAGGGGAGGCTTATGTATTGCAGCGGACTTGTGAGAAGCTGTAACGGTGATGATAATTCTGTGAGAGCGCGATTGTTCTCCTGAAAAGCCAAACTTTTGTGGTATACTCAAAATAGCAGCGTGGCTCCACGAGATTAATATTAATATGAGAATGTTGAACGAACTCAAAGTCGCTGTAGTGATAACTGGTTGCCGCAGCCATTGAATATCTGCAACTAGCTTCAAGCAAAAAGACGTAGGATTTGTTATTAAAGATGACGACCTTTTAACCTTTGTAATAAATGTGTACACAATATACCTGATAGTAAGTGAGTGATGTGTATCATAGAAACCTACATTTATACTAAATGAAGAATCGAAATGCAGATGCGTTGACTTCGATGAGTACAAAGGTTCTTATTTTTGGTTCTTCATTCTTCATTATACAGTCTTAATTAACCGTCAAACCAGAATATAGTTGGGGGTGCTCAGCTTGAAAACAATAATTTAATTTTAATACAAATAAATAAGTATATTACTAGTAGTACAAACAAATCCTAAGCAGAAAATAAGCCGAGTGGAAGAGAAGAAGAAAGTAAATATTATCATCATAAACATTACAACCCTGGCAAGTTCACGATCAGGGGGAGGCCGTCCTAAACTCCGTTTGCCAGTACGAAGCTGCCGCTTTAGAATCTTTCTTTCCCATCGCTTGCCGGTTTGTCAAGTCATATGACTGGCCCATAGCCACATATTTTACTGATCATAATGGGAAAATAATGATTTCTTCTATTAACGCAAATACTCATCGATGAATAAAACTACTTTAACCGAGTTTACTGATCCATTGGACTATATACCGGATACTCTGGTTATACTGTGGATATCCATATTTTGAAGTCTATCAGGCAGATTAAGGACTTAAAGAAAAGAGCCTACTCTTTTTTAAACGGCCGACAAAACAATTGCAATTTTCCTGATGTTGCAAATGTTCATGGGCGTTAGTTATCACTTTCCATAAGGTGAGACTCTGATATAAAAAATATGTACTCCTAATACAGCTCTTTCCACAGCTCGTTGAATGACCTGGCACGTAATAAAACACTAATAAAATTAAAAAATAAAAAGCTTTAGAAACTTTAATATGTGTAGAAATAAACTATTTCCGTGAAAGTATTAACAGCTAAAATTTCAAATTCGATTTGCACCATAATATTTTCCTTATAAATTAACCGCGTGAAAAGTGAACGACGAAGCACATTAAAAATCGATTATTGCGGAATCAAAGCAAGTTTCTTAGAAAAGTCCGTGTTACGTTATTAACCGTGGAAAGCTTAGCAGAAGAATTCCGCTAGCTCGAATTACCTGCGAAACATTGTTAGGTTTTTGTGCATGTAGAAATTTATATTTAACTAAAAATACCATAGTCCATATACATGGTAGAGCCATGTTGCAGCTTTATTATGGATACAGCGCGAATGGGTTGTCTCGACCGGGATGGACCACCCTATCGCACAAGACCACAGTAAAATAGCAAATGAATGCTGCTGTGTTTCGTATGTTAAGTGTGGACAACCGGATACTTTTTTACTGAATACAAAGCTTAAGTCCTTAGTTGTGACATCGCATCTGCATTTTGTATATGAGCAGCAGTGTATACTCGTAGTTAGTCAGTCAGTCAATAATAGTAATTAGTCAGTAGTATAGCAGTGTGTAGCTATATTGTCACTGGTGGGGACAGAATACCAGCGTAAAATGGCAGCTTAGTGCAGTTATGTTTCATATGTAAACAACCGAATACTCTTTTTACTGGATACGAGGCATTTATTTTCATAGATATCTTAGTCTTCAGGGTTGAAAACGCATATGCATTTTGATTCTTAATTGAGGAGAGATGAAGATGTTTATGGGATACGTTTCCACTTACCATCAGGTGGACTATGAACTCATTTGTCACTATATCTTCATTTCTATCCTCGAATAAGAAGCAAAATGCGGATTCGTTCTTTTTTTTATTGATCCACCAACATTTGTATCATTCCTTACATGCTATTTAAATACAATGAAGCAATCAGAACTAAAACGTATAAATAATTACAGGCGGATACAACATGCAAATAACTTTCTCAGCACTGTGTACCTATATAATAATATTACTAGGATAAAGAAATATTTAAAAAAAATTATAACTAAATAAAAATAAAAATATATAGAAGCGAAAAGGAAAGAACATATTTTATAGAATGTTATAAAAGATGGTCTCTTAAGGTGCGACGGAGCTTGTTAGGTGGGTCGAAAAAAATATCAATTTTATCTCTAAATTTGTTAACCAGTTTACTCATTCTAGCAATTGGAGAATTGGAGCCAAACACTGTTCTTCTATATGGTCTAGTCAATGGTGTAATCTTACGAGCGTAACGCGGGATAACGAAAGGTGACGCATATATTAAATTTACTTAAAATTTCAGGACAGTCAATAACACCACTAATAATTTTAGAAGCAAAAATCAAATCAATAATATCCCTGCGGTTTTCTAGAGAAATCATTTTGAAATTGATCAAATTATTTTCATATGATACACGCTTCTTATTACTTCCAAATCCGCTTGCGTATGACAAATGTCTTATAAATATTTTTTGGATCCGCTCGATTCTCAGTGAATGTGTAGCGTAATGAGGTCTCCAGACTACAGCACAGTACTCTAATATACTTCTACCAAACTGTTAAATAAAAGAATTTTAATTTTAGCACTTCGTAAGACTTTGATATATCGTATGACAAAACCCAACATTCTAGATGAACGTTTCGTAATGTTTTCAATGTGGGGTACAAAAGTTAATTTTTTATCAAATATGACCCCGAGGTCTCTAATTTGGTGTAACTGCTGTATTTTATTACATCCAATGTGATAGTTATAGTCGATAGTGTTACTTTTTCTCGCATATTGCACATAGAAACATTTACTAATGTTTAAGTCCATACGATTTACTGTGCACCATTTAATCAGTTGATCAAAATCGTTCTGTAGCTTTATTGAATCGTTCTATTCCACAATCGTCTTGCAAATTTTTAAGTCATCCGTATACAAGTACACATGAGACCATTTCATCAATTCTGGAATTTCATTTACGAACACCCCAAACGGAATCAATCCAAGATGAGACCCTTGGGGCACACCAGAATTAATATTTTTTAAATCCTGACTGATATCCATTCACCAACAAAACGCTCGGTCCTTTAAATATGATTTTAGCCATTTTAACATACTACCAGTAACGCCGTAGGCAGCTAACTTACGAACCAATATGTCATGTGGGACCCGATCAAATGCTTTGCTAAGATCAGTATATATTACGTCGACTTGTTTCCCCGCATCAAGTGCTTCAATTAGTATTTCCGTAATATGTACCAAATTAGTGCTCGTAGACCTAGATTTAACGAAACCATGTTGGCTAGTGATTAAGTAAAGATTGATATGTCTCTGAATATTAGGACAAATAATTGACTCTAATAATTTAGCAAAGACTGATAGTATAGAGATCGGCCTGTAATTTCTTATATAATCCTCACTGCCCATTTTATGAACCGGAACGATTTTAGCTATTTTCCATAGAGTAGGAAACTGCCCAGTACAAAGAGAAAAATTGAATATTAATATGGATTAAAACAAACACTGGAGGGATTCCATCAGGACCTGCTTCTTTATTACATTTAATGATTTTTAATTTATTTAGTATGGTATCATGATCAATTTTCAGCTGTGCTAGGTGAAGGCTATTAATTTCAATTAATTTCAAGGACTCTGAATGGTATAAACCCTGCTCTGTACATTTAGTATTTTCAGAGTACACGGATGAAAAATGTGAAGAAAAAGGTTCGCAAGTTTCCACTCCATCAGAAGTTACCGTCGTACCGTCAGTCATTGATAGGGGCCTATAAGCGCCTGAACCACCACGTTTCGCCATGACAAAGAACCAAAAGAGTTTTGGGTTTTTGCTATGTCACACTCTATTCATCATTATATATTACATTTCTTTTTCGTTTCATGATTCTATTAGTTTTATATATTTGTTGTAGCAATTTATGGCCATATGCGTACATCTTTTACTTAGCAATTGCAGTTCGAGCTCATCTCTAGGGTTTTTATATTTCTTGTGACTACACCTAACTTTATACCTTTCTTTTAGATTCCGATCAAACCAATGTGGGTAGTTGTTGTTCTTTGACGATTTATTGGGGACAATTTTTTTGATAATATCCTGAATTATCTGGTAGAAAATTTGTAGCATATTATTTACATCTGTCAACCCATCAAGTAGCTTGACCCAATCACAACTCGCTAATTCTTTACAAATACTATCATAGTCAGCTCTATAAAAATTTAATTGTACGTTTTCAGTGTTATAAGGTAATCTTATTTCATTTAACAGCTTAATACTTATGTCAAGAGGAGAATGGTGCTGTCAACTTTACTGAGGGGGCAAAATGCCTGTTCTACTGTGCAGTTTGGTAAATTTGCATTAACAAAATCAAGTGTTCTATTTAAACTCTGATTCTTTATACGACTGTACTGCTTCAAATCATTGACGTTTAAAAAATCAATAAATGTCTAACAGTGGAAAGCTCGAATTTCGCAGGATCCTCATCTAACAAGCTCCAATTTATGGAAAATAGATTAAAATCACCTACTATACAATGTAGACACTTTTTTCCAGGACTCTAGTACATGTGTCATAAAAGTTATTAAGTTACACTTTTTACAGGAGATGGTAAATAAATGGCACAGAAAGCAATTTGATAAATTGAGTGTGAAACTCGCGCTTCTACTAAAACCCATAAATCCTCCAGATCCGACTCCCAAGCTTTTATTCTCACCCCTGAAGACTAAAATGGAATACCTCAAAAAAAGGTTAATAAAATAATTAAAAGTAATAAGGGTCCCCGATTCTCTACACTCAGCATACAATACACAGCAGAATTGTGCTGCTATTTACGCTGGTATTCTGTGAGAGCGTGGTCCTTCGCCGGTCGAGCTGAACCATTACCGCTAAAACAGTAATACCTGCAATACAGCTCTATAAAGTACAATAAGTAACTGCAGTCATCAATCTTTCTGCCAAGTATAATACATAATAGAAAAAAGAATTATTTTTGTAGGAATTTTGTACCTATCCTCGTCCAAGTTTTCGTGACGCTCTTATGTAAAAGTAAATAATAGTGGATTTCTTATATTTACGCGAACATTACACATTAAATAAAACTGTTTTTACGGATTTCATCACGTTCAATTTATTCTAATTCCCGAAGTTTCGGGTGCTTTCCAGCATCAATGGTCACGGATCACTGAGAGGACATTCGAGGAAGCGCTAAGATCTTGCTGGCAAGTAAAAAGTTGTTAATAACGGTGATTCAGCAAAAACGTACTGGCGACGATCAGACCAAATTAAAAAGCTGAACTCTGGCATTGGGACGCTAATAACCTCAGTCCCCCATGACCATGGGTGCTGGAAAGCACACAAACTTTTGGGAATTAATTTAAAATAAATTAAGCTTCTTCTTAAGACCTATCCGTTGGGAGGCACTATTGAGGTCATTGAGCATAGTGCTTAAGTCCTCCAGCGATTCTGCCATAAGGACTATATCGTCGGCAAATCGAAGGTGAGTGATGTACTCGCCATTGATGTCAATACCGTATCCTTTCCAGTCCAGTAGCTTGAAAACGTCTTCCAATGCAGCGGTGAAGAGTTTCGGGGATATAACGTCACCCTGTCTTACACCTCTCTGCAGTTGGATAGGTTTCGAGCTCTGGTTCTGTACTCGGATAGCCATCGTAGCCCTACTGTACAAACACTTCAGCACTTCGATATACCGACAGTCAACTTGGCACCGCTGAAGGGACTGTAGCACCGCCCAAATTTCGACGGAATCAAAGGCTTTCTCATAGTCCACATACGCCAGGCAAAGTGGCAGATTGTACTCTTCAGTCTTCTGTACAATCTGCCGCAGGGTATGTATGTGGTCTATGGTACTGAAGCCTTTTCGGAAACCGGCTTGTTCGGGAGGCTGGAAGTCGTCAAGTCTGCTTGCGAGACGATTCGTAATGACTCTCGAAAACAGCACGTAGACGCGGCTCAGAAGGGAAATCGGTCTGTAGTTCTTTAAGAGAGCGTTGTCGCCTTTCTTAAAGAACAAGACCACCGCACTTCTGCTCCACGCCTCTGGAGTAGTGCCACCATGGAGGACGGAATTGAAGAGCTTCTGAAGGACTTCAAGTACCGGTGTTCCACCCGCTTTCAGAAGCTCCGCTGTAATTCCATCCTCGCCTGGGGCCCTGCCGTTTTTAAGGTGCTGGAGAGCCATTCTAATCTCGCTTAGACTGACGTCCGGGATATCATCGGAATAGTGTCGGATAAGACTTGCTCTTGGATCGTTACTCACACTTGCGTGTGGCTCCAACGATGATGTGTACAGCTGCCCATAGAACCTCTCAATCTCACTCAAAATCTCAGGTGTCCCGGAAACGATGTTGCCACACTCAGTCTTCAGCCTTGACAGTTGGCTCTTTCTGGCAGACAGATCTCTAGCAAAGACTTTGGAGCCCTGGTTCCGCTCGATCGCTTCTTTAATACGAGAAGTATTAAAGTTGCGTAAGTCTCGCCGTATGCATTTGGAGATCTGTCTGTTCAGTTGCCTGTATGCTGTCAAATCTGTTGACGATTGCAGCCTCATCTCCCGTCTAACAGCCATGAGATTAAGAGTGTGATCGGAGAGTTTTTGTGTTCTTCTGCGGCGGGTCTTGCAGAACTTAGCTCCGACCGCATGGACAGTTTCCACGAGCTTGTCGTTCATATCGTCCACTGCATTGCAATCTTCTAGGCACTGGAAGCGGTTACGTAACTCGAGCTGAAAGGTTTCGGGATTCTGGATTAGAGCACGAGGGGGACGGAGCGTTGACTTCATTAGACGAGACCTCTCCAACTTAACGTTTAGGTTCAGTTTGCCTCTAACCATTCGGTGATCGCTGCCAGTTTTCACCCTTGCAATCACTGAGACATCACTGAACAGTTGGCGTCTGGTCGTCATAATGAAGTCAATCTCATTTTTTGTCGAACCGTCGGGGCTCGACCAGGTCCACTTCCTGTGGGGCCGCTTCTGGAAGAAAGAGTTCATCATAAAGAGTCCCTCTTTCTCCATAAAGTCGGCCAGCTGCTGGCCCCTTCGGTTCCGTTGCCCTACTCCAAATTTCCCTACCTTCAGCTCACCGCTTTCTCTTGTGCCCAGTTTTGCGTTGAAGTCTCCCATCAACACCGTGTAGTAGGTTTTGGAGGAATGTATGGCTCTGGAAATATCCTCATACATTTCCTCCACCTCCTCATCGGGATGTGCCGAGGTTGGTGCGTAAACCTGAATGACCTTCAACGAATACCGTTTGGTGATTCTGAGTATCAGGTACGCGACCCTCGTCGACACACTCCCAATCTTTACAACGTTGTTGACGAGAGATTTGTGGACGATAAATCCGACACCTCCTTGGGACAGATGGTCGCCCTCCCGGTGATAGAACAAGTTGCCGGACTCGAGGATTGCCGTGTCCTCCCCCTCTCTTCGGACCTCGGATAATCCAATAATATGCCAGCGCAACTTGTCTACCTCTTCTTCCAGCTCCAGTATCTTCTCGTCAGTCCTCAGGGTGCGTGCGTTATATGTTGCCAGGTCGAGTCGTCGTAGGTGGCAACCGAACCTCCACCGGAGATTCTTAGCACCCCCCTGCCCCGCCGTTACCATGGTCGCCACCGTAGCCAGGAATAGCGGGGCCGCCGGGGACTGGGGGCCGTCTGTTTGTGTATTTATTCATTGGGGGGGTATTTGCCATAGTTGCCACGCTTGGCGAGCGGGTTGGCAACCGCAGTTTTTTATTACGTCACAGTTGTCATCAGGAAGACGCTGCTGCCCATCTCCTGCCTGTCTCCCTCTGTCGCCTCTTACGACACCCACGGGAAGATATGGGGTAGTGGATATTCTTAACCGCCACTACACGGCACAGTCTTAAGATAGGATAGGACATAGCACATAGGACACGGATAGGTCTTAAGATGAACATGGACAAAACAAAGATCATGTTCAATGTCCATGTCACACCTATGCCGGTAGTTGTTGGGAGCACTATGCTCGAAGTTGTTGACGAATACGTTTACCTGGGACAAATAGTCCGACTAGGTAAGTCCAACTTCGACCGAGAGGTCAATCGACGGATTCAACTCGGCTGGGCAGCGTTCGGGAAATTACGGCATATCTTTTCGTCAGGTATACCTCAATCTCTAAAAACTAGATTGTACAACCAGTGCGTGTTGCCAGTGATGACTTACGGATCTGAGACGTGGTCCTTCACTGCTGGCCGTATGAGGACGCTTAAGGTCGCTCAGCGAGCTATGGAGAGGGCTATGCTCGGAGTTTCTCTGCGTGATAGACTCAGAAATGAGGATATCCGCAGTAAAACCAGAGTGACCGACATAGCCCAACGGATTAGTAAGCTGAAGTGGCAATGGGCCGGCCATATAGCTCGAAGAACCGATAACCGATGGGGAAGAAAGGTTCTCGAGTGGCAGCCTCGTACCGGTAGGCGTAGTGTAGGGCGACCCCCCACTAGATGGAGTGACGACCTGGTAAGACATGCAGGAAGTCGATGGATGCAGGTGGCTCAGGACCGTGCTTTGTGGCATTACTTGGGGGAGGCCTATGTTCAGCAGTGGACTTGTGAAGGGCTGTAATGATGATAATGATGATGATGATGAAATTAAGCTATTTTTTTACGCATTAGGGTTTTGTAAATATCAGAATTAATCTTTAATCAAATCAAGCAATGGGCCGGCCATATAGCTCGAAGAAACGAAAACCGTTGGGGAAAAATGGTTCCTGAGTGGCAGCCTCCAGGCAGGTAGGCGAAATGTAGGGGCGACCCCCCACTAGATGGAGTGACGACCTGGTAATCGATGAGTACAGGTAGCTCAGGACCGTGCTTTGTGGCGTTCCTTGGGGAGACCTATGTTCAACAATGGACTTTTGAAGGGCTGTAATGATGGTGATGATGATGATGAAATTAATTGATTAATTATTAATAAAAATATAAATAAATAAGTGAGATAAAATCCGTAAAAGTAGTTTTATTCAAAATGATAGTGGATGTTAAACTTATATTTTCATAAAAAATATGCTTTATCAAAACAGCACGTTAATTCTACGACCGATCGTTTTTTTAATCTTGTGCGATGAATTCAGTGCGTGCATGTAGTATGTATAGTTTTTGGCAATTCGTATGGATCATAAAGATGGTTTCATTCGAACTCTCTCATCTTGAAATAAGGTCAGATAGTAATCCTTCCGGACAGAGTTTTTTCATTTCCGTTTCGTTTTTCGGATTCAAAAACCTGCAACTACGAAAGAATGTTCGCGAACTTTATGCAAGCAATCTACTAATGTAATTCCTGTGACAGTAATTATGCAGCATGTAGAATTGGTATAGACTATATATTTATAAAAATCTTTGGTTTACTACTGTGAAATAACTGTAATAAATAAGGATAAGAATATTTCAAATATGCAATATAGTATGTTAAGGGTTGCTAAAACCCAGTGAGCCGTGAAAGTTCAGGATGTAAGCACTCGCTGTAAATTTGACAGCATGCGAGCAACCCGGGTTCGATCCAGTTTTTAGAAAACGTTGTGAGAAAATAATTAAAAAATATTTCGAAAACATGTGAAACTCAAGAACAAGGCAAGAATGAGGCAGCGCGGCGGACGTTTCCTTACCCTAAAACCCTCTCGGAAATATGAGGAAAAAAATATATTTTAACTTAAAAAAAGGAAAAAATTAAAAATAGTATCAATGATTGACAAACGTAGACGCAATGTTATAACGATCAAAAAAATTTAATTGATATTATCACGAAAAATAAATGAAGTCGATTCTAAATTCCTTTCATTAAAATCGCGTTTACCGAGTCAAAGGTTCTCAGTAATTTGATGGAAATATTCGATAACATCTTACGTACTCAAATATATTGGGTTAATATGTAGTAAATTACCAGTTGTTATGAGTAGTGGCGGTTATTCAGGGTGACTTTATATTTATTAGCTTCGTGCTTTGTTTTGAAACATTACCTAAAGTTTTAACTAGAGTTGATGTAAAAAAAATAAACTATATTACGCTCATAATTTTTTACTCGACTGCCAAAGAAGGGGGGTAAAGTTTATAGAGAGTCTACATGCATATATGTACGCATGTCAATTTATTTGGCACGCTCTGTAGCATAAACCGCTTGATAGATTATAACATGTGAGGTGTCTTGATGATGATGATGAACTTGAATAACATATAGGGGACGATCTTGTACACGTTTACAGAGTGCAGACTTCCTGGAGCGTCGGTGCTTTACGTCAGCTATATGTTCTTTCACGCAGGTAAACATGTTCAAGATCGTCCCTACCATTACATCAAATTTAAACAACAAATCCTCGCAAAAAACATCGATTCCAACCAAGACTGATGGCTAGCTGAACGCGAGGCTACTGGAATTAGAAAAACACTTGTTGTAATAAAATAAATAACACAGTTTTATAAACAGTTGACAATTTTTCAACTGGAGCATATCAGTCATTTAAGTCTAAAATATCATCCTGTTCGAACCCTCTCGCTACCAATCTACCTTTATATTGTGGAAAATCTGAATCTCCCCTTTTAATTTTAAATACCCACTTACTACTAACAAGCTTTTCATTTTCTGGTACATCACATATTTCCCAAGTATTATTTTCTTCTAATGTTTGCATCTCTATCTCTATCTATCGCCTCCTTCCATTTGCTGCTGTCACTTCTCATCATAGCCTCACCATAAGTGACTGGTTCACATTGTTCGGTATGCACATTTTGGCAATGATAGTAAACAATTGGCTTCCTAATTCGTTTACTGGGTTCTCTTTGGCAGACCTCATCAATTGGTTCAACTGAGCTGTTACTTGATTCACTTGGACTGTATTCGGATCCAGACTCTTCAGACATACTCGCAATCACCATAGTTTCATTGAGATTTGCTGATGTAGTTTTCGATTCATTATGCAACTCATTACTTTTGGCATTATTTTCTTCTGTATAGTTCAATTTTACCTCGATTTCACTATAGTTTTGTTCTTTTTCTAAGAAAACTACATCTCGTTTGAGTTCTACATCATTGCTATGTGAGAAGTATATTCCATATCCTTTAACAGTTTCACCATAACCAACCATTACTCCTTTTTTTCCTTTGCTATCCCACTTCTTTCGCTTTTCTTTAGGAATGTGTGCATACACTGGTGTTCCAAATGATTTTAACTGATGAATGTCAAAGTCTTTTCCAAACCATACCTCATATGGCGATTTTTCACTGTCTTTACTTTTTCCGGTCCTGTTCAAGACAAATGCTGCTGTGTTTACAGCCTCAGCCCACAATGATTTTGGCAAATCCTTGCATGCATTCAGCATTGTGCGAGCGGATTCGACTAGCGTCCGATTCTCTCGTTCTGCTCTGGGGTGTAGGGGATACTTGTTTGATATATTATTTCGCGTTTAGTAAATATATCTTTAACCTCCTTATTTAAAAACTCAAGACCATTATCAGTTCTGAAGATTTTTACCTTATTTCCAGTCACATTTTCTGCCTTGTTAACGAAATTTTCAATGAAGTACTTTATATCAGACTTATTCTTAACAAAATACACCGATCTATAGTCGGAGAAGTCATCTTTCAATATTACAAAGTACCTTGAACCACCAACTGACGTAACCGTAGGGCCGCAGGTATCCGCGTGGATTAATTCAAACGTTTTTGTGGTGACTTTTTCACTCTTCTCAAACGGCAATCTATGTATTTTCCCTTCTAGACAATTCTCAGATTTTGTAGCCGAAGTTTGTTTCACGTCAATGTTATTTTTCAACAGTACCTTTCTTACATAATCAAAGTTTTGGTGTGCTAATCTTTCGTGCTACTCTTGCAATGTACTTTTAACTTTCTTAGCCATATTAGCCACTTTGTTTTTATAGCGTAACTCCAAAAAATACGAACTTCCAACTCGTTTTGCAATAGCACAAACTTTATTGTTTTTATAAAACTGACACGACCTGTCGTCTGTCAATATAACGTATCCTTTGTCCGATGCACAGTTTACAGAGAATAGGTTTGTTTTCAATTCCGGCACGAACAGAACTTTGTCTATGGTTGTCTGTACCCATTCGGTACCGTCATACACCTCTACTGCCATCTGTCCGTAGCCTAGAACACTAATCGTCGCTCCATTACCGACAATAACAGACTCTTGTTCAATGTCGGTAAATGATGTAAATAATGCACGATCACGGCACATGTGTTCACTGGCCCCCGAGTCCACTAACCACTGAGATTGACAATATTCTTTTAATGAGTTTGACACCACGAATGCGTTACTTTTATTGTTACTATTCTTACGTTCTTTGTTCTTCTTAAACCAGCACTGTGACTTGTTATGTCCACTCTTGCCACAATAAAAACACTTGTTATTCTGGTCCTTCACTTTTCATGTTACTTTTACACTCGCTGATGTAATGTCCCATTTTATTGCATTTAAAACATTTTATATTCTTCTTATCCTTAACCAGAACTGCAGATGAGCTTGAACGTGAACATTGTCTATTTTTCTATTTCAGCCTTTCTTTTTCTACCAGTAATCTTGCAACTAAATTGTTCGTTGTTTGTTTATTGTCCGGGGCTGACTCCCAAACCAACACAATATATATATAATGCTTATACTCATTTGGTAATGACATTTATACTTTAGTTATCACAAACTTGTCAGAAACTTCTTTTTCCATTTGTTTAAGCTGATTTGGTAATTTCTGGATTTTTGATAAGAATACTGACATTACAATGCCTGTTTCAAACTTATATTGAATGAAGAAACTTATATTTAAAAAAAATTACATGGATGTTTGTTTCTGTTTTTTGCTCGTAAACACTTTGCAGCTTTTTCCACATTTCAGATGAATTAGAACACGAAATAATATGTAACATTACATTTTCTGTCATTCTTGTGACTAATAGCGTTTGTGCCTTCGCGTCTTTATTCTCCCCAGCGGTTTGTTCAGTGGGATCTGCGGGTTTTAAAGTTCTTCCTTCGACAATATCCAACCAGCCTTGACCTCGTAGCAAAACTGTAGTTTGAAACTTCCAGATGTTCCAGTGGTTAGCTCCTTCCAGCTTCATCAAGCTGTTATTTGTGTTTAGATTGACCTCCATTTCGCTATCCTGTCTTACGATCCCCGTCGAAAAGTGACTTTTTACTATCTCCACGTTGACGTGCAAACTTAACCTCACTTTCAAGCCGCACGTGTAACGCGAATGTTATTTTCAGGGTAAGTTCCTCACTTTTTATTCCATTACTTTTGGGTCATGTGCCTGGGCCCATAACCTGCTGTAATAAAATAAATAACGCAGTTTTATAAACGTAAATGGTTTTTATTTGAACACCTTGTGCACACCATGACAATTTATATTAATAAATAAACTAAGAAAGAAACTCTTTATGAAGAAAGAGACAGGGTTACCATGTAATTACATTGCCTTATTTTAACACATCCTAATGTCAATAGAGAAGATGGATGGGTGCTGCCATCTGCTTAGGATCCTATAATTAACAAAATTAAACCCAAACCCAAGCATACCACCACAGGACTTCAAGATACTGTAAGTTCGTTCTGCGTAGATTGGAACAAAAATTAATATTTAAAAACTGAAGGTAGCCGGGTTAACTATGACATTGGGACGTCAAACATCTCAGTCCCCCCCGTGACCATGGGTGCTGTAAATAGCCCGAAACGTTGGGATTTAAAAATAAGTTTAAATAAGTTATTAAACACGATAAAATCCCAACATATAGTTTTATTCAATTCCACTGGATTTACACAATACGAAATACGAAGCATAGCATTTATTTCGAATGCGTGGTAAGAAATCGACAACAAAGGGGTGGAGATTGGTCGAGTCTGGATGTCGTATGGTGTTCTCACTCTCTATTTTCTCACTATCATAGCCCGATGGGATGGTAATCCGACACGACCAGAGAAAGATCAGTTGCAGGACCAACGGCTTTATTATTATTATTATTTATTTAATTTCAAGTATCCAGGACTCAAGTTTTTTTAAATTATAATTATTAAAAATCAAATAATCTAACAAAATATGATGCGAAAAATATATTTAAACTATTAATTATTACTAAATGCTGTAATGACACAACACACAAACAGCAGTCAAATTAGCTGCTGGGCACATGCAGTCTACAACAATGTTGCAGATATGGACAATTAACTCTGTCACCTATCATTTTAAGAATGCCATTGGGGCTGGCCCTTACTCTACGCACCAGCGATGCAGCTCTTTTACGCAAAGTTGCGTAAAAACAATCTACATGTGCTTGAGCAAACATCGCTGATGAGCTGCAGCATCGGGACAGCCTCATCAGCACTCGGAACGCGTTGTTATATTGGATCCGGAGAGCTTCATAGGCCTGTTGCGTGTAGTCCCTCCACAGGCTGCACGTGTAAAGAGATGTACAATACGCTCTAAATAAAGTGAGTTTAACCTCTCTTGAACATCTCGCGAACCTACGAGCAATCATATTTGCACGAACCGACAGAGCCCTACGTTCCCTTTTTATGTCAGTAATACCCTTAAGTTCGTAATATCCGTATCTTTACGTTCTTTCTGAGGCACGGGGCTTAAACACTACCAACTTCCTGGCTATGTGCTGCTACAGGGAATTTATTGACAGAAAAACCCAATGATTGATTTTGGCTCGACCAGGTACCTTATGAATAGCAATCGAAATAAACGAACGAGGCAGTCAAAGGCAGTCTCTTTTACTTGTAATATAAAGTATTTTTTTTTTTGCGAAGGATAGATTATATTATGAAACTCTATGCCAGCCAGTAACTTTTAGTTTATTCTTCGTAAGTACATTCATCTTTAGAGTATATTTTTATTCAACTTTGGCCGTATTCGTCGCTTTTTTAGCTTATTGATTCCACTTGTTGCTGTTATCCTTATTGGTATTCTTTGAGCTACCACAATTCATTTGCATAATTGTTCTTTGTTTATTATTTCTTTCTGTTTTCCCAAATCTCTACAACGATGACTTACTTTATTCTA
Source organism: Parnassius apollo (assembly GCA_907164705.1). Taxonomy (NCBI): domain Eukaryota; kingdom Metazoa; phylum Arthropoda; class Insecta; order Lepidoptera; family Papilionidae; genus Parnassius; species Parnassius apollo. Next base: position 1,283,743 of record CAJQZP010001189.1, on the reverse strand, counting down.
TTTGCAGTATTAATAAATCAAAGATTATGTCATAGTAACTACTTCGTTGAGTGAGTGTCGTTATCAGCCTTTAGAATCCTCCAATATAAAGAAATTTCCTGCAAAACGTACTAACAAATTATATCAATTTATGCCAAGTTATATCTAGTAGTGAAGTATGCGTGTAATGTTAAATTATGTATAATGGAGTGGTCAACGTTATATATTTATTACGCTCTCACAGTATACCGGCGTGAAATAGCGGCTTAATGCTGCTGTGTTCCGTACGATAAGTGTAGAGAAACGGTGAACCTTTTTCTGAAACGCATCTCATTTTAGTCTTCAGGGGTGACAACGCATCTCCATTTTTATTCTTAATCGCGGATAGATGTAGATATCTATTGGTCTCATTATGCACTTAATGGGCTTTCACACTTACTAAAAAAATGCATCGTATAAATTTAAACAAGTTTTCCGACAGCAGTGTGCAGAATTATTAGTGGACGTGATGCAAATCAATAAACCTTGTTAAGCGCTTTTTTTTACGTCCGACACAATTTTATTTATTTCGTTTTAAAATTCATTACTGGCGCGTGAGAATTAAAAACAATAATTGCATTTTTTAAATTTTATTTGCGGCTTCACGAATTTGATTGTTATATAATTCTTTTAAAACTACGCAGTATCACGTTTAGTTACGACTCATTTTATTTTACTCTGGAAAATTACTTGAAAAGAACTTAAAGTTTAAAACAGTGATTAAAAATACCCGAATGAGTAAAAAAGTTAACTAAAAAATAAAAATAAATAAACCATAACACTTCCATAAAAAAGACAAATCTACGTACCAAATAAATAGACATACATACATACATATATTTATACTTTTAAAACCATTACCTTTCTTCAGAGGCAGTCAGGTAAAAAGAATTAGGTTCTTAATTCGACGGTTTTTTTTATTTTTATGTACATTAGCGAAAATATCATGTAGATATCTTCGCTATTTGAACCGAATTATTTTTTTATTGAATAGGCTATAATAGCTTAAAGGCTATTGGGTCATTTAATTTTAAAGAATAATTTCCATAACTATTGGTAAAAAATAGGAAACAAAATTTTTCGAAGTGAATAAATAGCAGGTATTTTTTTAATGAAAGAGCTTTAAATCTTCGACCAAAATTTTGTATGAGCAATGGCTTCGGTGACAGTAAAATTATGTTTCTTTTATAGATATCAATGGGTGACAAACGAGTACACAGTCCACCAGATGGTAAGCGCATATTGTGGCCCATAACCTGCACTTACGTTGCTGGTTATGGGCCACAACATGCGCTGTATGCTCGCTTGTCACCCTAATTCTAAAATTAGAAAACAAAATCTGGGATTAGTATGGAAAGTGTAAAGATCCGGAAATTACTTTTACTGGAAACAAGGCATTACAAGTGACAACGCATCCGCATTTTGATTCTTAATCGAGGGTAAATGCAAATGTTTATAAGTCACAGTATCCACTTTCCATCACGAATAAAAGTTGACAAATAAGTATACAGTCAACTTTTATTCGTAAAAAAATATGCTAGTGTTAATCTGTACATTCAATTACTCTCCCCCGTTAGAACTGAGCGCTTTGTGATGTAAAACTATTAAAACTTCCGAAAAAAGCGGTCCAACTTTTTAAAACAGCTCCTGAATTCACAATAACCGGATGGAGTGTCGTCGGAGCGACAGTTAAACGTTTCTAGTTTATTCAGGCCGACTGTAATTCGCTCCGTTTACAAAAGTACGCGAAAATAATCGCTGGCTCCATTTTAACTAGGCAACGTGAGAGAGGTCATGTATACACGTTATAATTCAACAGGTTTGAGTCTAAGTCATATTTACTAATTCCATTATATAGAGTCAAGAGTCACTTTGCATGTCAAAATAACAGTTTTTATACTATATGCATATAAAAGTATATAATATTTAAAACAAAAACAATTTTGAAAATTTTTGTCTGTCTTCCTGTTTGTTCAAACTAATATCCGAAATGGCTGTACCTATTTGATGTGACCTTAACTGGCAGACTTTATAAGAAGTAACTTAAGCTAATTTTATTATTTAAAAAAAATTGTGTTTCGCGCAAATTAATTAAAGGCCATGAAATCCATGCACAATAAATTCCAAACGAACGAAGTCGCCGGGAATAGCTAGCATGATATAAAATATTACATTGTAAATATTTTTTTTAAACATCTAGCTGGGTTTTTTGCCGGTTCTTCCCAGGGCAGTGGCTTTTCCGTTGCAGTGATAAAGCCTAAATGATGTTTAATAAGTATTCTCGTAATCTACATTCAATAAAAATAAATTTATTCTATTCTATTCTATTCTAAACAATAATATGCATAATGTGAGAAAACATAAAAGTTAATTAAATCTCATTCACTTTCAACTAATATTTCCACCGTGTCGTAGAGGTGTATGACTATCCAGTACCCTAAATCGTTCCGTGGGTGTCTTTAGACGCGACAGAGGGAAACAAATAGGGAATATGTAACAAAATTATCCTGATACCAACAAATACCGAAAAAAAAACTGCCAAGCGCAGGGAATATAGAAAAATGACGCAATCTATGCGGGAAGCCTGTCTAGCAGAGGAATTTTATATGCTATAATGGTTTCACGTTCAACACGTCATGAAGTTTTTTATTAAGTAATATTATTTATATGAATATGTTTTTATGACTGAATTATTTTAATTAGTTTAAAATTCTAATACAAAGCAAAAACAATACCATGTGAAAAACGAATTAAAACAATGAGATTGACATTTCCTATTAAAAATTGACAATGGTGTCGTTGTCTGAATCTGTAAAAATAGGGATTTAGGTATCATAATTTAGAAATAAAACAGTGCTTAGTCACATATTTATCCTTGAAAGAATATTAATGCAAATAAAACTACAAGATTAATATTCCTACTCAGTTCACCGGGTTCTATGGTAAATTCTTAACTGCTCAGGTTGCATTTCTTTGGAATTCCTTGCCCGATGACATCAGGAAAGCGCCTAAAAATTTCATAATCTTTCAAAAAGTTGTATATATACAACGTTTGTATTTTTTTATGTATTTGTGTGTATATGTATACTTGCATTTATATTATAAATATGTGTTTATATATCTATGAATACGAACATAATATAATATGTGTTTCCTTATAATATTACATCATAATATATTTTGTTACATATTATATGTATTTATTTTAGATTCTATTTTTTCTTTTTAATTACTATACCTACGTCAAATTCTCAAAACTCTAAGGGTTGAGTGGTAGATAATATCTTTAGGTATTAAGTCTGCTCTTTGTATCCTTTTTCCAAAGATTCCCTTTAATAAATATTTTAAATATACAGAAACGTTGTAAGTTATATTTTTTTTCTTGTGGCAGTGGTTTTATACATGATACGCACGCTGCAGCTATATTTTGGTTTAGTGCGTTTTGGTCGGCTCGACCAAGGTAGGTTCATGCTCTAACAGCATACCACTATGAAATACCAGCTTAATGTTGCTGTGTTTCGTATGACAGCTCCGTGGCGCAGTAGCTTAGTAATGAGCTATAGCGCAATGAGGGCCGCGGATTCGAATCATGCACGGAACAAGTATTTATATGATCTATAGTTAATTGTTCCGGATCTAAATATTTGTTTATGCAATTTATGTATGTAAACTGCTTCCACGATACAGGAGAAAATCCTAGTGTGGAGGTGAAGTATTATAAAAAGAAAAAAAGATATGTCTCCAAATCCGGAGATCCTTTTGGCTGGACCCTTTTAGCAGGGATTCTATCTTAGTCCTCAGGCGTGACAAGGTATCTGCATTTTAATTTATAATCGAGATGGATGTAGGTGTCTATGGGCCACGGCATCCACTTATCATCTGATGAACTGTGTGCTCTTTTGTCACTATTTCAAAATACTTCTTTTCACTTTTGAAAGCCTGCGATAAGTGTTTGTATACCCTACAAATAAATTTTCCACGTCTTCGTGCTCTTTGTTTCTCTGCCACAGGAGGAATGTGGAAGAAACGTTATTTAAACAGAAATAAAAATAATTATGCTTCAAACAAATGTCTTAAAATTTGCTTCATTTCTATTTAGGCATCCACTTCGCCACCAAGAGAATTTAACCTTGCAAGACATGCAGAAATTTGATGAATGTTCGGTTGCAAGTGGTCGTGACTGCGTTTTGGATCGTTCCTTGGTGAAAGCCTAAGTTTAACAGTGTACTTACGAAGGATTGTAGTTATGATGATGAAATTAATTGTATCCAACTTGTAGTATTTGCACAAATAAAGATTAGCTGATTTCAAATCTGTTAAAACAAAAAATATCTGACGTGAAACAGCGATGGTGACGAAGTATGCAATATGTGAACATGTTCAAGATCGTCCCCGCTACTACGACAGATTTGATAGAATACAATACTTTTTGTTCTCGCAAAAGAACAGCGATTCTTAAATTTTATAATTAATATAATTAAATCCAACCCAAGCAGACTACTAAAAGACTTAGATACTCTAAGCTTATCCTTAATTGAACTTACCAAAAATTAATATTTAAAAGCTGTAGGTTACTGGGTTAACTATGATATTGGTACGTCAAACACCTCAGTTGGCTTCCGTAACCATGGGTGCTATAACGCACTTGAAAATACACGCATTAAAACCCGTAAAATTAGTATTATTCGCTAATTTTACGGATTATGTCGCGTTATTTATTATTTTAAAAATAAATTAAAAGAGCTTGTTGTATCTCAAAAAGCAACACAACAGTGGTAAAATTAATCTTTATTCAAGTAAAATAAAATCCACTAAGTAGACAATACGTCAGTGAAATCACTTAGTTATTAGTATTTAATGGAACTCCATTACTTTAATATCTGACTCTAATGGAGGCTTCTCGTAAACAGGTTAGCATTTATTTAACATTTTGTGATTATGAGCTAGTTTTCCATTATTATGTTCCAACAACTAATTTTCATTGATATTGTATTCGTGTGTAATCACTTTTATCCGGTTTGAAGGACCAAAACTTTTTTATTTTCATCGTCCGTTGACTTCCTCGTAGTGGTCGATTTTATATTATTCACGGCCCATTAAAGTTTACTGCTAAATAAAGGCGTCCGCCATAGATTGCCTCATAGGGCAGATGTTTGCAATAGTTGCCACGCTTGGCAAGCGGGTTGGCAATGGCACGTTTTTATTTTTATTTGTTATTAAAAAGACACTGCTGCTCAACTCTTGATTTGTTTCTCTCTGTTGCATCTTAACACACTCACGGGATGATATGTTAATTGATATTCTTACACCGCTACTACACGGTAATTTAAATTTTGATTCTTAATCAAGGATAAATGTAGATGCTTATATGCAGCAGTATCCACTATCCGTCTGGTGGCCTATGTGCATGTTTTTCACCGTTTTTTATATAAAAATATTGTACTGTAGTATTGTATTGTTGTGTTAATATGTACATTCAATTACTCTCCCCCGATAGAATTGAGCGCTTTAAAAGCGCGTAAAAATATTAAAAACTTCCGAAATATGCGGTCCAACTTTTTAAAAAGGCTCCCGCATTCGCTATAACCGGATAAAGTATTTTCGGAGCGGCAGTTAAAATGTTTTTAGTTTATTCAGGCTGATTGTAGTTCGCTCTGTTTATAATAGTACCTTAAACATAACCTCTAGCTCTATTTTAACTACGAAACCAGAGATCGTTTTCTATCGTATACGTGGTAGAGCCACGATGTAGCTATATTATTGTCGTCCGCTATAATTAGCGCCTGGTATGTGACGGTTGCTTATTAGCGCCATCTGGTATCAAGCAGCAGAAAAAGGAGCGTCAAGATCTTTCTAGAACTCTCCCACTAGCGCTATCTAATATCAAATGGAAGAACTAAGATTTTTCGAAAGCTCCACACTTGAACTTTCTGCACCTGGTCTGTCAGGGGTCGGTATTTGCTGGAATATTCTGGATATTTCGGTGGGAATGGCTTATATAAAGTCGTTAAGGGCCGCGATCGGGGCAGTATTGAATTGGCGATACGAGCGAAGCTTTCAGAGTGAAATAAATTGAACTAAAGTGTTAAGTGTGATTAATTATTATTGTGATTTAAGTTTTATTTGGTGTTCAGTAATAAAAGTGTAAATTTTGGTAATTCAATAGGCAGTTTTTATTGTCACGAACCTTAAGCTCGTAACATTATGTTTGAAGCACGAATGGGTCGGATCGACTGGGATAGGACCACACTCTCACAGAATACCAGCATAAAATAGCAACTCATTGCTGGTTTCTTTCGTATGAAGAGAGTAGAGGACCGGAGACTCTTTTTACTGAAAATGAGGCATTCCATCAAAGTCCTCAGGGGTGCTAACGCTAGATTCGTTTTGATTATTATTAATTAAGTATAAATATGGATATCTATGGGCCACAGTATCCACTTGTCATCAGGTGGACTGTGTGCTCGTTAGTCACGTTTATTCTATAAAAAAAAAGGATTGAAAGTCATGGTTATTTATTTCATAAACATACAAATTTTATAAAATTCTATATTATATTTTTTTAATTCCTGCTGTGTTTTTTTCTGGTTCTTTCCTGTGCAGAAGTTTTTTCCGAATCGGTCTTAAGACTTTTATGAACTTCAATAAGCATTCATGTAATCTTTATGGAATAAAATGATTCTATTCTATTCTAAGCAGCATATATTAAGTATTAATAAATACATTATTTAATCATATTTACTTTCAAACATTAACTAAGAAGTGGCGGTATATCAATATCCACTACCCTATAATGTTCTGTTCTTCTGGTAAGAGACGACAGAGGGAAATAGTAACTGATGAAATGGAACAGCATTTTCCTGATAAAAACTAATACAAAAAAAATAGAAAATGCCGTTGCCAACCCGTCTACCAAGCGTAGTGATGTGCCTATGTCTTGCAGTGGACTTTTATAGACAGTAAAGAATTTACTTTTAAAAATGTCACGAAAGTAATTATTAATGAAATTATGCACCCAACATTAATATTTACGTGGTAGAGCCATGCTGCAGCTATATTACTGGTACGTGAGAGACACCGGTCTTATGCATGATCTCAGATATCATGCGTCCACTACACACTTTTGATAAAAAGTATATAGAGGAATTACCCTCAAGAGAAAACTGGCTGAATGCCCAGGCTATGTATGACGTCGGTAGCCTCATATGGTATACCGATGGGTCTAAAATGGGCCTCGACGTCGGCCTTGGAATTTACGGGGTAAGCCCCAAATTCAAATTCAGTATAAATTTGGGTAGATTAACCTCTATCTTCCAGGCAGAAATTTTTGACTTACTTCAGTGTGCGGAAATCAATCTGCAAAAACACTACGTCAACCATATAATTTATATAAACTCTGATAGTCAAGCAGCACTGCTAGCGCTGAAGTCAAACACAGTGAACTCGAAGCTAGTTGGAGACTGCGTGAACCGTTTAAAATCCCTGGGATGTAACAACCGGATCGTCTTACAATGGGTTCCGGGTCACGCGAGTATTGTAGGCAACGAATTTGCCGACAAACTTACACGGGAGGGCTCAAACTGCACACCATTTGGACCTGAGCCATTTTGTGGAATCTCAAGAAATCTAGCCCGATTGACCCTTGAAACTCTACAAAACCAAGCACCAATACCACCAAGCTTAAAACATTCTAAAAACTTGATCCGGGCTTTTCATCGTGAATTCACTTCAGAAGCCCTCGAATTAAGTTAAAATAAATTGCTCATTCTGGAAAGAGCCCTAACTGGATACTGTAGTCCATCCGGGGACTAAGAAACTCAAAGATGTGTCGGTTCTGTTCCATAATGGAAGAAACGCCTCTGCACATCCTAACTGATTGCGGACCCTTAATGCGCAAACGTAACGCTCATGTGGGAAACTATCTACTCCGCCCAGAAAAAGTGAAATTGCTCATAGCTAAGCAAATCCTTCTATTCATTGAAGACATAGGGCTTAGCAGTGAACTACAGCCATAGCAGCGATCACAATAGATCTTCTAGGTCGCAGTGATACTGGTCTCTTTACCTAGACCTGCATAGCTGCTCGCACATAATAAAAAATATTTTATTGGATTGCCTTAATGGGATAGGAGAAGAGATGCTTGTGCAGCGTATAATAAAGTCAAGCATGTAAAATAACATTTATGTATGATAAAATATATTCCGATCACAAAATAGTCGTTACCAAACGCATTACTTTTTTATACCATCGTCCGTAAAACAACAACCATAAAAAAACAACGCATCCAACATGGCGGCAAGATGTCTCCAATAACAAATTATGACGCAGTATACTGTGTGTAACACAGCAAAGTACACAATAAAGTAGATATTTACGAACAATATTTCAGTATGTGATTTACAGATTATAAACTAGAATTACATATTTTAATTTTTATATAAATTACCGGTATGAATTCTTATTGAAAATAATTTTATTTACTTTTGTCACTGGTTCTTCCCCGGATAAAATTTCTGTCCTAGCAAGGACCAACAAGAAGACCAGCGTTGTTTTTTTTTTCAAATAATTGTTATAATTTAAATCAGAGAATTTTTATTCAAGGTAATTTAACTAAGTTTATTTATATTATTTTCTTTTATCGGCTTTTCTAAATGCCCTGTTCCTGATATACTTCTATCGACAGCAGGGCCGTGTCCAGTCTGTTCCGAGTGTTTAGTGGAACATGATGTCTGTCGTGTTTGAAATTAGCGGTTACAGTGCGGGATATTGGGCCACCTGGTTTATCGGTTTCTCTTCCTCGGAATCGGTGAAACTCATTTATTTAAGAATAATTCAAAGTGTTGTAGCTCGGGCGTTGGCGGCACTACTGATATAGGCAAACGACGTGTCGCTACGGAACGAATTTCATAGAACTACACAGAAACCAGTTGTATCGCGACGACACGTCGCTTACAGCTGCTGTCTGCAGTCGGCTACGGAATTGTAACTTAACACTGGTATTTTGCGAGTGATCTTTTCCTAGTTGATTAAACCCATTTGTGCTGCAGCCACGATATAGCGTGCCTATCATAGTTAAATGGTATAGTTGCAGCGTAGTAAAAACCCAAGACATAGAAGAAATCTTATATTAAAATTTATGATTAAAACATACCCTAAATTAATAATTTTATCATTGATTGTAGCCACAGATGCATCCTCTTACTTTCAGTAAATCCTTAGTTGCGGTGTACAAATTCTACAATTATTATTTCAAAAAAATATATAGCATACACGTTAGCAAAGACCACTAAACTTAAAATCCTACGACAATGCAAAACTAACCCGTGCAAAACAAAAAAAAAACAATGAGATTTACATTTTTTATTAAAAAAATGGACAATGGTGTCCATATAAATTCACTAATACACAGGGAATTAGTTATCATAATTTTAAAATTTAAAATAAAACAGTAAATAAAACCAGACCTTTTTAGACATGGTAGAGTCATGCTGCAACTATATTACTGCTATTGTTGTAACACGAAACACTCATAGAATACCAGCGTAAAATGAGAGAGTTTCGTATGGTGATTGTAGAGAACTGGAGATCCTTTCTACTGGAAACGAGGAATTGTATTTTAGTTGTTATGGGTGACAACGCATCTGCATTTTCTTGATTAGAGGATGCATGTAAATGTTATGGGCCACATTATCCACTTACTATCAGCTGGACTGTATGTTCGTTCGTCATCCGTATACCATAAAAGAACAACAAGTTTATTTCTTAGAATAAGGGTAACAAACGAGCACATAGTACACCTGATGGTAAGTGGATGCTATGACCATGGACATCTACGTTTTTAGGTTTATCGTCGATTAAGAATCAAAACGTAGATGCATTGTCACCTGTAAGGACTAGGATGGAATGCCTCATTTTCAGTTCAAGGGTATCCAATCTAAATCTATAAATTGAACCATGTTGTACAGATATGTTTCTATCCACAAAGTTATTCCAATTTTTAAGATATTTGTTGCGGTAGCCTTATTACTACATATAAGATGTGTAATTTTAAAGAAAATTGAATATATATTTTGGCATTACTTGCTTTTTTTTAAGACTTTCTCTGTCTCTCTCACTCTCTCTTTCTTTTCATTCTTGGAAATAAACTAAAAAAGAGCCTCGGGATTATTATTTTGGCCAGTTTGTGGGTTAAATCATTTCTACAAAACTCAGTGCATTTGTTCTTGGTATGTGCAACCGTTAGTCCCGAGAAAAGCAGAGATGTGAGGAATTCTTTCTTAATCTACAAGGCGTGATGAGACCGGTAGGTATACCGTGCGATTACCATTCAAAAAGGGAGATCCAATATGTACATAGTAATCTAACGGATGTAGCGTACAAACGTTTTCTGTTTTTGGAAAGGCTATTATTATTGATGCTCGTGGGCATCGCAAGTTTGCTCCTTCTAAGCTTTATCTTCGTGCTGTCATGTCTCAACATTTTAGAAATGGGGCTTAATGACATCAAAAATGTCACGGAGTTTGGCACTAAAATCATTGTGCGTTGGAATCGGTGCATTATAATTATGCAGTTACTAATCTCATTAGTCGGTAATAAGGCATATATTTTTTTTTTAATTTTTTTAATAGTTTTATAATTGTATATTAAATGATTTTAAACTGTTCATTTGCTCAAAAAATATGTTACACTGAGTTTTTTTCACGACAGAGGTGTATTTTCCGAACCGTACTGTTAGCCATGGTACACTTACATATGAGTGCCATTCAATAGGTGTTATTTATAATCTATATTGAATAAAAAAATTGATTTCTAAGTTTTGATATTTATCTTTTTTCTCTGCTATTTTATTTATGCATAAATTTAATACGTGTACGCCTATTTCTGGCAAAGAAACGCATTTATTTCCTTCTTTCTTTCTTAGCAACCACGGCTCTAGTGCATACAGTAAACACAGATTTTAATATTCACGACATCCATATATTTCCTCGTGACTTTTAAATGCAAAGCTTGGCATCTTTATATTAGTGATATAGCTAGTTTTATGAAAAAGCGTCACCGTCTCAGTTATTTTACTGTCTCTTCTGCAATAGATTATTACAGTTATTTTTAATAAAGCCGTGTACACATCGTAAGTTGGATTCACATCGGCTCAACTATATTACGCTCTCCAGCTGTCCGATTTAAGCTTTGTTGGGTTATGTGCTTTTAATTTAAACGACTTATTACTCTGTCGTACATTTTGCAGCTTATGCGTTTTTATTCTAACTGAAGATAAAACTCATGGATTTTGCAATTCCGTAACTCTTTTTTTTCTCTTCATCATCATCACAGCCCTTCACAAATCCACTTCTGAACATAGGGCTCCCCCGAGGAATGCAACAAAGTATGGTCTTAAGCCATCGACTTCCTGTATGTCTTACCAGGTCGTCACTTCAACTAGGGCGGGGGTCGCCCTACGCTACGCCTATCGGTACGAGGCTGCCACTCGAGAACCTTTTTCCCATCGGTTGTCGATTCTTTCGAGCTATATGACCGGCCCATTACCAGTTCAGCTTACTAATCCGTTGGGCTATGTCGGTCACTCTGATTCTATTGCGGATATCCTCATTTCTTAGTTCGTCACGTAGAGAAACCCCTAGCATTGCCCTCTCCATAGCTCGCTGAGCGACCTTGAGCGTCCTCATACGGCCAGTTGTGAAGGACCACGTCTCAGACCCATAAGTATGGTAACACGTACTGGTTGTCCAATCTAGTTTTCACGTTTTGAGGCATACCTGACGAGAAGATGTGGTGTAATTTACCGAACGCTGCTCAGCCGAGTTGAATCCGTCGATTGACCTCTCGGTCGAAGTTGGACTTAGCTAGTCGGACTATTTGTCCCAGGTAAACGTACTCGTCAACAACTTCGAACTTAATGCTCACAACAACTTCCGGCATAGGTATGACATGGATATTAAACGTGATCTTTGTTTTGTCCATGTTCATCTTACCTCCGCTCGTCGACCTATCCGTTTTGAGATACTATTGACGTCATTGAGCATAGTGCTTGGGTCCTCCAGCGATTCTGTCATAAGAACTATATCGTCAGTAAATCGAAGGTGAGTGATGTACTAGCCATTGATGTTAATACCGTATCCTTTCCAGACAGTAGCTTGAAAACGTCTTCCAGTGCAGTGGTGAAGAGTTTCGGGCATATAACGTCACCCTCTCTTACACCTCTCTGCAGTTGGATAGGTTTCGTACTCTGTTTCCCTACTCGGATATCTATTGTAGCCCTACAGTACAAATACTTCAGCACTTCGATATACCGACAGTCAACTTGGCACCGCTGAAGAGACTGTAGCACCGCCCAAACATTGACGGAATCAAAGGCTTTCTCACAGTCCGCATACGCCAGGCAAAGTGGCAGATTGTACGTTTTTCGGTGGTTTTTGACTTTGTTGGCGATTCGTAATGACTCTTGAAAACAGCACGTAGACTCGGCTCAGAAGGGAAGATGGCGTTATCGCCTTTCTTGAGTAAAAAGACCATCGCACTTCTGCTCCACGCCTCCGGAGTAGTGCCACCATGGAGGACGGAATTGAAGAGCTTCTAAAGAACTTTAAGTACCAGTGTTCCGCCTGCTTTCAGAAGCTCCGCTGTAATTTCATCCTTACCTTATACCTTGCCGTTTTTAAGGTGCTGGAGGCATTCAGGTGGCATTCTCATCTTGCTCAGACTGACGTCCAGGATATCATCGGAATATTGTCGGATAAGACTTGCTCTTGGATCGTTACTCACACTTGCGTGTGGCTCCAACGATGATGTGTACACCTTCCCATAGAACCTCTCAACCTTACTCAAAATCATAGGTGTCCCGGAAACGATGTCGCCACACTCAGTCTTCAACTTTGACAGTTAGCTTTTTCTGGCACAGATCTATGACAAAGACTTTGGAGTCCTGGTTTCTTTGAATCGCTTTTTCAATACGAGCTGAATTGGAGTTGCGTAAGTCCCGCTGCATGCATTTGGAGATTTGTCTGTTCAGTTGTCTGTATGCTGTCAAATCTGCTGACGACTGCAGCTTCAACTCCCGTCTAACATCCATGAGTATGATCGGAGAGTTTTTGTGGTCTTCTACGGCGGGTCTTGCAAAACTTAGCTCCGACCGCATGGACAGCTTCCGCGAGCTTGTCATTCATATATTCCACTGCATCTTAATCTTATAGGCTCTGAAAACGGCTTTGTAACTCGAACAGAAAGGTTTCGGGTCTTTGGATTAGAGCTCGAGGGGGACGGACTTCATTATATGAGACCACTCCAACTTAACGTTTAGGTTCAGTAAGCCTCTAACCATTCGGTAATTGCTGCCTGTTTTCATTCTTGCGATCACTGAGACATTACTGAACAGTTGCCGTCTAGTCGTCATAATGAAGTCAATCTCATTTTTGTCGAACCGTCAAGGCTCGATCATGTCTGTAGGGCCGCCTCTGTAAGAAAGATTTCATTATAAAGAGTCTCTCTATCTCCAGGATATCGGCCAGCTGCTGGCCCCTTGGGTTCCGTTGCCATATCCCAAATTTTCCTACTTTCTTTCTTTCTTGTGCCTAGTTTTGCGTTTAGTCTCCCATAAATAACTTATAGTGAGTTTTGGAGGAATGCATGTCTCTAAAATTATCATCTAATATTTCCTCCACCTGCTCATTGGGAAGTACCGAGTTTGGTGCATCATAGGAGGGCCTTCAGCGAATACCGTTTAGTGATCCTGAGCGTAAAGTACGCAACCCTCGTCGACACACTCCAAATCTTTACAACTTTGTTAACGAGAGACTTGTGGACGATAAATCCGACACCTCCTTGAGAAATAAAGTCGCCCTCCCGGTGATAGAACGAGTTATCAGATTTGATAATCACGGTGTCCTCCCCCTCTCTTCGGCACTGGATAATCCTACAATATTCCAATGGAAATTGTCTATCTCTTCTTCCAGCTCAGGACCTTGTCGTCAGTCCTCAGGGTGCGTGCGTTGTATGTTGAAAGGTCCAGTCGTTTTGGGTGGCAAACGAACCTCCACCAGAGATTCTTAGCACCCCCTGCCCAGCCGTTACCATGGTGACCACCGTAGCCAGGAATATCGTGACCGTCGGGGACTGGGGGCTGTCTATTTACGTCATTGCTCATGGGGGGTATATTGCTACGCTTGGCGAGCGGGTTGGCAACCGCAGTTTTTTGTTATATATTTGCTGTTATTAGGAAGCTGGGCGCTGCCTGTCTTCCTCTGTCGCCTTTTACGACACCCACGGGAAGACATTGGGTAGTGGATATTTTGAACCGCTACTACACGGAATTTTTTTTCTCTACAACGGTATAAAGTAGAAATAAAGAATTGAAACTAATTACTAATGGCTAAAACTAATTCTATTGCAGTGTGGTTCATAAAATGCTTAATGATCGTCGTTATAAACCAGCACAGAACGCTAGCAGATCTAAAATAGTAGTCTTTGGGAAAATTGTTCAACAGTTTGAAACCACTTGTTGTTATTATCTCGAAAACTATAAGCGCTACATATATAAAATTGTTAAAAATAAAAAATTAACATCGAAAATTTTCACGTAAAACGTTTTTTCACCTTATCCCTCAACACTTAATTTTGTTGTTTTTTAACTTGTGGTCTTTCTCTTTTTTTTGTTGTTTTTACCTCTTTTTTTTTTTTTTTTTTTTCCTCTTCTTTTTGGGTTTTTTTGTTTCTTTTTGTGGGGGGGGCTCTTTTTTCCCCTTTTGTGTTGTTTGCGTAAATATAAGAAATTTTTTTTTGTGTAAAGGGTTGCTGAAGGACAATTTGTTGTGTATCATCAAAAGCTACAAGTAATTGAAGTTCTCTATCTCTCCATCTGCACTCAATTCTTAACCTTAGACCGTAATCGGGGATAGATGTAACAGTATATGGGACACAACATCCACTTACCATATGATGCGTTTGTCACCGCGTGCCCATGAGCGCGTGCTCATTTGTCACGCTTTTTAAAACAATAAAACTACATATTTAATTTGAACGTGGTAGACTATGATTGTAGTAGGATTGGGTCGGCTCGACTGGAAATTTAATGCTACTGTGTTTCTCATGGTGAATGAATGGAACCGGAAACTCTTTATTGGATTTAAGTCGGCTCGATCGGAGTAGGACCACACCCTCCAAGAATAAAATCACAAAATATAAACTTGATGCTCCTGTGTTTCGCATGGTGAATGAAAGGAACCGGAAACTCTTTTTACTGGAAATGAGGCATTCCATCTTAATCCTCAGGGGTGACAACGCATCTGCACTTTGATTTCTAATTGAGGATAAATGTAAATTTCTTTAGGCCATAGCATCTATTACCTTTAAGTGGACTATAAGTTCTTTTGTCATTATTTCATAACAATAAAATTTAATATTCAAAAAGAAAACAAGCACATTTAATATAAAGCTTTTCAAACTTTTGAAAGCTCGTGATAAGTGTTTGTATAACCTACATTAAATGTTCCAAGCATTCATGTTTCTTGTGTTTCTTTGCGACTCAGTGAAAGTGGAGAAAACGTTATTTTAAATACAAATTAAAATAATGGTGTTTCAAATTAATTTCTGAAATTTTATATTTCATTTCTATAATAAGATCGAGAAAAAAGTTTCTTCGTATTTTATACACAAATTTTAAGATATTCTTTTTTTTTCAAAGATTATCTTGAATTTGTGTATAAAATAGAACCCTTTACCAGAACGTTGGTCAGTAGTAAGTCTGCAGTTTGTGATCATATCCTAGACGGTCCCGCCATTACATCAGATTTTATAAACCACAAATCTTCACGAAAGAATATCAATCCTACCAAGGATGATACGTGAGGTTATTGAAATTAAAAAAAAAAACTTCCTAATATCAATAGAAAAGGAAGCTGAGTACTTCCACCAGCTTGAGATCCCGTAATTTATAAAATTAAAATTAACCCAAGCATACCACTGCAAGACTTCAAGACACAGTAAGTTCATTCTGCGTAGATCGGACCATAAGTAATAATTAAAAAGCTGAAGGTACCAGAGTACCTTCAGTTTTTTAAGAACTATATCAGTGTTAACCCAGGGGTTAACTCGCCTCGTCTCCACAATCCCCTATGACCATTAGTGCTGGAAAGCATTCGGAACGTTGGAAATTAAAAATCACGTAAACTAGATGTGAAAAAAAAACCGTAAAAGTAGTTTTATTCATTGTGTAAATATAAGAAATTATTACGATATTTTACTTTTTATTTTTCTTTTTTTAATGTACTACATGTATAGATAATAAAACCAGATACAAACAGTACTACCAAAGAGATTTTCTTCAATTTTATGCAAAGAAAATACGAAGGAAATTTTGGAAGGGTTTTAATGATGATGATGAAAGTAGAGCAGTCCCCCTCTCCCGCAAGATTGAAATAAGATGGATGCAGGTACGTGTATTGGGTGCATCTTTGGAGAAGGCCTCTGTTTAACAATGAACTTTTAAAAGGTTGTAGTTATGATGATTAAATTTATTTCATGTAACTTGTAGTATTTGCGTAGTTGAAGATTAGCTGATTTCAATACCAATTGGTATGGTTCAATATTAATTAGTTTGAGTATTTTCGAGACTATTGAATTTAAAAAAAAACATCCGAATTCCAATAGAGAAGATGGATGGGGCAACCATCTGCTTGGGATTCTATTAATAAAATTAAATCCAAACTCAAGCATAACACTACAAGAATTAAAGCTTCTGTAAGCTTCTTCTGCGTAGATCGGAGCAAAAAAATTATATTCAAAAGTTGCATATAAGCAAAATTTGCTATATGCAGAAACCGGGTTAACTATGACATAATGACGTCTAACACGTGAACATGGATGCTGTATTAAAAATAAATAAGTTAAAATATATACCTACGCGATAAAATCCGTAAAATTTGTTTTGTTCCGTGCTGAAATTGATTAAAAGGCATTGTGTCGCGAAGAGCAACACAAAAGTAGTAAAATAAATCTTTATTCAAGTAAAATAAAATCCTACAACTAAGTAGACAATACGTAAGTGAAATCACTTAGTTTCTAAAACTTCGCAATTCAGTGCTTAGTATTTAATGGAACTCTATTACTTAAATATCTTTCTCTAACAGAGACTTCTCGTAAATAGGTTAGCATTTCATTGAACATTTTCTGATTATGAGTAAGTTTTTTATTATTATGTTCCAACCACTAATCTTTATTGCTTTAGTAGTCACTTGTAACCACTTTTATATGCTTCGAAGGACCAAAACTTTTCTTATTTTTTTATCGGCCGTTCACTTTCTCATTGGCCTAGGGCTGGTGAGCACTATTTATTATCACGAGGTCCCGGGTTTGAATCCCGGGTTGGACCAAAATCAGTTTTTGAGTTTTTCGGTCAAGAAATTCTCGGTAGTAGCCCGGAGTACAAGTAGGCAATGCTGGCGGTGTTTTATTTTAGTGCCTCAGAAAGCACATAAGGCCGTTGGTCCTGCGCCTGATCTCTCACTGGTCGTGTTACATTGCCGTCCATCTGAATATATGAGAGTGAGGGAATAAAGAGTGCACCTGTGCTTACCCAAGCACTTGTGTAGTTTATTCCTGTTCTTTTTTGTTGTTGTGTGTTCTGGGACAATCACATTGTTCCTCTCAGTAGTACTTACGATAACTCAGTATATCTTATGATAACTATCAGTTGTCCCCTTGTATCTGAATTTGGGTCCCCGCTGACCTCTGATGTTATCGAATAAGGTTACACTGGGCTTGAGTAGTTTTGGAATGTCTCTTTCTTGGCTAAAGTAATTAAGTTCTCTTAATCATGTAATTATTTTCTGGTGGTAGGTTAGGGGCTAAAAGCTCGCTGTATATATTAAAGTGCGCGAGCATTCAGATTGGATTCTCGCCGGTACCATTGAAAAAATATTAAGTACTTATTAGACACGTGAGGAAATATTAGGAAACGGCATGCTGGAGTTATCCATTTAGGAATTCCGCCAATACGCTCCAGAGCAGAGAGAAGAAAAATTAGCATGTTTACATGATAAAGATAAAGATACATTTATTGCATAACTGTGTACAATATGATCTTAGTACAAAAACATATAGTTTTAGGCTCAACAGTTTACCCATTTCGGATATGCAACAATTAAGAAAATAAATTTAAAATTTACTTCTTACTAACATTAATTTTATCATATAGGTATCTCATTGAGATTATAAAAAACATTTTCAGTTAACAATTTCTTTAATTTTGTTTTGAACATATTTCCATTTAATTGTTTACCCTACACTAGTCGCTTGATCTTCCATACAAACGTAGTCTGGCGATTACTCCACTGTTTGATAGTGTACGTTCAAAATAAAAAATGATTTCAATTTGTCTCATCATTATCTAGCCCTGTATGGAAACAAAAAAGTAAAACAAGAGTATGTTTAAAAGTTATAAACGTCGAAAATTCTAAATTTCAACACTAGTTTTAACACATCTCTGTGCGGAAATAAATACCATAAGAAGAACGAAAATTGCAAAACAGTTACCATACAGGGATAGATTAGTTGTTCAAAAATGCAAATAATTTTATTTTGAATAGATATATTCAATAGATTTTTCATGACATCCAGACTCCCAAAGGTCTGTTTATAAAAGGGGAACGGCAGATTTAGTACCGCATACTTTTTTCGTTGTTTTGTTATAGAATTAATACCAGATATTAAGGCAACTAAGCCATTAATTTTCATGTAAGTTTTATATTTTTAGAACTTGGGATTAGTTAATAATATCAATAAAAAGATTTTAATAAATAAACGTAATATAAGCATAAACTAAACGCAATGAAGGCTATCGCGTATGAATTCGCCGCTAGAGGCGAGAGTGGGTCTCCGACATGTCAAATATCACTGTTAATAGTAGGTGGGCTACGCGTGTTCATTTCTTTTAGAATAACATTGTGAATATATTGCAATTCCTGAGATTAATTATGGCCAATATGAGTTACGGGTCAATGAATGTCAGTGCTTTAAAAGCGGAGCTAAGAAAAAGAGGTGCAAATTAAGTGGGTTGAAAGAAAACAACGCAACTGAATTTTGATTCTAAATCGAGGATAAATGTAGATGTCCATGGGCCACAGCATCCACTAACCATCAGGTGGACTGTCTGTTCGACTGTCACCCCTGTTCTATAAAAAAAATAACTGTTAGAAAAGCACTGCAGAGTAGCGAAAAGCAATATAGAATATTTACTTTCTAACAAAAACAATTTTTATTTGCCTATATGTAACATAGGTACACTAGGACAGGTTTTGGCCGTCGACGGATTGTTGGACAATTTGTCGCTCCTGTTTTGTTGCTTGAATAATGATTTGAAGTAGATTTTGTTTAAAAGTGATGTGATTTTGTTAATTGTCTGCACGTGTGAACTATTAGAGAAAACGACGAAACAAGTGGTTTGATGTTGATATAATCTCCCAAAAACTGTGACGCAAAAAGTGACGCATCAGCATATTGTGATGAAAAAAATATACAAAAACGAAGATTAGGAAAGAAATGATAGGCTCAGAAGGTCTAGAACCCAAAGCCGTAAAACCAGTTATATAAAAAAAATTGTAACACTAGTTCACAATATTATATATTAGTCTATGGTCTATGTAGATAATCTTAGAAATTAAAACTGGTAATAACTTTTATCTCCCAAGTTCTAAAAATCTGAGAATTTAAAAAGGGTTTGTCTATCTTACTATCTAACAATTAAAACCAAAAATATCTCAAAACACGAAATTTTATTAGCGGTACGAAACTCCCATACAAGCCTGCCATTCTCCTTTCGTGCGCTCCTTTTTGTTGTAAATCATCTTGCCTTTCGCTACAAATTGGTTCCCCGATCAGTGGGACGGACGGAGGGGGACGCAGCGCGCACTCACACATGCTCACTAGGTTAGCCGCTGCTATCTGTTTATGGTTGTAATACCTACATATCTACATCTTTATTTAGAAAAATTGCTTCCTTTTGTTCGTCTCCACTGCTGAAGCTGGGATGAATATAGCTGCTAAAATGTACCCATAAGTTTGTTAAAGCACATTTAGTTAAAATTGAAAACATGTAGGTACATAATAGTAAACTTTCTTTACAGTTTAGTACATTAGGTACTTAACTACTTTAATTTGCTAACTAACGAAAACATCTCATTGATAAGCATGATTATCGAAAATCTTAAAATTATCTATTAATTAGAATAGGTAATTTTTAGATTTTCGATAATTGTGCTTACGTATAGGAATTTCATATCCTCTTATACCTCATGTGATTTATGTAAGTACATAAGAATATAAGAAGGGCAGTCAATGATAAATAAAATTTATTTTGTAAGTTGTTTTTATTAAAAAACACTTTAACACAACAAAAACATGAAACTGAGAAGAAGCACCCGATCTGCCGAAACAAACTCAGAGAGGTCAGTCCAGGTATTACGTTGGTCATGTCATACAAGAACCAGGCAGGTGGCTAATATGGTCGTTTGAAGAAAGAACAATACAGGTGTGAGTGGACAACTAAGTACTTTTTAGGATTCCGTACCCGAAGGATAACCAGCAGGGCCCTATTACGAAGCCTCCGCTGTCCGTGTGTCTGTCTGTAGCGGGCTGTATCTCATGATCCGTAACAGGTAGATGGTTGTAATTTTCACAGAAGGTGTATTTCTGTTGCCGCTATAACAGCAAATAGTAAAAATAAATTTGAAATTAAAGGATTTTCTACTAGAAAAAGAAACGTGTATTTTTGGCTTTTTTGATCGATAGTAATATGTATATTTAAATCTTGTAAGATGGTACGGAAGTCTGATTCGCACTTGGCAAATATTTGTTTATATTTAACCTTACCTCAGACATACTCATATTTTTATATATAATTTACTATACTACTATATAAGCTACTACTAAATAAAATAGTAGTAGCTTTGCTATGGTATTATAGTATATTTTGGATTAGATTTAATTTATTACAGAATAATACGAACTATATAAAAACTAAGGAGCGCATCAACCTACCTCAGATATTGGGTTATGAATACAGATAAGTACACATAGGATTTAGTTTCTAAGTTGTACATATTTCATAGCATTCGTTATGAATAGCATAAACAGGCTAAGCCCCCTAGCCTACAAACGTTTCATAACGAATCTCTTTCTACAATCGCGCCTTTTATTTGTATGGACTTACCACCCGACTCGTTCAGTGATGTCATTCCCATACAGTGTTTAGTTTTCAACTAGCGTTATCTATCATAAAATAAATCAAAATTTTATTTATATTTCGCTGATTGTGTCTGTACTGTGAATTTGATTTACAATCGATCTCTAAATTGTAGTTTTCTTCTAATTACTTACCTTGTCTAGACGTGTTCTTTGGACTTCTGTAAGGAAGTCTGTGCTGTTAGTATTCCGTTTAGGTACCTTACTACTTTGATAGACGTTTGTGCTTGTCCCTGCAGTGACACAATTCCTATTGATGATAACATTCTAAGTACTAAGAGAATATTGCAAACCGCTATAGAACACAAACAATCAATAAACAATTTACATACTAAAATTTTTTATTTATTTAATTAACCTACATAAAAGCCCCACTCACATCAGTCGCGCTGTCGAAAAAGCAGTTGTCCTGACACTGGCTGGCATATACTTCGGGGAGTTGCCTGTGGGTTATTATAGCTAACTAGCTATGGTAAGTAAATACCTATTTAGAATACATAGTACCTACAGTAATATTTGCATAACCTACAATAAAATACAAAAACATTAAAAAATCATAATTATTTTGCACTTTTTTCTATTTGTTTTAGAAGTCGGTTATATTTTTTTTCAAAAAAGTTTTTAATGCATCTTTAGCTGAGATATGTCTCTTTAGTGGGTACAGGCGTGATATTATACTGTGTGGTTGCGTAAAGAATGCATAGATACGCGATAGCAGCAATCGCGGTTGATTTGCTGTCATTTATTGAAGAGTTCCGTCGATTTCTCCAAGATCCCTTCATCAGATCCTGACCTGACCTCATCGATTACCGTGGGATCATCTGGAAAGTATATTCTTTCAAACAAAAAAATAATTTTCCAAAACGGTTCAGGTATCTTCGAGAAATCGGGGAACAGAACATACATAAACAAAACCAACGAATTGAGAACCGCCTCCTTTTTTCGAAGTCGGTTAAAAATTAAGTAAAAACAAATCAATGAAATTGTTATATAATAACAATGTCTACTTAAATTCACATAAGAATTTTTATAATAACAACTAAATTGGGTTCATAATAATTACGTTTCACACAGCAGATCCTAAGTTCTAATAACACTAATTTGTTTCTTCTCTTTTTTCTCTTTTTAAAATACGTTATCCCCACAGTAGGATTTTGTCCTGTATCGTGGAGGCAGTTTACAAACATAAATTGCACAAGGACAAACATCCAGACCCGGAACAACTATTTGTAGGCCATACAAATACTTGTTCCGTGTGTTATTCGAACCCGCGGCCCCCAGCGCACCCACTCATTGCTAAGCTACTGCGTCACGGAGCTCTCTCAATTACCCTTTGAATTTATGTTGTCATTCAAAGAATCGCAATATTTAGGTACGCGATGACGCCGTCGCACATTGCGTCACTCAGGAGTGCGTATGTGTGTGCACTAGCTTCTTACTGCTCATCACAGCGTCTATCCCTTTCGCACGTGATGTCGCCTGAGATAGCATGCATTTTAACCCAGCCCACCATTTAGTTCATGCCATCGACTAGGGCAACTTTAATAGCTGGTGGTAACAGATTAACAGTATACACGAATAGCAGTAATATAAGTACTTTTATAGTAAATCATATTTTTAATAATAGGTAAGCTTATATCATATTTATATTGATTGCGAATGTTTTTCTTTGAATCAGATTTCAAATTAAAATATTGCATATTGTTTTAAAAAAATAGACATAATTCTTAGATAAAGATTTCAGTCAGTGTTAGGAAACCCTTTGTTTTTCTCCCCTGCATTATTTTTGTAACGTCACTGCTTTGTTCGCTTAATTAAATTATTAAAGAGGAATGCCCACTCTTCATAGACATTTCGGCCATGGGTGCCCACATATAAAAGCATATAGATATGATAATATACAATTAAAGGAATGAAATGGTTAAGAAATTGGTTTAAAAAAAGTCGGGAATTTTAAGATATAAAAGTTTTTATTTTCACAAATACAGTTTTTTAACAACTAATTTTACCGATGTTATCGCATTTAATTTCTTTGATTTTTAATTCCCGACTTTCGGGTGCTTTCCAGCACACATGGTCATGGGGGATTAAGGTGACTAGTGTACCGAAATCAGTGTTAACTTGGAGTAACTTCAGCTTTTTAATAACTATTTATGGTCCGATCTACGCAGAATGAACTTACTGTCTTGAAGTCTTGCGTGGTATGCTTGGGTTTAGTTTTAATTTTATTAATTACAGTGTCCCAAGCAGGTGGAAATACCCAGCTTCATTCTCTATTGAAATTAGAATGTTTGAATATGGGTGCAATACATTACCGACTTCAGATTGCAACGAGGATGAACTAGATGATTCAGATGGTTCCCGTTCTGCAGTTGAATGTGATGCTGCTCTATCAAACCTTCGCCAACAATTATGACACACACGATATGACGATGGCAACTGAAATAATATTAAATAAAAAAGTGAAAAAGTGAACTAAATAAAAATAAAATAGATTTGTTTCCTTTAAACTCAAATACATATAAAATATTTATCAAGTTAATTGTTACTGCACAAAAGCAGACTTAATGGCCTATATTATTTAATAATTAAGCACTTAAAAACTACCAGTAGTCCAAAAACAATGAAAAATCAATTGTCTCATTACTTGGTAGTTGGTAAAAACGGTAGCAGTCTATCTGGTGGTGACAAGATAATCTTATCGCCATGTTATAAATAAGCTTTTATGTTTGTCAGATATAGTTTGTGTGGATGTAATCAGAGTAAAAACATGTATCACTATCAGATATAAGCCCAAACACTTAATAAATTAAAAAATGTTGAATACGTACCTCACGTGGTGCAATTTGATGGGCAATTTCATTCCTTATGAGTTCCTCACGTGGAGAATCAGACCCAAACAATGTGTGTGATCTTATTCTCAAAAGTGACTTGCCACAGCTGATACATACATGTCCATGACTATTAATTGGTGAATTTTCCTGTTCGCTAGTTGGATGTCGTATTTGAAGGCTAGTTCGTTACTTCGATAACAAATTCACAAAAATAAAAACAAACACGCAAATGAATTCTACATGTGACTATTTATATAGGTATAGATATAGTTGTGAAATATGAACTGAATTGTGATTTCATTCCATGACAGGGCCTAGCTGTCAGACTCGATGTTGCCACTTAACTGACATAAAATAGATGAAAAGATATCGATTTTTATTCGATTAATAATATCGTTAAAAAACAATCTTTGAGGTGCTTTAAGTTCTGCACACTTTTTAAAATATATTTTCCTTTATTTATTTAAATGCTATTTGAAATGTATTTTTAAGAACAGTTAAATTATGCAGTAGCATTTTGTTTAGCTTTAACCTTTTGAGCGCCACGCTAAAAACGCATTACCGTGTCCTGTACGCCAAAGCGCCAAAACAAAATAGTGTTGCCAAGAGTTGATATATCGATAACGTAAAATAACTTGTTTTTGTTGGTTTTTTATGCTATAAATGACTCTTTATAAACTGTATGTTTTATTTAATCTTGTGCTGTCATCCACTCTTTTTATATATGTATATGTAAAAAACAAACAATAACAATAAAATAGTAGTAAACCACAGCACTACTCTCCATCCTAATGACAACACTGTCACGACTAGACGACAACGGCGTAGCTGACCTTCCTTTTTTAAACATTCTTAGAATGTTGTGTATCGATTTCAAAATCGATCTAACCGAAATATACAGACATCGATTCATAATATTTTATGTGTCGGGGAAGGCGTAGACCAAGTGAAGTACAGAAGAAAAGTCTTACACTCTTATGACAATGGGGATTTGATATGATGCTGATGCTGCTAGATGATTTTGAGACTGAGAAAGAAAATGGCACAACACAAAATGAAAAATTGCTCTTCACACCTTAAGTAAAAAAACATTAATTGTAATTTTGTATTATTATTAAAAAAAGGTACATAATTATTCATTAATCAACAATTGTATATAATTATTCGCACTAGGTAAATCAGCCTTATAATACTAAAATCTTGGTCACGGAATAAATAAACATTTCATCACAATTCATCAATCAAAAATCAAAATTCATCATCATCGACGCTTTCCAAAATCCGAATGAGTTCTGAGGAATCGTTCATGTTGCATTGCTCTACTTTTCTCGGTAATCACTTATGACGTCATCAGGGTGTCGTCTATCCTTGATCACGGTGCCCAGTGAACTGATTTTCAATGACGCGCTAAAGATGCGCTAGAGTTGAGATATTAGATTTATTATGCGAAGATAATCTCATAACATGTTTTATTCATGTAGCTAATTATAGTTTTATGTTTCTAACCTTTAATTTTATTCAAATATCAATAATAATAGAAAAAAAAACACCATTGAGCTGAATTTTGGATAGTTTTCAAGAAATATAAGCCTCCCGCGTTTGACACTAGCGGTCAACCATAGACGACTTTGGCGTGCTGGACATAGTATTTGCTTAGATAAAAATCCATTTTTATTAGTTCAATGTTTCTTAGTACTTGTGACTCTAGAAGACTTGTTTTTTATACTCACATGTTGCTGGGTTATTCCTATTTTGAGGAGTGTAGAATTGAAATACCTGTAATAATTTTCCAATATCTATATTTCATATTTTTCGGAGCCGGGTTTTTTGTCAACTATAGACGTCGTTGGCGCTCAGGGCCCGCAGGTGTTGGTCAAGTATAGGCGACTTTGGCGCTCAAAAAGGTTAAAGGATTCATGGTAAATCAGCTGGAAATTAACTTGTTTCGTTATCATAACATGATTATATTTTAAATGTATTGTTATAAACAGATAAGAATAACTTAATCGATCTTCTTTAAAAACAGATAAGAATAACAGTTCTTATCTGTTTTCAAAGAAGATCGGTTAAGATTAACAGTTAAATTGTGCCGTAGCATTTGTTATTCTCTAAAGAATTCATTGGAAATCAGCTAGTAATTCGTTGTTTAATTATCGTAACATCATAATTATTTAAAAATTATATTAGCACTGTAATGATGACACCGTAAATAATCGATCGAAAAAGAGAATCGATTTTTTTAAATGTGTTTTGTGATTGGCAACACTTTTTTTTTATTCACAAACTAATGACATAATGATTTACCTAATTTTTATTATTATGTTCCCGGTACTTTTAATTTGTGCAAAAATATTCCCATTGTTTGAGGATAAATGAATACCGCGATTAATAACCATAAATAAAGATATAATTTTTTAACAAATGCACATTGTTGGGCGTTCCATGGCCGAAAATGGGCGTCCCCCTTTATACCCACTCGTAGTATGGCTGCAGCACTTTGGTATATCCCATAATCACTTCTTACAACATCCAAGGGACGAAATATTGTGTTAGATTTTCTAACACCGCCACATAATTCTTTAGAATGGTATTTTTTCGAGATATTTCTTACTATTTTATATAACGAAATTATTTTTAAATAAATTAAATAACTTTTGGTACATACCTAAAGCGATTATGTTGTACGTCAATTTTTTAAGTATTTTAAATACACACAAGTTTTCACAAATATACTTATTACTATTACTTTTAATTTTCCGACAATTTTATGTCAAACGTCAGTAAAAAAAAGTTTGGAAAATCCAAAATTCCACGACTAATAATGCTCATAAGATCGTAAAAAATGTAAAAACAATTTATCAATCAATAATAAAAAATATTTTTTAATTTTACTATGTTATTATTATTGAGATTCCATTTTTCATAAGTAATTGTTTATTGAAAAAACTTTTAATAGAATTTTAATAATCATTTATATTTGTAAGTATGTGCTATTTATATCATTTATATGTTCAATATTTTGGATTCTTGATTTTTTGGCGCTAGAATATTTTAAGATATATATTAAGATTATTTTATGTTAATGTCATTATCAGAAATTCCCATTTTAATTATTAAAAAAAAAAACATATATTGGATTTAATTATTAGTTTATTGGTTAAAGAATACCATCACACCGGAAGGTAGAATATGGCTGTATTTTTGTTAAATTCGTCCGTAAAATCTAGTTTAACTTAATGTTAGAAACACTGTATTTTCAGCTGCTTAAAAATTTTTTAAATTTAGTTCCTATTGATTTTTTTAATTCAGACTCCAAGCTGCTACTGAGAAATTTCTAATGAAAAAATCTAATAACACTGCCCAACCCGGGCATACAACCCGCAACCTAGATATCGCTTAGATATAAACGCTTAGATATCGGCTACTATTGAAATTCGTCCGTAAAAACTAGTTTAAGATAATGTCAAAAATACCTTATTTTCAACTGCTTTAAAGATTTTTAAATTTAATACTAATCTACCTAACCTATTCCAAAATTAAGACCTATTGTAACCCATTTATCACAAACGAATAAATGAATTTGAATTTGAAATTTTCATTTTCATTTTGACCGTGTAGTAGCGGTGTAAGAATATCAAATAAATACCCCCATACCCTCCCATGGGTGTCGTGCGAAACGTCATAGGGAAACAAACCATGGGCAGCAGCATTTTCCTATAACTGCTATGTAAGAAAATTGCGCATGCCAGTAACCCCTGCCAAGCGTGGCAACTTATATAAAAAAATGTCCCTATTATCAGGAAATTGCTGGGAAGGCTCAGCAGTAGACTTTAAAAAGCTGAAATGAATGAATAAGTAAAGTAAAGTAAAGTAAAGTTACAGCCTATATACGTCCCACTGCTGGGCACAGGCCTCCCCTCATTTCTGAGAGGGTTTTAGGGCAAGGAAGTGTCCGCCGCGCTGCTCCAATGCGTGTTGGCGAACTTCACAATAAGTCTTCGAAATATTTTTTTTCTTATTCCTCAGACATGCATGTTTCCTTACGATGTTTTCCTTCATGTGATAAATCAGCACTTAAAATTGCAATTAGCAATTTCATTGGTGCCGGCGGGGATCGTACCCGGGTTACTCGCGTTCTGTTATATTTACAGCGACCGTTAACCATCTGAGCTACCACGGGTCACGGAAATGAATGAATGAATAATTTAATTTAAATTTTAAAACCAACAATACATTTCACAAACTCTTAAACTTAACTAACTTAAAAGATTAATTTCCCGTGCACGACAGTCCGAAGTAGTTAAAGTTGTGGCACCTTGGTTTGGCAAATTGCAGCGACATCTTAAGTTTATATTTTGCTGGGATATTTTAGGTACTTTTCTTTTTTGCAATTTTTTTATTACTGTCACTGCTGTGTTCGCTTAGTTAAATTATTAAATTTTATAAGTGGTGGACCCACTGCGGCTCTTTTATAGCTGGCTACTATGGGTACGCATCACGTTCCTGCAGAATACCATTGTATTCTGAAAGAACCAGTATATCTTGGTAATTGGCATTTGGTTCACCCAAATACCTGTCATCAAGTCGTCTGAAGCGACAGTTATTTAGGCAAATTGGGGTCCTCCGCGGTCAACCGCAGTATTAACGGGTACCGCAATCTGCTACCGTCACGACGAAACAAAAACGCATTTTGGAATCTAGACAGATCCAGAAACCAAAACATCCTTATATTAAAATGTCGTTGTCTTAAAATGTGTCCCATTTGACTAGAAAATGTATTTTACGATAACTTCAGGGGTGACAGCGAATATACATTTAAATATCTTTTTTTATCGTGGCAAAATCCTCACGAATAACTTCAGCTGTGGGGGCAACTGAAAGGTTATATGATTGACTTCTATCAGCTATCCCCATGATGGTCTCCTCAGCATATACGAGGAGTCAAGGGATCTCCATTTTAAATGCCCGGTGCCCCTCTCCCGCTTTGCTTTATTGAAAGCACGTCCCGGAGGCGATACTTGCTGCCCCCAGCACCCTCGCAGTGTTATCACGATGTATCGGGACCACAACCCCAAACCTAAAGGCTCCGTCTTGTAGGATTCATTTATATACCTAATCGAAGATAGAAATAAATATCTAAATAATATACAAATTGATAACTTAAAGTGAATTTAATAGTTTGATTTCGTATATTGTAAGGTGCGTTGGGGTAAGATCGGTGATGGGGCAAGACCGTAAGATTCAAATTTCCGGCACATTATGCTATAGTTTGAAATGGTAGTAAAATGGTACATGACGCCATTTCATTCTGCCCATACCGCAAGTTCCTGCCAGTCGCACCGGGAAGTAGGACGCGTGCTGCGCGGCATTTTATAAAACAAGAAACAAGGAATTTTTTGTAAATCCAGTCTTTTCCTATCACTTGTATTTTTGATTGTTAACCAAAATGTAGTTTCTTTTTCTGAATACTAAGTTTATGAAGTTATGCCACATAAAACTGATCCAAAAAGGGCTAAGATCGCTCTAGGTCGAGATTCGATGTTTTCCCGCGCGAGTGAAGTCATAAAATTCATCCGATCTGTACCTGTTACGAATACGGCAGTGGCTTTCAAACTTTCATTTGTCGTGTATATTCTTTCGGAGATTGCTCAAGTGACTATGGGATTCAGTATCGCTATCAAATTGTGCCTTAATGTACCTAATTGAGCTTATTTTTCGAATAGTTCTATTACTTTTAAATATATATTCAAAAATATTTATACATCTAAACGTCTAAAATTAGAACTTTCGAAACGGTTAATATGCTGCTAACTTACGCTTTAACGAAATTTTTGCTTTATTAAAATTTCATTTGTATTATCGGGGATTGAACCTGAATTGCTACCGTAATGTTAAAATTTGCTTAGTCCGTGGTAGACGGACGCATTGCCGCGTGCACCGCTACATACAAAAAATATAAAGTGTGTTTTGTTCATCTCACTAGGTGGTGAGACTTCTTCTCACCCTAGATGTAGTTGCCACTTTCTAACCTGTTTTTTGCCAACAAGCAGCAGCAAGTGCACACCTATGTTCCGGTATGAAGGGTATAGAGAGAGCTAGTATGACTGTCTTTCTCTGTACAAATTGTATGAAAATAGCAGTATATGAAGTCATAGTGTCTTTTGATCAAATCAACACTCTTACCGTTGAACGGTAACGGTAATTAAAGTCTAAAATTTGATATAGTTGCCAAGTTTGCCAGGTGGGTTGGCAACTTCTGACATGCCATCTCCTGACATGTTTCTCTCTGTCGCCTCTTACGACACCCGCATAACATATTTATGTATTTATTTATTTATTCTTTATTCCTATTTAAATGATAGGGAAGAGGATTAATATTTTGCAGTCGCTCCCAGTCAACCCTGGCCGCAGTGAAATATAATGGTAGGTGCAAAAGGATAAAAAAATAGCAATAAATTAAGAATGAGCCATAATAATGAATACTACTAAATATCAGTCGAAAAACTTATTAAATTAAAAATGACACATACTCACTAAATATATTATATGTAAGTTTTTTTTTTAATAAGTCGAAGGTGACAAACCAAGCACACAGTCCACCTGATGGTAAGTGGTTGCTGTGGCCCATACATCTATCCTCGATTACGACTCAAAATGCAAACGTGTTGTCACCCGTAAGGACTAAGATGGAATGCCTCCTTTCAAGTAAAAAGGGCCTCCCGTTCTTTACACTCATCATACGAAAGACAGTAGCATTAGGCTGCTATTTTACGCTGGTATTCTGTGAGAGCGTGGTCTTTTCCCGGTCGAGCCGACCCATTCGTGCTACAACTATACTACTAGTAGTAACTGCAGCGTGGCTCTACCATGTAAAAACTTAACGTATGTAATGCATCATATATTAATGATATGTAATGAAAATCCACATTCATATATATGCATGTGCTAGCTGGTACGTCAGACTTTGATCTGCCCTTTCCGACGAACCTTTGTCCTTTAAATAAAATTTTTAATTCGCAATTAAAAATATTGAGAGTCACTTATCGGGATGAAAACTATCCTATCTCTCAAGTCGGACAATACACATTAACAAAATTTTATTAAAATCCGTTGAGTGGTTTACAAGTTCATCGCGGATAAACAATGTGACATGTTATCTTAATATATGTAAATTACATTTCACGTTGTTTGTCCGCGATGGACTCTTAAACTACTTAACCGATTTTAACCAAATGTGCACACTGTGTGCAGTTTGGTCCAACTTGAGAGATAGGATAGTTTTTGCCCTTGAGTGACTCAAAATTTTTTCTTTTGCGAATTTAAGGATTTTTAATAGGACATGACAAAGGGTCATCGAAAAGGACAGAACTACGTCTGCCTTGCAAGTTATTTTTTATATATATAGATATATACACATATAATATAAATCTAATTTAACTTGTCGTTTATCTGTCCCGTGGAACTTATGAACATTTTGATTATTAACCAGATAGTCTATGTTACGGATAGGTAAACTGTTGTTTTTTTTTTAATAATGATGATAAACGAGAATACAGCCTACCTAATGGTAAGTAGATCCTATGGCTTATAGATATCTATCCGCGATTAAGAAAAGATAGAATAAGAGGAATCGACCTCATTTCCAGTAAAAACATCTCCGGTTTTCTACGCCCACCATACGAAGCATAATAACATTATTTTGTTGTCTCACATTGGTCTTCAGTTAAACCGACGCGAGCTACAACCATAACACCTTACAGCTGCGGCTCTACCACGCATCTGTACAAAAATAATCTAATTAATATTCAATTAAATTTTATTTAAGGGAAAATATAACATCAAATGGCTTAGCAAGATCCTCCGTTATGCCGAAAATATTGCAGCATTAATTTAGAAATAAATATATGGTAAAGTTGAGGATTTATGTTAAGGATTATGTTAGACGAAAACACGATTCCGTAAAATTTTCTCGATAGAAAAAAATCCAAAGTTACCTCCAAAATAAACAATAAACCGCTGTTATTCATAAAATACTTTAAATAAGATCATGAAACTTTGCATACTAACTGAAATAACTATAAAGCAGTGCTTATGTTATTTACTTTTTTTTAAAATACCATTATTTTCGCTGTAAAAAGAAATTACCTAAACTATCGGCTTCTTGAAGCTTGATTCCTGCCGCCCGGTCAGTTTTGCTTCGGCCTTTTAAGGGGGAGGTTGTGTCGCTTACGATCAGAATACACATTACGCAACAGGACGACGTAAAATTAAAATGGGAAATAACCGTAATAAAAATAAGAAGCGACAAGGTTGGCGTTAAGAAACAGACATAAATATGATAAACCTAATGAAATAAGTGTCTAACGACCTTTCTACTTACAGTATTAGTGATTAAAAACATGTCGGTACATAGCATACGACGCGCGGGCAAGTGGAGGCGAAATTAGAATTTGAGCTGACTTACTATATCCTCTTAAGGCAGCTCAACTTTGCTCTTCACATTTCGTTTCCTAGTCTGAGGTAAAAAAAAAGTTACAAAATTCAGCTTGCACATTTTCTATGTTTTCATCGTTTCTTAAATGCTCATGGAAAATACTAATATCACCTCGTCTGAGGAGGTGTACACGCAAAAATGAGCACGAGCTAATAAAAGTTGTACTGTATTAAATACTCGTTTTTTGTATATTCCAGTCTGCTAGATGTCAGAGGAACGTATTTTTGATTTTTTTTATTAGTAATTGTTTTCGTAGAGTTATAATAAGGGTGACAAACGAACACACAGTCCACCTGATGGTAAGTAGATGCAGTGGCACATGGACTGGATCAAATGGCAAGATGCAGGCAGATGTCACTCCTGAAGACGAAGATGAAATGTCTCGTTTTCAGTGAATAATGTGTTGGCGTGCAAATAAGAAATAATTAAGTCATCCGTAGTGTAGTAATCCGTAGTTTTTAACTTTTTAACACGTAAATTATGTACTACGCACTCACTACATAGAACTTTAGAGGACTACCGTGCACCAAGTTTTTATACTGAAGCTTCAGATCACTCTTAACTCTAAAAGCACGCCTTTAGTTTTCATTTACTTTCCTTAGCGAGAACAATTTACTGACGTGGAGTCTTCTACGTATTCGTATGTTATGTGTGCTTATTCTTTAAAATTAATGTGTTATAATATGTAATAGAGTGGAATATGTTTTTACAGCCTCGTTGGTTTTGAGGGTCGTAAACTTGGTTACTGAACTTTAGGTCCTAAGTTTCTGACAAGAAATTCTTAGTAACAGCCTGGAGTCAGGAAGTTGGCGGTGTTTCTCCCACGTTCCTCGAAAACATGTAAAGTCGTTAGTCTTGCGCCTGATCTCTCACCGGTAGTGTCGGATATCCGTTCTATCGGATTATGAGGTGAGGGAATGGAGAGTGAACTTGAGCTTTTTCAAACACTCGGGCACTATAATCCTTATTCGATCTAACACACTTTGTCGAAGTAGCCTTATGTTTTAGTAATAAGTACAGCTTAAGAAGAAGCGAAATTATCATATTACGCGGGCAAGTCAAGCCTGTTGTTTTATAATGTGAAAATACGACGTAAACGAATTTTCCCAGAAATGAGACCTTGTTGGATCGATGTTTCGCCCTCGTAAACCCTATATTGTAAATTTCGTCGAAATTATTAGAGCCGTTTTCGAAAACGCGATTACCAATAAATATATATTGCTCGTTTAATTGTATAGAATACGTAGTAGAGCCAATCTACTGTGTTATTTGGCTGCAGTACGAATGGGTCGGCTCGATAGCGAACGCTGATATAGAATACGAGCACAAAGGTATATATATATATATATATATATATATATATATATATATATATATATATATATATATATATTCCCCATGTCTATTTTAAAGTTAATGAGTAGTTTTTTCCTGATTTGCTCTATTGTTCATTCTATTTATTGGACTATATGAGTACACAGTAAGGTCATCATCACTTGTAAATAAAAAAAAACTTTAAGCACTAAGCTACTGAGAATAAATCAATATGTAAAACCATTACTTAGTTTAATACATACATTTATAAACGGCTAAACGGAATCCTTAGTACATTAAATAATAATAACTTAAAACTAAACAAAACTGAAAACTAAATTATGTTCCCAAGCGTAACGCCCACAAACTAACATTAAGTGAAATATTTTATTCCAATGTAATGAAATCCAATAAAACCCAGAGTCCGCAGAGCACGTAACCGCAAATACTTCCCACGACCCAAACCTGACGTGGACCACTTTTGACGGGAAAAGTGAATGAAATGAGAACGCACGAAAAGGTCGCCACTGATTTAAATTCAAACGAATGTGAACTGGGACACTGTTGAATGATCTGTTAAAGTAAATTTTTAAAAATAAGTCAATAATAAAAAATAATGTCCTTAAGATAAGCCCTGTGCGCTGGACAGGATTATAGTGCCTAAGTGTAAGCGCAAGCACAGGTGCACTCTCTATACCCTCACTCTCATAGTCCGATGGGATGGTAAACCGACAAGAATAGAGAGATCATGCGCAAGACCAACCACGTTACGTGCTTTCCGAGGAACGATGGTAAGACACTGACCACTTTTTGACTTCGGGCAGCTACAGAGAGTTTCTTGACAGAAAAACTCAATAACTGAATTTTTGGACCGACCCGGGATTCTAACCCAGAACCTTATAATCAGCAGTAGTTTTTACCAACAACGAGGCACTCGAATAAATAAATTCAGGAAGAGACAGTCACATAAATTAATTGTTAAAATGTTTTAAAAATTGTTAAGTATGTACATACATTTTTTTTAAATTGAAATGACTTACAAACTTAAAGCCTACCTGATATTAAGTGGGTACTACATTTCATGGATACTTCCAGACAATTTTAAACAAAGAAATTCGTTATCATCTCTGAGGTCTGTGTAAAGCCTCGCAACCTGTATAGTATGAAGCGATTGTTCGCGTATTGTCTTTTGTGACAACGACCGATTATCAACGCTGCGGTGTCTCAACCGACTGCTTGTTGCTCAACTGTTATTGTAGCATTACGCTAGGTCGGTAGCCATTTTGTTGCTGCTATCTACTGCGATATTTTTTCTTATTTTGTAATTAAGATTTTTTAAAGTAATTGTAGTAAAGAACAAACTTGTTCCTTATTTCTACCTTTCTAAAAAAAATGTTTTTTTCTCATCCTAAAAACCACAGACGCAGGTGAATAACAAGAACTTCGTAGGAAATGAGACTTCGTATAAATCAGTTCGAAACACGCCGTGCGTTGTATTGCAGGTCACATGCAAGATGCAAATGATAGGGTCGCTAGAGCCACGTAGCTGGAAATGAAGGCTGCGTGCCCCATACTACTCTTGAATTCCAATTCTACGAATGTGTTGGATAAAAGTTAAGAAGGCATTCAATTTAAATACATACGTGATAGATCAGAAGTATTCAAGTTACATATACGTGGCTGTCCATTACAGCCTATAGAGTCCACTGTTGAATACAGGAATCTGCCATACATTTCCTCATGGAGGAGTGGAAGAGGGGGAGGGGGAGTTGCCACACTTTGCAGGCAGATATGCAACCATACTTTTTTTTTTAATTTTGAGTTGCTATCAGGAAGACACTACCGCCCATCTTCTGTTTCAATTTTCCTCGCAGACCGTCGAAACACGTGGCAGATCACAGGAATTCAATTTAAATACATACATAGCAGATCCTCATATGTAGTAGTGCCACATTTCAGCTGTAGATACTAAAGCTGTTACACAAATAGGTTGGCTCAGAGGACCATGCTTTTGTACAATCATTTTAATCTTCATCATCAGCTCGTCAAAAATACTAGTTCTCCTGCTGTAAGAAGGATTTGTCTTTTAAAGCACCCTTCGTCACGGGGAAACCCCCGAAATGTCGGGAATTAAAAAGTGAACGCGATTAAATATAAGAAATCTTTAGGATTTATCTTAATTACTACGCTTGGTTGACGGATTGGCAGCCACAGTTTTCATAACTTTTAACAATTTATAATCGGTAGGATCCTGCTGCTCATTTGTATTTCAGTTTCCCTCTGTCGCCTCTCATGACACCCGCAGGGCGACATGTGGTAGTGGATACTCTTACACATGGCTAACTCTTCAACACGATTGACATTTATTCACGATACAAAATATCAATTAGCCATGACCTGCGTAATAAAATACCTAGTTTGTGAAATAGCCTGAGGAGACTCGTGTAGAGTTGAAACACGTGTCGTATTATTAACGGTGGTGCTTTTCCTAGTGTAGTGTTATTGTGAATTGTGGTGCTGGGATTAATTGTGTCGGGGATAGTGCACGTGATTGGGGAAGAGTGGGAGGTGCTCTTCAAACTGAGACACATAATTTATTTTTTATGATTTTCGCAAAGTAACGCCCGATTCTATTAATGATGATCTTACTACAAAATGTTTAATGCCTTTGAGACAACTTCCCGTTGCCAGTCTGGGTGATTTAAGTCTGGCGTGATCTACATGGATGTAAGATATTTTTGGAATATCGCATAGTCTTCTCTCACGTCATCTGTTGTACAAAATGAGGTGATGGATTATCTAACGTCGCTATTACGCGGAATTATTTAGAAACGAGCATTCTTTTATATTCATTTAAAGTAGTGGAACTATGCTATAACTTTACTATGAATGTAGCACGCTCTCATACAATACCAGCGTAAAATAGCAGCTTAATGCTGCTGTATTTCGTATGGTAAGTGTAGGTAATCGGAGACACTGCATTTTGAGGATATATATATATATATATATATTTTTTTTTTTATATTTTTTATTTATATATTTTTTTTCAACAGTCCACAGCATCCACTTATCATCAGATGGACCGAATGCTCGTTTTTCACAGTTATTCTATAAAAAATAACCGACAAAAAAGTTATATTGTTTATTTTTAGCTACAATAAATCGCAGTTAAAATACGTATGGGATTAAAATAAGTTATGATAAATAATAACAATGAATTTCAGAAACGGCCTGAGCTGTTATCCTGTCAGTGCCACTGACAAGACCTACAGGCGGTTATATAAGGCATATTTGTACAATAATTAATGAAGTGCTCATACTGGTAGTCATATATATATATATATATATATATATATATAAATTTTTTTTTATTATGTGTACTTATCTCTCTGACATATATATATAACTGCCTTTTATTAATGGATGAATGAAGTGGTTGTTTTTATGCTATAAAGTCATAAAACCATTTTTAATTTTTGTCCATCGATCTGGTTGTCTGAGCTAATCTTCGGAATTGTTGATCCGATTGTAACGAAACTTTAGCAAGAGATAGAGAGCAATGACAGGAGTGATCTAGGCTACATTTTATCAGAAAAGCTTGGAGATATTTAAAAACAAACTAAAAACTGATAGAAATGGTGTTTAATATAAATAACGCCACAGTAATAGACCCTATATAAGCATAACCGGTTAAAGCATAACAATTTTATTAAGTCGCTTTCGTGTTTGTCTGTCCGTCGTTCCATGTGGAATTTCGTAACTTACATTTCGAGCACTTCCCAACTAGTTAGAACAAAAATTTAACAAAAATTTGACTAAATTTTAAACATACCACAAAATCGGATGACAATGTAGGTAGATACAAAAAGCGTGGTATATTAATTTTTTAGTACAAACTTTAAAAAAAGCACTTTTTTCACAAGATAAACAAACATGCAGTCCGCATAAGTCGCACTTCGCCTGTCTCACAAGTTAGATATGTGAAGACATATTTTAAAATAAAGTTGACTCGTACTATTTCAAATCCGCTCATAAATTAGTCAAAATTAGCAGTGTTATAACAGCAACGAATGCTAATCTTCAGCAGCAACTCACGAGCGCGTTATTGTTTGCGTTATCTCTTGGCCCCGTTCCAAAAACACTTTTACAACCTCACCTTATGTTAAAATGGTTAATGGTTATGCAAATTAAGATTAAGGAGCCAAAGTTTATGCATATTCGTTATTAATATTAATGCTAAATAATTCTACAGGCCCCGTTACCGTGTAGTGGCGGTGTAAGAATTTTCATTAACCTATATTTTCCCATAGATGTTGTTTTCTTTTTATAGAATAAGGGTGACAAACGAGCACACAGTCCAGCTGATGGTAAGTGGATGCTGTGGCCGATAGACATTTACATTTAACCTCGATTAAGAATGAAAATGCAGTTGCGTTGTCACCCTTGAGGACTAAGATGGAACGCCTCGATTCCAATAAAACAGGCCTCCGGTTCTCTACACTCACCATACGAAACATAGCAGCATTAAGCAGCTTTTTTACGCAGGTATTATGTGAGAGCGTGATCCTTCTCCGATTGAGCCGACTCGTTCATGCTACAACTATAATAGCTTCAGCGTACCTCTACCACGTAAAAACGACAACGACACGTAAGAGACGAGAGCGGGAAATAAATCAGGAGACGATCAGATGTCCAATCAGATGTCAAAATGTCCCCCTGTGAGGCAACCAATGCTTGTGTCCAGCAGTGGACTTTAATAGGATATCACGGTAGCGGTATTATTCCGTGGATATTAATTTCTTTGTTAAATTTATTATTCCCTTGACTGCCACGTTAATCTAGTGGTCGAAAATGCGACTGCTGACCTGGTGACTGGTCTTCGGTTGGAATCCCTGGTCGAGCCAAAAATCAATTATTATGTATTTCTGTCAAAATATCCCCAGTAGCAGCCCGGAGTCACATAAAAACGTTGATCCTGCTCCTGATCTTTCCGATCGTGTCGGGTTACCGTCACAGCGGATTATGAGAGTGAGGCAATAGAGAGTGCACCTGTGCTTGCGCATATACTCACACTGTCATGTCCTGCACTAAATTCGGACTGGAGGTCATTATTTGACATTTCGTTTATGGTGGATTTGGTTCAGTAACTATACAATGCTGCTACGTGTGTATGAACTTTGTGGTCATGGCGTAAGAGAATCTCAAAGGAATATGAAACAGAAGATGGGTAACAGCATATTTCTGATAATATCTCAAAATAATAAAAACAGTGTTTGCTCGCCCACCTCCCACGCGTGGCAAAGATTTCAAATAATCCCAGTATGAAGCAACCCATAGTGGAGGTCTACGCAGGGCAGTGACCTTTTAATTCGTCGTAAATAATGAACAGCGACTATTTTCTTAAGTATAAAACAGTGCCGAGTCCACCTGATGGTAAGTTAATACTGTGGCCTATGGACATCTACATCTATTCTTGATTTAGAATATGCGTTATCACACCTGAGGACCAAGATGAATTACATCGTTTCCTCGCCATACGAAACACAGCAGCTAATTTACGCTGGTGTTTTGTGAGAGTGTGCTCCTTCCCCCGTAGCCGACCTATTGGTAATAAAACTATAATATAGCTGCAGCTTGCCTGTACCACGAAAATGCCAAGTGAGCAAAGTATCAAGACGTCGCCATCTCTGGTAAGTGTTGCTTGTTGGCACTTACGTAATTTGTTTCGAATATATGAGACCTTGAATTTGCCTTTAAGTATGTAGTTAGGCTATTTGCCCTGAGCGATAAACCGTGTTTGCAACATTTTGAGAGTTCACGATTTCTTGTTGTTTATTATGAATTTAGTAATAGTTACTTTTTCTTATTTATTTACAAAAAAATTGAAAAATAAGTAATACAATTTATATAAAATTTCGTATAATATTAAAGCTTTTGTTTTATGTTTCTTTTTTATGAAGAGAAGAATTTCTATTTCTTCCGGTAGATGGTATTATCACGAGGTCTAGAAAACTACACGCCAGATTGATTTAAAAATACATATATAATATTCTCCTTTCTCCACATGTGAGTGTCGATGGAAATCATTTTTGAAAATTCACAATGAAAGAGGGTGTTATAGCTTTTATTAGATAAAGTAGCTCAGCGAGCTACGGAGAACTTTAAGGTCAGAATTTCTCTGCGTGATAGACTTCGTAATGAGTATATCTGCAGTAGAACTGAAGTAACTGGCACAGTTTAAACGATTAGTAAGCTGAAGAGGTAAAACGCCAAGCATATATCTTGAAGAACAGATTATCGATCATAAAGAAAGGTTCTCGAGTAGCAGCCTCGTACAGTTGATCAAAGTCAATGTCATGTCATATCCATGTCACCATGGAGTGGCTGCAATCATTTGGCCTAATAATTTCTTTAGTTACCAATATTGTGTATAAGTTTGCATTGGAAACTCTGACAGCATTCTACTTTCATACTTATTAATATTAATGCAATAAATACCCAACGTAGTACTTGAACTGTATAATGTTGAATTTTCTATTCAATATTATACATCAGAATGAGTGAATAAGCAATTTTAACTTTGGATACGTTTCTGTAGACGCCTTTCATTTATTTTTCCATTTCTAATAGAGCTGAGGGTTAAATAATTCTATAAGACATTCATTTTGCCTATCGTGGCCCTTATTTTAAATCCCTCAATATAAGTAACATGTAAATTGCAGATAAAAATAAGTATTTTATAAATACCAGTATTATAAATTCTGATTGAACTTTAAATAAAAAGAACATTTTTTTGTAGGACAGGAACAGGGACAGGGACAAACGAGCACACAGTCCACCTGATGGTAAGTGGTTGCTGTGGCCCATAGATATCTACATCTAAAT
The DNA here is from genome assembly GCA_907164705.1 of Parnassius apollo. Lineage (NCBI taxonomy): Eukaryota > Metazoa > Arthropoda > Insecta > Lepidoptera > Papilionidae > Parnassius > Parnassius apollo. Next base: position 1,242,949 of record CAJQZP010001189.1, on the reverse strand, counting down.
CCGTTGTCACCAAAATCTCTATTTAAGAACAATAATGACTCATATTCACTATACAATATGTTTGTTCAGTGTTTAAAAAGAAAATTTCAAAATCTGGAGCCGATACGAATAGAACTAGGATAGATTGCAAAATGATCAGGAGTGAATTTGAAGCAAAATTCATCGCTCTAGCGCCACGTACCAGAAAGGGCAGGTGAGTCGCACGCTCGTTTGTCTTCACGTACATAAAAAACTGCCCATGTGCATGTAATATGCACCATAACCATAAGCCCTAATTGTAGAAATACTAAATATTTCTTTTATCTCAGGGAAAAATAATGCCAATATATTTCATTGAATTCACAATTATCTGGGGCGCTGCTGGCAATTCTGTTGACCTAAATGTAGCTGGCGTTGAAGTTCCCCTTTATTCTCTAGACGTCCTTATTTTTTTCATGATTTATTATAATTATTTTTATTTGTACTAATTTAGTGGTTTTATATTGTAATTGTATAGTGATACTGTTTAAAATTGGATCATTTTTTTATAGAACAAGGGTGGCAAACGGGCACACAGTACAGCTGATGGTAAGTGGATGCTGTGGCCCATAGACATCTACACTTATACTCGATTAAGAATCAAAACGCAGATGCGTTGCTACCCCTGAGGACTAAGATGGAATGCCTTGTTTCCAGTAAAAAGGGGCCTCTGGATCTCTACAAACACCATACGAAACACAGCAGTATTAAGCTGCTATTTTACGCTGGTATTCTATGAGGGCGTGTTCCTTCCCCGGTCGAGCAGGCTCATTCGTGCTACAACCATAATATGGCTACAGCGTGGCTCTACGACGTATACTATTCAATAAGTTTCAAAATCAAAGTAAAAACATTTTATTAAGTATAGGTTTATATAAATAATTCTTATAAACGATGACTTAATCAACTTACAATTTTTATTAAGTGATGAAACTTACGAGCATAAAATTAATGTTAATAACCCTTCGTCTGTTGCACGCTCGTATCCCGGCGGATGTCAAGATGGCCGATTGTGGCCGATACTGTGGACCCACCGGCAAACGAGCGCAGACCAGTAAGACACATTTCGCGCTATTTTTAACCGTTGAAATATTTCTCTCTCCTTTTATCATATACTAAAATGCTAAGGAGTAAATGGGCTAGCAATAATCACACCTTTTTACGGTAGAGCTCTGAAATATGAGACCCATTTTATGACTCACAGAGCGATAGGACTTTACCTAAGTTTGAAAACATGCGTTGTGTAAAAATATTGTATGGCACTTGTAAATTTTATGTATTTAATTAGTTTACTATATTATAAGCTGTAAATAAAAATAAAAATAGAGACCAAATATCTTATTCGTTTTATTTCGTAAAGAAAAATATAAACTTTTAGACGTTGCCATATTTGGATTGAAGACTGCAGCTGCAGTTTAGTCTTTTGATGAAGAAAATTTAAAGAAAACAATAGAATAGATAATAGAGAGTAATATTTAACTCAGAATTATGAATAATTTCAATTAAAATAGAAGATATTTGAATATAAAGAAAAAAAGGATAAAAACCAAACCTGCGTCTGTTGAACGACCGGGAAACCATCAACAGTATCGGCCATATTGCGAAAATTGCGAAATTTTTGTTCAAACGACATTATAAATCTGAATTACGACGGTATTATTGGTGAATATATCCTTAAATATTTTAAAATACTAATATAGATTACAGCTCAAAGATAATGACTGTGCGATTACCAAGTTCCTATAATATTTCATCAGCTGACGTACTTCGTTCCGGCACGCTCAGGAGCCGTCATTGAATGCGCTATATCAAATTACTCGCTCGAGCTTTAATTACAACAATGAATTTCTCCTTTCTTCTTAAGTCTTGTCTGACTTGCCCCGTAATCTCGTAGCTATAAGCGCGTCTGTTTATCAAATGTTTCCGGGTCATGTCAAGAAACTAACAATAACAGCCCAGATCGGGAAGGTGACAGTGTTTTATTTTTTTGCCTCGGAAAACATGTAATGTTGTTGGTCCTGCGCTTGTTTTCTACACTATTATAAAGAGGAAAGATTTGTTTGTTTGTTTGTTTGAATTGAATAGGCTCTGAAACTACTGAACCGATTTGAAAAATTCTTTCACCATTAGAATCCTACATTATTCCTGATGAACATAGGCTATAGAACGTTTTCAAAAAATTTAGGAATCCGTATGAAAACTTCGTTAATGTAACCCAAGGTGTGAAAAAATACCAAAAAAAAACCTTATTTCGCGTACGCTGTGGAAACTATTGACAACAGAGCAAAGTGATGTGCTACAGTTTTATGGAGGACATAAATATCTACATAAAAGTCTGCAATACCATATGTCTAACTATTATAGTTATCTCACAATAACTACTTTTCCATGTTAAAATATTCAATAGTAACGTCGAAAAATCCTTATATCGCATACACTGCCAGCACCATGCGATGCGGGTGTCACTGGGGTGTGATATTAGAAATAAAAATAAAATAATCAAATATTAAAAAAGACAAAAAAAATAAAAAAGATACGTAAAAAATAATAAAAAAAAATCATTATCTATACTTATATATATATAATATTATAAAGAGGAAAGATGTTTTTATTAGTTTGTTTGTACCAAATAAGTCCGAAACTACTCGACCGATTTTAATCAATTTTTACCAATAGAAAGCTAAATTATAGGGGGGGGAGGGGTGAGGGGATAAAATTTATATTTTCTTTATAACGTGTATATGCCGATAGATAAAAGTACTCCATTAATTTTGCTAATTTTTTAGCTAAAATGATTGAACTAAATGAGCGAGGTGTCATATCATGTCACGCGGCAGACGCGTGACATACGCGGGTGAAACCGCGGGGTACAGCTAGTCTAATAATATTTTTTTATTGACACAAAGTAAGGATTACATTATTTATCTGTAAGACATTTGAACCAATAGTATGAGTTATAACTTGAAGTAATGTGTACTTACGTACTAGAACAGCTATCTCATACAAAAAATGTGCGCTACTCTGTGTTCGCGCGATTGGTTTTTTTATTATAGAATAAACATAGGTAGAATGACCCGTAGATTGAATTTTTAAATAGTCAAATAAATCAAGAACGATATTTAAATTTTGTCATTTATTTTCTATATTATATTTGCTTATTTAATATAATATTATGTAATATTATATCATAATTACATTTTAATGATATTTCTATCTGAATATTTCAAAAGGTATCTTATGTTAAATGTAAAAAACATACTAAACGTACGTTTAACAAAACTTATTAACATAACATTTAAATTACAACAATATTTAAATAAATATATTTATTTAAATTAAAATAAGTGTCGTTCGTAAATGCTGGGCACGCGAGAGTTAAAAATGGACGAATTTTGGCCACTTTGACTTTGATGTTGAAACCTAAAAATAAAATAAAAGAATAAAAAGCAGATTTAAACATGAAAAATTTTGCCTAATTATAATAACTTATATTTATGTTTCTACAAAAAAAATGTGTATAATAATATATTCGTCCTATACTTAAGTACCCACAGAAATGTCGCATCTGAACATATTAATTTCATAATCTATATTCCATGACACGAGATGGCGTCTTAGGAATAATTTGTTTTATTATTAATTTATAATACTTTTTTCATTGATTAAGTATCTTATTAACCGAAGAAAAGTAATTCCTTGGTTTTTACTGACATTTCTTGAATTATTTGCGCAATATCTAAGTACACACGACGGCATATTTTTATCAAGAGTTTTTTTTTTAATCAACACAACACGTGACAACTCTACAAGCGCCTAGCGAGTGACTGTTAAAGTGCGGTGTATGCACCGCAGTTGAGTGGAACAGAGTAGCTGAATGCAGTGTCGCCTCTAGTACGTAGTCCATAATAGCTCAATGGTTATAACTTATCTATACAATTTTATGCACTAGCGTCAAATTAGGCCGAGCCTGTATCTTAGACACTAGTCACTTCCAAAGGCACCATTATTTACAGTTATAAAAGTATGCGGCATTTTATGATTCACTTAATCTATGTATTACGTTACAAATTCGCAAATACATTACCACTTTTTTGTGTTTACCGTCACACTAACTTATTATGCATATGAAAGGTTAGACTACTATTTATAAGAACTTTTTTATTTCTTAATTTATAATGCAATAAATGATTATTGTTATCACAAGGCAAAGAACTATTTTTTTGGTGATAGGTTACAATGAAGTATTGCAAAGATATATGCTATATAACTTTAGTAATTCTACAGGTACTTAACAAAAGTTATGCAATGTAAAGTGAACGTACGTAACGTAAAAGTCATATACATATTATATATTTATTTAATTCATGATTTTTGCAAAGGTTTATCTTTTTTTTTTTTAAATTACAGTTTGACTTAAGTATAGTTTTATATAGTAGGTATAAAAAGGAAATAATTTTTAGTTATTATAATTAAAGTACTTTAGTAGATACGTATTATTTTGATGTAATATTATTTTAAAGTGACCAAGAAATTTTCAGTTTCTTCTGTATTTAGAGTTTTTAACCAAGATAATAGTAGTTTTTACATAGAAATTTGTTAAGCGAGTTTGTAGAATTTTATTTATTTTATTGTAAAGCATAGGACCTAAGTAGCATGGAAATTTAGTTATAAAATATGTTTTAAAGTGGCAAGTAGGACAGACCTTATCTTCCGGCGATTGGTTCGTTATTTGTGATTCGTGACACAGGATTCGAACCCGAGATAACATGATTGGCAGTCGCGTTTTAGACCACCAGACCAACGAGGTAATTGAAATTGAGCGATCCACGGACTTCTAAAAGACACTAGTTTGCCTACTATACATTATAATAGATGTAATATTTTTATATACTTAAACCAATATTATTTAAATAAAAAAGTCTAATTTTCAATAAAACTCAATACGGGATATTTTTGACAATTCTAGGAGCTTACTATGATATTGTTGATTAAAGTGAAATGAATTGATTAAAAGAAGTGGATACTCGGCGGATTTCAGCTATTGATGTTCTGAATAGTATTAAAAAAATACAATAAAGCACATAAAAAAGAAGTAGTATTTAAAATTGTTGGTAAAATAGAATTTTGTACTTTAGATACAAAGGTAACAAAGGAGCACACGTCCACCTGATGGTGAGTGGTTGCTGTGGCCCATAAACATTAAAAATCAAAATGCAAATGCGTTGTCACTCCTGAGAACTAAGATGGAATGTCTTGTTTCCAGTAGAAAGGGTCATATTGGAAAAACAGTTAAAAAACTCTAAGAAACACTTTAATACTCATTATTCAAAATTATTTCAGTCTGAATTAGTTGAGATGATGTAGTGACCAAGATTAAGTTAGGAATGCTTCGGTGGTTTGGTCATGTAGAAGGAATGAACGAAGAAAGATTGACAAAGCAAATCTATATTGCAAATGTGAACGACAAAGTGAGGAAGGGACGCCCTAGGCGATGGTTTGTCGACCAAACTGGCAATATTTTGAAAATGGGCTACATTAGGAGTACCCTTAACCGACGAGCGTGTATGCGTAGATATATGAATGTAAAGGAGGCGAGAGAGGTGTGTCAGGATCGTGCAAAATGGAAGTCCGTAGTCTCTGCATACCCCTCCGGGCGACATGTATGTATGTATGTAATTGAGTCTGAATTATCATATTATTAATTTAAAAATTTAAATGTTTATATGAAATTTAAAACGAACCGTTAGTTTAAGTACAGAAAAGTACAACATTCTAACTAATGCGTTAACCACTTCCATGGTTAAAGGGTACTTGTAATTCAGAGCGCCGGTGCGACGTTTTCATCAACGTCTGTCAAGCGTACACGACGTTAGTTCACTTGCGTATTTTCTAACAAGTAAACACAACCACTCGTACTTTCAACGTTACAGTACGTTAAATGTTAAAAAGAAGTAAACATTTATGTTTGTTTTTCTTGTGATTGAAACACATTTATGATTTTTTATGCAGAATCATTTGAGTTCCTAGCAAATATTGGAAGCCGGTAAAAATATTAAAAAGAAGAAGGTTCTTAATCTGACTTGATATTTAATCGAGTATACATACGAGTTCAAATTTACGAACAATATTCGTGAAGAACACTTGATGCACGAGGTACCTGATTGATATATTTATAAGTGTTTTTGTAAGTTTGTTCTCTAAAATTAATTTTGATGTTGATTTTAATTGAATTTTATAGCTTGTGTCGGATTACTTATTACATTTTTAATGATCCAGGTAATGTTTAATTTTTTTGTAAACAAATTAACATTACTATGAACGCCTATTTTTAATGAATACTGCAACAAATTCTGTCAATTTTTTAACCCCCGACGAGAAACAGGGGTGTTATATGTGATCTGCCTATGGCATCGCAGTTCCCAAACCGGTTGATCCAATTTGGATTTTTTTTTTAATTTTTTAAAAAAATTGTTTGAAAGATGACTTAATTGAGAGCTATGGTACAAGATAGGGTGTTTTAAATTCTTAATTTATGTTATCAGTATATATACTGTGTGTATAGCCACTATGCATAGTAAGCATCATATTATTCTTGAATCAGCCGTCCTAATGATAGTTTAATTTACTAAACTTTCTCATTCATATAAGTGATCTACAAGCTATTAATACAAAATCAGCTACCCTAACGAAAGTCTAGTCAATTAGGTTTTTAATAAAAATATATCCCATATTTTGTATAGATGTTAATAAGCGTCTCTAATCCTTGGACGAAAACGACTGATAGTACGTTTGACTTATGGATTTACAGTCTGATGCGCAAATATAATAAACTAGTATTTTAACACGTGGTGGAGCCGTACTGCAAGTAGTATAGTTGTATCATGAATGGGTCGGCTCGACCGGGGAAGGACCACGCTCTCACAGAATACCAGCGTGAAATGGCAGCTCAATGCTGCTGTGTTTCGTATGAGTGAGTGTTGAGAACCGGAGACCCCTTTTACTGGAATCGAGGCATTCCATCTTAGTCCTCAAGGGTGACAACGCATTCCTGCGAGGCGGCGAGCCTCCTTGCCGGATTGCCGCCATGGGATCTGGAGGCGATAGTCCTCGCACGATTGCACGAATGGCGCGCGGAGGCACTATGCCGGGGGGAAACCCCGCTGCCGCGGCAAGTTGTCACGCAGCGGACAGACTTCCGGCACGATCTCATGGCGACATGGAGAGAGCGACTGTCGCAACCCCGTGCTGGGCACGCCACTATAGCGGCGATAAGACCCCTCTTTGAGGAGTGGCTTGAGAGACGCCACGGCATCCTCACCTTCCGCCTGACGCAGGTCCTCACCGGACACGGTGTGTTCGGGAGGTTCCTGCACCGAATCGGGCGGGAGGAAACGCCCGGGTGCTCCCACTGCGAGGATGGACCGGAGGACACGGTGGAACACACCGTAGAGGTGTGCCCTGCTTGGGCGGAGCACCGCCGTGTCCTCGTAGCGGCGATAGGCGGCGGCGACCTCTCGCGTCCGGCCATGGTCGAAGCCATGGTCCGGAGCGAGACGGCATGGGATGCCGTCACCACCTTCTGCGAAGCAGTGATGCTAGCGACGGAGGTGGCGGAGCGGGAGAAAGAGAGAGCAGCAGCTTTCCTCCCCGGCCGCCGCGGGAGACGCCCCGGGCGTCGGGGGCTACGTCGTGGCCCCCGGCCACCGTAGGCGCGGGCCTGTGGACGGCGAGCAATGGGTAGCTCGCCGTCCGTCCGTCTAACGACGACAGGCCGTGTCGATGGCGCGTTTTGTTCCACGCGCGCCTCAAAGAGCTGTCAGCAGCGTGAAGGGGCCCGTAAGGGCCGACGCCTGCCGGGGCTGCGGGCTGTTCGAAAGAGATACCGCGGCTCCGGAACGTAAGGGCACTGAAGGAACACGGATGGTTTTTAGTCAGTAAAAGTCTGACACTCCCTTACGCTCCACCCAGAGCGAAAGGCGTTTTTAGATGATTTTCCATCCGCAAAAAAAGGGTGACAACGCATCTGAATTTAGATTCTTAACCGAGGTTAAATTTAGATGTCTATGGACCACAATACCCACGTACCATCAGGTAAGTGGATGCTGTGGACTGTGTGCTCGTTTGTCACCGTAATCCTACAAAAAGAATTTTTTCCTTTCATATGAGATTATAGTATAGTTTATTTCTTTTCCACACAAATATATATAAATAAAATTATAATCATAAGTCAATACATATGCCGGTTCACAGGGCCAACCTCGCTAGTCAGCAAGACTCACTGTATATGTATACACTGTACATGAATGAATATCTTAAAATATGCACACACTACATTCCTACGTTCGTCATAGTACTTTATTATTTAATATAGTTATGTAAGGCAAATAATTTTTTTGGAAGGATGCCATGTTATAGAGCGAAATTTTCTTCTGTTTTGCTAACGACAAAATAAAAAAACCGTTAGTGGCGATGTTAGAATATCCACTACTACATGTCGTCTCGTGGGAGTCGTACGAGGCGACAGAGAGAAGCTGAAACAAGAGATGGGCACCAACATCTTCCTGATAACATATTAAAATAATAAAAACTACGTTTACCTAAACTGTGGCTTATGTATAGCAGTGGATGAGCCTTATTTTCAGCAGTGAGCTTTTATAAGCTTTAATAATAATGATGCACTAAAGAAAAACTGTGTTCAAATTATCAGAGAATTATCATCATCAACATCAGCTCAAGGAACCGAAAATCAATGGGCAAGAAACGTTATCGAGTGACAGTCTCGTAGCGGTAAGCGAAATGTAGCCGCCCACTAGATAGAGTGACCATCTAGTAAACTAGAGAATATAGAGTGACCAGAGAAAATAGAGTGACTATCTTGTAAAAGATACTGGAATAAGACGGATGCAGGTGTCTCAGTACTGTGCCCTGTGGCATTCCTTAAGAAAGGTCGGTGATTAACGGTGGATTTATGCTGGCTGATGATGAGAGGAAATCATTGTAACTTTCAATGACATTAATGATATTGCAATTTTTAAATTACCTAAATGTACATACATGTATTTACACGATTAATCATGTAATACATATATAGTTAACTAAGAATATCCACTACCCCATATTTTATCGCGGGTGTCGTAAGAGGCAGCAGAGGGAAAATAAAACGGACAGCAGCATCTTCCTGATAAAAATAACAAAAACTGCAGTTGCCAACCAGCTTGCCAAACGCGGCAACTATGGCAAAATGATGAGGCAATCCATCAGGGAGGCCTATGTTCTGCAGTGAACTTTTATAGGCTGTAGTAGATATATGTATCTACAATTTTAATACTTATATTTAAAATAGTTAAGCTAAAAAGATAATTAAAAAAATTAAGGACGTAACTTCCGTGTCGTTTTGAATAAAGTTTGGAAATTTGATCAAAATTCTACAAAGCATCAAACGATAATAACCGCTAAGTACATACTTTCAAAGTCTAAACTGCTTTCAATGCATACTTAATACTCGAGCTTTGCTTGTAAAATTTCGCAGTAAGAACTTCACGCTTTTCCATTGAACTTCGGGAAGATTTTAAAAATTTTCGAGTTAAAGTTCGATATTTAGTGTTCTTTTTATAATTGAATTATAAATAAATAATTTTTTAATAACTAAAGAGTAAAACTTTTATAGCAAAATTCGCGATGTTTTACAAAGATATCAACGATAATCCGCTAAGTACATACTTTCAAAGTCTAAACTGCTTTCAATGCATACTTAATACACGAGTTTTACTTGTAAAATTCCGCATTAAGACCTTCACGCTTTTCCATTGAACTGTGGATATTATTGTTCCTTGGTTAGTTTTATAATTGAATTATAAATTAATATTTTTAATAACTTAACATTAAGGCTTTTTTTGATAAAGTCGCGATAGTTTACAAAGATATCGCACTCTCCTGGGATCAACACTTCGTCTGTATTTCGTTTCTTTTGTGAAAAATCTGAAATGCTTAAATATAGGTCATGACTATTGACTACTAAAGTGCTTCGTTATCAATACCTAATATTGTAAAACTTTCAGTTTTACGCATCCTTTAGTGGCTTTGTTGATCTTACAACGTTAGTAACAAACAGACTCCACTTGATGTAAAACCAGAAAAATAAGACGTTGCCACCATGAGGATCAGGGAATGCCCCACAGCCTATAATTACTGTTTTTTCTAAACTCTGCATATGTGGTAAAAATATCGCTGACAACGTTTATTATATAAAAGTTATATAAAAAAGTTTTATAAATATTATTATTATACTAACATCTCTATTGACTAACAGTGGAGGGACACACGGGCAGAGGAAGGCCGAATAAAAGATGGATCGATTGTGTGAAGAGTGATATGAGAATGAAAGGAGTAAGTATGGAAATGACGGCTGATAGAGAGGAATGGAACAAGAAGATTCACTGCGCCGACCCCAGATAATGGGAAATGGTTTAGAGAATGATGATCTCTATTGACTAAGTCTGAATAAAAAAAATTACTAGTACTAGTGGGGCATGAAATGGGGCCTTTCACGTGTAATGAAATTTAAACGTACGCCTTACTTACTGATGTCTTTAAAATCAACTACAGAAATAAGAACACCGCAAAATCTATATTCCCTGATGGTGAATGTTTTTGAGGCGAAATACACATCGCATTGCCTGCAGTGTTGTTACTTAATGTAAAGGTTGCTTTGGTGCTGAATTTTGTGTTGGCAATTACAGTGCATACTGTTGTAAGAAACAAAGAGACAATCTGCAAAACACCGAGTAATGACGCATTCAATCTTTATCCTTAGAGTTAATTACTCATCAGTACTTTGATTCGCATCAGTAATTTGATTAATCGAGGATAAATATAGGTGGCTATAGGCTACAGCATTCATTTATCAAGTAAGCTCTTATGATGTATGCAACAAAATTGAAGATATTCTACCATTTTTTGATGGAGTGTGCCAAGAACGATAAAGGCTGTGCTGAAAGAATTTAACGCAAATGTTTTGAATGTCGGTATAGCTTTTTTATAGTATAAGATGACAATAAGCACACAGCACACTGTCCATCTGATGGTAAATGAATGCTGTCGCCCATAGACATCTACATTTATCCTCTATTAAGAATCAAAATGCGAATGCGTTGTCCCCCCTGAGGACTAAGATGGAATGCTTCGTTTCAAGTAAAAAGGGTCTACACTCACAATACGAAACACGGCATCATTAAGCTGTTATTTCACGCTGGTATTCTGTGAGACCGTGGTCCTACCCCTGTCGAGCCGACCCATTCGTGCTACAACCATAATTTAGATGCAAAGTGTTATATCAAACCCTAAACCAAAGATGTTAAGAGAGTTGTTCCGGTTTGCTACTAGGACGTAATAATTACCTTCACATCTTCAGTATAAATGAAATTTTCTGTTTAGTTAGTAATTTAATTAGTACTTATAATCATACTTTAATATTTTGTTCTATAGTGTTAACAGAAATTAACAGGCGGTGTAGTGGCAGTATAAGAATATCCACTACCCCATATCGTCCCGTGGGTGTCGTAAGAGGTGAGAGAGATCGAAACAGGTGGCAGCAGCATCTTCCTGATAACAACCCGCTCACCAAGCGTGTCAACTGTAGCAAAATCCCATCGTGGGGCAATCTATAGGGGAGGTCTATGTTAAGCAGTCGACTTTTAAAGGCTGTAATGGTTTGGTATGGTTAACAGAAATTAGTATAAGGCGCGATGGGATTTTATTGTCGTTTGATAAAAATACAAAATCAATCGATTTAAAAAAAACAACAATCATTTATCTTTCTAACAATGTGCTTTTTGCATGTGTGCATTTATTTGTTTAATATAACAGTTAGTCTGCACCGTTGGGTTCTTGGTTTGTACGCGCTAGTAGGACATACCTACGCGCTTTGCGCTTAAGGCATGCAAAATAAATAAAGAGAAAATAAAATCAGGTAAAATCTGTGCTATAAAAATACACTATTATAGTTTGGCACCTGGATGTTAGTATATTAATATTCTTACCTTTATATTTCTTTCTAGAAACTGGCGGTAAATGTTTAAGATAATAATAAAAACTTACAATTTGCAGTTAAAAATATATAAACTCCCATTTTGTTGGTCAGAATGATTTTAGAACATACCTGAAAAGAAAAATAAAAATGCATTAATAATCCGGTCCTCATTTATTTCAAAGATAAGAAATACGATTCTCGGCGACTTAACAATAACAACATTCGAAACATTTTGCACTCGTTTGAATTCAAATTTATTGAATTTGCATTTGAATTAAAACGGCGGACCAGCATTTTTCATTCATTCCGTTCGCCCATTCACACTCCGCTCCGGCGGCGGGCTTCGCTGACAAAAAATTTCGTAATTTCGCTATCTGAATGAGGGGAAAGCTCTTTTACATTCATTGGCTGCGTTGGAAGAATTCTTTTGATTGGCATAATTTTGCTCTGTGTTTACTATTCGTCTTGTACCAAGTAATAACATAATAATACCCTGTTTTACCTCTAATTTAATCGTGATCTTGTTTCAGATTGTGTTGAATCTGACCTAGTTTAATTATTCCAACTTGATGTTGAAGTCAAATTTCAAAGCATATTATTCAAGTAAGGCTTGCTTAAAGCTCTTACCGTTACAAACATAGGCCTCACCATAGATTGCCTCAGAGGTACACTTGATGTTAAAGTTTTTTTTTATAGGATAAGGGTGACAAACGAGCATACAGTCCACCCTATGGTAAGTGGATGCTGTAGCGCATAAACATCTACATTTAACCTCGATTAAGGGGAAATATAACCTCAAATGGCTTAACAAGATCCTCCGTTATGCCGAAAGTATTGCAGCAATAATTTTGAAATAAATATATGGTAAAGTTGAGGATTAATGTTAAGGTTTATGTTAGACGAAACCACGATTCCGTAAAAGTTTCTCGATAGAAAAAAAATCCAAACTTACCTCCAAACTGAACAATAAACCGCTGTTATTCATAAAATACTTTAAATAAGATCATGAAACTTTGCATACTAACTGAACTAACCATAAAGCAGTGCTTATGTTATTTACTTTTTTTAAAATATCATTATTTTCACTGTAAAAAGAAATTACCTAAACTATCGGCGCGTAAACTTGGTTCCTGTCGCTCCGTTAGTATTGCTCCGGCTTTTGAAGGGAGAAGTTGTGTCGCTTACGATCAGAAAACACATTACGCAACAGGAAGACGTAAAATTAAAATGGGAAATAACCGTTATAAAAATAAGAAGCGACTGGGTTGGCGTTAAGAAACAGGCATATATATGATAAACATAATGAAATAAGTATCTAACGACCTATCTACTTAGAGTATTAGTGATTACAAACATGTCGGTACATAGCATACGACGCGCGGGGAAGTGGGGGCGAAATTAGAATTTGAGCTGACTTACTCTCACCTCTTAACAATCAAAATGCAGATGTGTTGTCACCCCTGAGGACTATTATGGAATGTCTCGATTCCAGTTAAACGGGTCTCCGGTTCTCTACTCTACACACACCAAACACAGCAGCATTAAGCTGCTATTTTACGATGGTATTATGCGAGAGCGTGGTCCTTCACGGTCGAGCCGACCCATTCACGCTACAACCATAATATAGAGATCCGGAGATCCTTTTTTACTGGAAACGAGGCATTCCATCTTAGTCCTCAGGGGTAATAACGTAACATCTGCGTTTTGATTCTTAATCGAGGATAAATGTAGATGTCTACGGGCCACAGCATCCATTTACCATCAGATGAACTTTTTGCTCGTTTGTCACCCTTATTCTATAAAAAAAAACATCGTTGTCCTCAATTAATTAGTCTCTATTTTATATTTTGTCTTATATAACAGAATTTACTGTTGCAAATGTTCAGAATAGAACAAGGGGGAAAAAATAAAACTCTTTAGAACTGTTATAAGTACTTTTCTAATATAATTGCGGTAGGTAAAATTTGGTGGCGTGCTCGTTGATATATTTTTAATTCTTATTATCGAACACACAAGCATTTATATACATATATGAATTGAGTCGGAAGCGCAGACTACCCATAACATAATAATATTTTAAACTAAATATCCATAGGTTGTACAAAAAATATTATATATTATTCATTACACATAATATAATGGTCAGCCCCACACTAGATGGAGTGACAACCTGGAAAGATATGCAGGAAGTCGATGGATGCAGGTGGCTCAGGACCGTGCTTTGTGGCATTCCTTGGAGGAGGCCTGTGTTCAGTAGTGGAGGGCTGTAATAATGATGATGATGACGCAGATAATGTATGTTTATAAATTTAAATTAACTGTTTGCGGCGCAGTAAACAAGTTTTTTTTAAATATTTATATTAAATTTATAATTATTAATATATATATTTAGATTGATGCACAAAATTTTTAGACGTATGTTCAATGTCACCTTTTCAAGTCTTCAATTCATCATCTACGAGGTAGAGCTACGTTGTAGCTGTGTTATCAATGTAGCACGAATGGGTCAGCTCGACCGGGGAAGGACCATGCTCTCACAGAATACAGGCGTAAAATAGCAGCTTAATACTGCTTTATTTCGTATGGTGATTCATTCCATCTTAAGCGTGACAACGCATCTTCGTTTTGATTTTTAATCTGGGATAAATGTAGATGTCTATGTACCACAGCATTTCCTTACTGTCATGTGAACCGAGTGCTTGTTTTTCACCATTAGTTTATAAAGGAAAACCTTTTTAAGTTTCCTAATAAAGTAACAATTGAGGTAAAAGTCTATCTTGAGATATTTGATCACTACGATCCTTGGCACGTGATTATGCAAATAAGGTTATAATACGTTAACACTTTTGAGAATTAACATATTATAGAAAAGGCATTAGCAACCTCAGTTGTTCATTTTCTAGTTACTGTTAGAAAACTGCTGCTTATCTGTTTTATTTAAATTTGTCGCCTCTTATGACACCTACGGTGAGATATGGGGTAGTAAATATTTTCACAGAGCCACTACACGGTTCTTACTTTAACTTCAGTCCGGAGTGAAAATTGGAGTGTTATTTATCGCACCGGAACCGAAAAGGGCAGAACCACGTCAGCCGGAACAGCTAGTGAATTTATAAATTTACCATTCCTAAAATCGACTCATCTATTAGCGAAAATATCCAAGCGCTTCGGAACATGGTTTTCATAAATGCAAGTTTTTTTGTAAAATGTGATTATGAACAAAATATAAGATTCAACGTACAGCCATAAAACCAGACACCTTCTACCGTAAAAATACAACATATGCCATCATCTAGAGGGTTAGGCAGAGACTATGGATTTCCATTTGGCACCATCCTGTCACACATTCGTTTCTTTGTCATCTATCTACGTAAGCACGCTCGTCGTATTTATACTCTCATCATCATTCATCATCATTACAGCCCTTCACAAGTCCACTGCTGAACATAGGCCTCCCCCAAGTAATGCCACAAAGCACGGTCCTGAGCCACCTGCATCCATCGACTTCCTGCATGTCTTACCAGGTCGTCACTCCATCTAGTGGGGGGTCGCCCTACACTACGCCTACCGGTACGAGGCTGCCACTCGAGAACCTTTCTTCCCCATCGGTTATCGGTTCTTCGAGCTATATGGCCGGCCCATTGCCACTTCAGCTTACTAATTCGTTGGGCTATGTCGGTCACTCTGGTTTTACTGCGGATATCCTCATTTCTGAGTCTATCACGCAGAGAAACCCCGAGCATAGCCCTCTCCATAGCTCGCTGAGTGACCTTAAGCGTCCTCATACGGCCAGCAGTGAAGGACCACGTCTCAGATCCGTAAGTCATCACTGGCAACACGCACTGGTTGTACAATCTAGTTTTTAGAGATTGAGGTATACCTGACGAAAAGATATGCCGTAATTTCCCGAACGCTGCCCAGCCGAGTTGAATCCGTCGATTGACCTCTCGGTCGAAGTTGGACTTACCTAGTCGGACTATTATTTATTATATATCCCAGGTAAACGTATTCGTCAACAACTTCGAGCATAGTGCTCCCAACAACTACCGGCATAGGTGTGACATGGACATTGAACATGATCTTTGTTTTGTCCATGTTCATCTTAAGACCTATCCGTTGGGAGGCACTATTGAGGTCATTGAGCATAGTGCTTAAGTCCTCCAGCGATTCTGCCATAAGGACTATATCGTCGGCAAATCGAAGGTGAGTGATGTACTCGCCATTGATGTCAATACCGTATCCTTTCCAGTCCAGTAGCTTGAAAACGTCTTCCAATGCAGCGGTGAAGAGTTTCGGGGATATAACGTCACCCTGTCTTACACCTCTCTGCAGTTGGATAGGTTTCGAGCTCTGGTTCTGTACTCGGATAGCCATCGTAGCCCTACTGTACAAACACTTCAGCACTTCGATATACCGACAGTCAACTTGGCACCGCTGAAGGGACTGTAGCACCGCCCAAATTTCGACGGAATCAAAGGCTTTCTCATAGTCCACATACGCCAGGCAAAGTGGCAGATTATACTCTTCGGACTTCTGTACAATTTGCCGAAGGGTATGTATGTGGTCTATGGTACTGAAGCCTTTTCGGAAACCGGCTTGTTCGGGAGGCTGGAAGTCGTCAAGTCTGCGTGCGAGACGATTCGTAATGACTCTCGAAAACAGCACGTAGACGCGGCTCAGAAGGGAAATCGGTCTGTAGTTCTTTAAGAGAGCGTTGTCGCCTTTCTTAAAGAACAAGACCACCGCACTTCTGCTCCACGCCTCTGGAGTAGTGCCACCATGGAGGACGGAATTGGAGAGCTTCTGAAGGACTTCAAGTACCGGTGTTCCACCCGCTTTCAGAAGCTCGCTGTAATTCCATCCTCGCCTGGGGCCCTGCCGTTTTTAAGGTGCTGGAGAGCCATTCTAATCTCGCTTAGACTGACGTCCGGGATATCATCGGAATAGTGTCGGATAAGACTTGCTCTTGGATCGTTACTCACACTTGCGTGTGGCTCCAACGATGATGTGTACAGCTGCCCATAGAACCTCTCAATCTCACTCAAAATCTCAGGTGTCCCGGAAACGATGTTGCCACACTCAGTCTTCAGCCTTGACAGTTGGCTCTTTCTGGCAGACAGATCTCTGGCAAAGACTTTGGAGCCCTGGTTCCGCTCGATCGCTTCTTTAATACGAGAAGTATTAAAATTGCGTAAGTCTCGCCGTATGCATTTGGAGATCTGTCTGTTCAGTTGCCTGTATGCTGTCAAATCTGTTGACGATTGCAGCCTCATCTCCCGTCTAACAGCCATGAGATTAAGAGTGTGATCGGAGAGTTTTTGTGTTCTTCTGCGGCGGGTCTTGCAGAACTTAGCTCCGACCGCATGGACAGTTTCCACGAGCTTGTCGTTCATATCGTCCACTGCATTGCAATCTTCTAGGCACTGGAAGCGGTTACGTAACTCGAGCTGAAAGGTTTCGGGATTCTGGATTAGAGCACGAGGGGGACGGAGCGTTGACTTCATTAGACGAGACCTCTCCAACTTAACGTTTAGGTTCAGTGTGCCTCTAACCATTCGGTGATCGCTGCCAGTTTTCACCCTTGCGATCACTGAGACATCACTGAACAGTTGTTATTATTATACTCTCAATATAAGCCATATACAAGATATCGTCAATCAGATTGATATACGTCCGCCTAGCGTACTTCAACACCCAAGGCATGTCTAATCCTGAGTCTAACTCACATCTGTGGGATACATTTTTCTTCGTCACTCATTTTTCATTAATACTTTCTACTTGTGCAAACCACGAATCATTCCTTTCTTAGTCTTAGTTACAAGATCTTGCAAACCACACTCTTCCTTTATCACATAACCTCTTACCCACTTGTTAATTAAAGCATTTTTACACCATTTAACGGAAAAACTTTTTTCTTATTTGCAAATTGTATATGGTTTTTTTTTAACACGCGTATCAGTAAAGCAAGGTATTTAAGAGGGCCAATAGCCAATACAGGAGCCAGTGTAAGAACTCCACACACAATTTGCTACTAAAAATTTATATTAATTTAATTTATCTTTTTTATAGTGGTTCATACGATTTTCTTACGTAAAGTTATTCCTGTACTCGTATGTTGAATACTGATTCTGATAACTCAATTAACGAGAACTACGGTGTTTTTGTTACACGTTGTGTATTGTATAATATAATATTGTAACAGCATCATCGCTCAAGCAATAATGAACCTGTCACAGGCCACCAATTCTCGTGAGTGCAATGTTGTTTCGTGCGATATTTCGTGGCTCGGTTCCAGCACAATTTTTACGTGTACACGGTAAATGATGCGTTGTATCTGATATTCATATTCATGACACACACACACACACACATATATATATATATATATATATATATATATATATATATATATATATATATATATATATATATATATATATATATATATATATATATATATATATATATATATTTTTATTATATTTATTATATAACATCATTACAGTTATTAAACTTTATAAAATCTTTTATGTACGTACTATGTATGTTTATAAATGTATGTAATAAAAAAGCAGATTATATGAAGAAAAACTTAGTAAATAGGTTCAATCCTGCGACTTTATCGCTAAAAGTGATATCTTTTTATAGAATAAGCTACAAAACGAACATACGTTGTCACTCCCGAGGACTAAGATGGAAGAAGATAGAAGAGCTATTGCATGGCTCTACTACGTATAACTTCCCAACAACCTTAAGTTTATACGTGGACAATTGTTTCAAAAAAGCTTAACAAGGAAAATATTAAGTATTTGACAATATAGATGTGGTGTATAATGCAATAATCCGCGTGCTAATACTTAAAGAAACTTAACCAATAATATATTATATTATCATAACTAAATTGTACACTAATACGACTATTTTATTTAAAAAAAAAATAAATAAAATTACAGACATAATAAAATAAATAAAACTAATTTTACGGATTTTTCAAAATTTTTGCAATTACTATATACAATCCAATTTTTTTACTTATTTAAATTCTTTTATGCTTACGTAAAATTCGTTTTATTTCAATGTGTATTATTCGTGTATATATGACTATATACTATACATATGACTATAGCACACTAAACACTTAATGATAAAATTCACACAAAAATTACATTAATAAATACAGAAGGAAAACAAAAACTTTGATATTAATGCAGACGGCATAACTTCGCGAAATAAAAGAGCATTAGAGTGAGGCCCCTCAAGTAACGCAGTAGAATTATACGCGCCGCGTTTTAAATTAGTTAAATTGAAGCAAAACTTTGATGTACATTTTTTATTTTATTTTACATTAAACAACGATCTTGTGTGTATGAAGTGGATTTATGGCAGTTTAAGGCAAGTAGACTTTCATTTAGTTAAATTTTAATGAGTTATGGTTCGTCTATTTTTTATAGAATAGGCTTAACAAACGAAACGATCTATCTGATGCTAAATAGATTCTATGGCTCTTAGACGTCTACATCTATCCTTATCATCATCATCCTCATTACAACCCTTCACAAGTTCACTGCTGAACATAGGCCTCAAGGAATGCCACAAAACACGGTCCTGATCCGCCTGCATACTTAGACTATTTGTATGTCTTCCCAGGACATAACTAAATCTAGGCGGGGGGGGGGGGCACACTTCACCTACCGGTACGAGGCTGCCACTAGAGAATCTATTTTCCCATCGGTTGTCGGTTTTTCGAGCTATAATGCTTGGCCCATTGCCACGTCAGCTTATTAATCCGTTGGGCTTTGTGATTCGTTTATGTTGGGTCGTTGGTACTTGTATCCTCACTTAGGAATTACAATGCAGATGCGCTGTCATCCCTGAGGACTAAAATGTATGCCTTATTTCCGGTAAAAAGGATCTCCGGTTCTATATATTCCCCATTCGACATACAGCAGCATTAAGCTCTTCTGTGAGAGCGCAGTCTTTCCCTAGTCGAGCTGACCCATTCGCGGTATAATTAGCTGCATGCAGCAGCTATATTATGCTTATTGCACTAATGGGGGACCGGGGAAAAACCACGCCCTCACATCATACCAACGTAAAATAGCAGCTTAATGGTGCTGTGTTTCGCACGGTGAGTGTAGAGAACCGGAGAGTCTTTTTACTGGACACGAGGAATTCCATCTTAGTCCTCAGGTGACAACGCAACAGCATTTGAATCTTAATCAAGAGTAAATTATCATAATCAATAGGCCAAAGTATTCAATTACTATCAGGTAGACATTGTGCTCGTATTTGTCACACTTAATCTATAAAAAAAACAACTTTGCATATCTTCTAGCTCACGAGCCTTTCAAGTCTATATTCGAGCGTAATAATTTTGAAAAAATCCGGCGGAAGTTTCATTTTTTATTTGCCGGAGGCGTGGTCGCAACGAGCCTGAAGCAGGACCTGTCTTGACAAGGAGTTGGAAACTTCCCCCAAGTTGTTTTTTAATTAGCTTAGTTCGCGAATATTTGACAAAGAGCTTTGGCAAGTTATGTATTGCAGTTTTAATCTGTTGTACAGTTATTTTTTTTAAGTTAACTAATAACTCTATACTTACTTTAGAAATGTAGATATTTTTTGTAAATCCTTATCCCAACACTAGAATTTTTCCTGTATCGTGAAGGTAGTTTGCAAACATTGCATTTATGTTGATGGTGTAAAAAGAATGTAGGTTGCTTCAGAATGCATCATTGTAACGTGCTATACACTATAATAATGTAATGTCACTGGATATTGAAATATTTACAGACACTGAAACGAAAATCATAATTACAGCATACAAATTCGTTTAAAATTGTTTTTTTTTTTCAACTAATATTTTATTTTAAAATCATGTTAATATTTTCATTGTTTATTAGTCTGTAGTTTTTATATTTTTTGTTAAATTATAGCACCGCATTGGTTTAATAACTGTAATGATGTTATATAATAAATAAATAAAAATAAATTATATATATATATATATATATATATATATATATATATATATATATATATATATATATAATTTATATATATATATAATTTATTTTTATTTATTTATTATATAACATCATTACAGTTATTAAACCAATGCGGTGCTATAATTTAACAAAAAAATATAAAAACTACAGACTAATAAACAATGAAAATATTAACATGATTTTGAAATAAAATATTAGTTGAAAAAAAAAATAATTTTAAACGCATTTGTATGCTGTAATTATGATTTTCGTTTCAGTGTCTGTAAATATTTCAATATCCAGTGACATTACATTAATATAGTGTATAGCACGTTACAATGATGCATTCTGAAGCAACTTACATTCTTATTACACCTTCAACATAAATGCAATATTTGCAAACTACCTCCACGATATAGGAAAAATTCTAGTGTTGGGATAAGGATTTACAAAAAATATCTACATTTCTAAACTAAGTATAGAGTTATTAGTTAACTGAAAAAAAAAAATAACTGCACAACAGATTAAAACTGCAATACACAACTTGCCAAAGCTCTTTCTCAAATATTCGCGAACTAAGCTAATTAAAAAACAACTCGGGGGAAGTTTCCAACTCCTTGTCAAGACAGGTCCTGCTTCAGGCTCGTTGCGACCACGCCTCCGGCAAATAAAAAATGAAACTTCCGGATTTTTAAAATTATTAGCCGAATATAGACTTGAAAGGCTCGTGAGCTAGAAGATATGCAAAGTTGTTTTTTTTATAGATTAAGTGTGACAAATACGAGCACAATGTCTACCTGATAGTAATTGAATACTTTGGCCTATAGATTATGATGATTCACTCTTGATTAAGATTCAAATGCTGTTGCGTTGTCACCTGAGGACTAAGATGGAATTCCTCGTGTCCAGTAAAAAAGACTCTCCGGTTCTCTACACACCGTGCGAAACACAGCACCATTGAGCTGCTATTTTACGTTGGTATGATGTGAGGGCGTGGTTTTTCCCCGGTCCCCCATTAGTGCAATAAGCATAATATAGCTGCTGCATTCAGCTAATTATACCGCGAATGGGTCAGCTCGACTAGGGAAAGACTACGCTCTCACAGAAGAGCTTAATGCTGCTGTATGTCGAATGGGGAATATGTAGAACCGGAGATCCTTTTTACCGGAAATAAGGCATTACATTTTAGTCCTCAGGGATGACAGCGCATCTGCATTGTAATTCCTAAGTGAGGATACAAGTACCAACGGCCCAACATAAACGAATCACAAAGCCCAACGGATTAATAAGCTGACGTGGCAATGGAAGCATTATAGAATGGGAAAATAGATTCTCTAGTGGCAGCCTCGTACCGGTAGGTGAAGTGTGCCCCCCCCCCCCGCCTAGATTTAGTTATGTCCTGGGAAGACATACAAATAGTCTAAGTATGCAGGCGGATCAGGACCGTGTTTTGTGGCATTCCTTGAGGCCTATGTTCAGCAGTGGACTTATGAAGGGTTGTAATGAGGATGATGATGATAAGGATAGATGTAGACGTCTAAGGGCCATAGAATCTATTTAGCATCAGATAGATCGTTTCGTTTGTTAAGCCTATTCTATAAAAAATAGACGAACCAATTCATTAAAATTTAACTAAATGAAAGTGTACCTTGCCTTATACTGCCATAAATCCACTTCATACACACAAGATCGTTGTTTAATGTAAAATAAAATAAAAAATGTACATCAAAGTTTTGCTTCAATTTAACTAATTTAAAACGCGGCGCGTATAATTCTACTGCGTTACTTGAGGGGCCTCACTCTAATGCTCTTTTATTTCGCGAAGTTATGCCGTCTGCATTAATATCAAAGTTTTTGTTTTCCTTCTGTATTTATTAATGTAATTTTTGTGTGAATTTTATCATTAAGTGTTTAGTGTGCTATAGTCATATGTATAGTATATAGTCATATATACACGAATAATACACATTGAAATAAAACGAATTTTACGTAAGTATAAAAGAATTTAAATAAGTAAAAAAATAGGATTGTATATAGTAATTGCAAAAATTTTGAAAAATCCGTAAAATTTGTTTTATTTATTTTATTATGTCATTTTATTTATTTTTTTAAAATAGTCGTATTAGTGTACAATTTAGTTATGATAATATAATATACTCGTATTATTGGTTAAGTTTCTTTAAGTATTAGCACGCGGATTATTGCATTATACACCACATCTATATTGTCAAATACTTAATATTTTCCTTGTTAAGCTTTTTTGAAACAATTGTCCACGTATAAACTTAAGGTTGTCGTGAAGTTATACGTAGTAGAGCCATGCAATAGCTCTTCTATCTTCTTCCATCTTAGTCCTCGGGAGTGACAACGTATGTTCGTTTTGTAGCTTATTCTATAAAAAGATATCACTTTTAGCGATAAAGTCGCAGGATTGAACCTATTTACTAAGTTTTTCTTCATATAATCTGCTTTTTTATTACATACATTTATAAACATACATAGTACCTACATAGAAGATTTTTATAATTTTATATTAAGTTAAATTCGACTCAATACAAAATCAAATCCAAATAAATATACGTTGCTTTTAAATAAGCATATACTCGCGTCTCAAGGATTTACGTTCAATGTCGGGTTTCAGCTTTTTATCCTAAGCTTATTGCTTCTCACGTTTTAAAAAATGTTTACGTAACAAAATTTTTTCTCTAAAATAATGTTATTTTAAACAGTGATGATTATTTTGACGATAACAGTTTGTTAAAGTCAGTTAAAGTTACAGCATAAGCTGTAACTTTAACTGACTTTGTATGTTGTTGTTTGTGTGTTGTATAGACAACGTGTAACAAAAACCCTATGGTTCCCGTTGACTGCGTTATGAGAATCAGTGTTCAAGCGTATAGAATTTTTTTTTAGAAAACTCGACCATATATTTTTTTTTAAAAAATAATCGCAAATTGTACGTGGTTTTATTTCCTCTAACTCACACGAGTATCGGTAATGCGCCTCTTCGACCAATGCAGAGATAATAAAACCACATACAATTTGCAAATAATTTTTTTGTAGTTAAAATTATTTTTTAAATGTGTTTTTGCGAAAAAAAAATTTTATATGCTTGAATACTGATTCTGATAACTCATTCGGCGGGAACCACAGGGTTTTGTTACATATTATATAAGTCGCATTGCTGGGCACAGGCCTCCCCTCACTTCTGAGAGGGTTTTAAGGCAAAGCAGTGTCCGCCGCGATGCGCTACCCCATTGCGTGTTGGCGAACTTCACCTATCTTCGAAATATTTTTTTCATTTCTCAGACATGCAGGTTTACTCAGGATGTTTTCCTGCACCGCCGAGCACGTGGTTAATCAGCACTTCAAATTGCTATATACAATTTCAGTGGTGCCGGAGATATTTGACGATAACAGTAACGTAAATCCAAATTGAAATTTAAAAAAAATAATAGAACAAGCCAAAATTTTGATTGGTACGATTTTATTAAAATCCGAAATAAAATAATGACAAAATTGTGTACGAGTGAGGCGTTCAATTGTTTTTGCTACAAGAATTTCAATCCAGCATCCACAAAGTAGTTGCGGCGTAAGGGATTCCACTACGCCCTATTCCCCTATCTCGTAGGTGTAGTAAGAGGCGACAGAGGGAATGAAAAGCAGATGGGCTCCAGCATTTTAGTAATAAAAAACACAATAAATAGCTTGCTTGCAAACCCATCTGTAAAGCGTGACAGCATTTTTATAATTAAAAGTGATAAACAAACCCGCAATTTAATTGGTTTTAAGAAGAAATGGCAGCCAATTAACAGCTGCAACCAACGTCGTACCAAGAAGGCTACAGAAACGTTGTCACCTCTGATAAATATGATGGAATGCCTCACATCCCGAAGTAATACTTTTTTTATAGCCTTCAGACGAAAATCATAAATCAAAAAGCACACATGCTTGCTAATAATAAATAGGTAGGTTAGGCTAGGTATATATGGCGGCGGCGTCAGCCAAACCTACCCGCCGTCCCTAGATGTCGCACTAACTTCCTGCGAGAGGTCAACGCTAGCGTTTCGAACATTAAACCTGCTCGACAGAGAAACAGATTTATTTTCTGTACTCTGAACCAATTCACAAAACTTGTTTTATGGATAATTAGCTATAAGTTGATATAGGTAATATAGGATGTAAATAGCGCTTTATCTATCGCATTGGGTCGAAACCTGTAATGTTAGACATAAGTTGGATGTAAATAAATAAATAAATACCTTCAGATAGAATTTTGGAGGCGGCAGCCATCTCTATTCCCTCACTCATACGTCGATGGCACGGTAATCCGACACGACCGGAGAGAGATCAGGTGTAGGGCCAACAGCTTTACGTGCCTTTTCCGGTCTACTACTAAGAACTTCCTATCAGAAAAAC